>OY731400.1:23378500-23520140 GCA_963425845.1 Sphenostylis stenocarpa | reverse complement strand
CTCTCACCACCACTAGCATGTGGAGAGAAATCACTGGAGCTCACACTCGCCGTCAAACCCGAAGGGCACAACTTTCTCTCCTCTCGCTCCGCATATGCCATAAATTGCTAGCTGGGACTATACACAGCCGAAAGGAAAGCCAAGGGAAGGTAACGCTGGCTGACCTTTTCATTGTTTACTGTATGCATCAAAGGCTGCGATGCAACCCAGGATATGCCTTCGTGAAAGCCGTAAAAGATTATGGAACCCGCGGCTGAGCAGGAGCCATCATGGTAGCTCCCTTTCTCACCCCTTTAGCTGAATATTGGGGATGCACTGATGGGGAAGACCTCCCAGCTAGCCTCCACCCAGAGCCGATTAGCGGAGGAATGCTGGTTCATATGAACATCCTTAGCCGACAGGGATCAGGGTTTATCTTAAACCCCAAAATCTCGATTTCGCTGGATATGCGCGATTTCGACATGCCACAGGACATCCCTGCGACTTCAGAATCGCAGCAGCAGTCATATGATCCAGACTTCGCCGATTTGTACTGACGGATAGATGACGAGCACGCCTATATGGAAGGAGAGTTCTAGTTCATACGGCAGCAGTTCAGTCAGCTGACCATGAGGCAAGACAGGACGGAACGACAAATAGAGAATCTGGTCCAGACCCAGGCAAGGTTCCAGCGCCGCCTGCTCCACCGCATCCCTTCGCAACACCATCTGCCCATTCCAGTCCAGAGGCAGATGATTAGGAGATAGTTTCCTTTTAGATATTTTCTAGTAACTTGAAAATGTTTGAATGTATCACAAAAAAAAAAAAAGTAATAAATAAACATTGTTATTTCTGTTTACATTTCAAAAGCCCACGTGTACAAAAATTATAAAATAAAAGGCACACGTGACATATTAAAAAGCCAGATTTCAAATAACTCGCGATAAAGATCAAAATTGCGAAAGAAAAAGGCAAAATCAAAACCATTCTAGCAGAATAAAGAGCTTCAAGGAAACTGGCTCCAACCTTCTATCCCAATAAAAGAAGGTGCGCCAGAAAAAGGCCAACGGAAAGGCTCGATGATCCCCAAATGGATCCTTGCCTACTCCAAAGGCAAAAAAAAATTACTTCGCGACTCAACATCACCACATGAGTCATCAACCATAGTAATTTAAAGATTCAATCAACATCCTTCCATCTAAGGAAAAGGAAGTTATCAATATGAAAAAGCCAACAGAAAGGCTTGATCATCCCCAAGCGGATCCTTGCCTACTCCAGAGGCAAAATAAAAAGACTATCTCACGACTCAACTGCATCACCACATGAGTCATCAAGCACACTCACGCAAAAATCTCCGCTTCATTCCCCAAAGGAGAATAAGGACTACACAAGAGTCCATCAAAGAAAATACGGAGTCAAATCCTCCATATCACCAGGGGGCAACAAAAAGAAAGAAAAGAAAAACTTTCATTCCCCAATAGAGGCCACAACGAAAAAGGCCAAATAAAAATCTCCAAGTAGAGTATATCAAGAAAGTCTACAAAAAGAGGAAAACAAAAATTTTTCCATCTTCCAGCTCAAATAAGATCTTCATAAAGCCAGGAGCCAAGACTCCATCATCAAAATTGGATCCCCAGGAAGCTGACAAGCTCCTTGGTGAATCTCAAAAAAAGAGAAAAAAAAGAAAATCTCTTCATCCCGCTCAATAAAGAGCTTCACAAAAGTCAGGAGCCAAGACTCCATCATAAAAAATCAAATCGAGGATTGAATCCCCAAGAAGTAAAATTCCCCAGGGATCACCAAAAAGAAAAGAGAAAAAAGATATATTTTCATCCAAAGAAAAAGCCAATGTGCATAAAAAGGCGCACATATGTAAAAACCAAATCGCGAAAAAGAGATACAAATCGCGAGAAAAAGATAAAAACCCATTCCCCAGCAGGAATAAGAGCATAGGCAAAGCCAGCTCAAACAACAAAACAAAGGAGTCAAAAACTTCATCCCTCCCTAGGGGGCAATCCAAAATAGATCTCAAAGAAAACAACCAAATCCCTGGTGGATCACCAAAAAGAAACAATCCCCAGTGAGCCTACCGACAGAGGCAAAACTACAAATTCATATCCTCAGGGAGTTAATCACCTATAACGACCAATATGGATATCCCCAGTGAAATGCAAAGCCTTCACTCCCAAGAAAGCCTCTGCCTACTCAGAGGCAAGCAAAGAGCCGATATCCCCAAGAAACGGGAAATCAACCTATGCAAGAGGAAATACAAGCATCAAGCTTCCAAAAAAGCATCTGCCTACTCAGAGGTATTATCAAAAACAAATATCCTCAAGTAGAACATCAGCCTATTCAGAGGCGAAAAACAACAAGTATAAAGACTTCAACACTATTGAAGCATCTGCCTAAAAACAAGAGGCACAATAAAAAATCAACAAATCCCCAGGAGATCCCTGCCTAAAATAAGAGGCAACCAACAAGAATCTCCAGCAAAGCCGGATGGCTAAAAGAAAAGCCAAAAACAAAGAATCCCCGGTAAAACCGGATGGCTAAAAGGAAAAGCCAAAAAGCAAGGAATCCCCGGCAAGACCGGATGGCTAAAAAGAAAAGCCAAAAACAAAAATCCCCGGTAAAATCGGATGACTAAAAAAGAAAAGTGAAAAAGAAAATCAATCATTCCCCATGGAATAGGCGCATGATCAAAGACAATAAGCCGCCAACACATCTCCAAAAACCAGATGAGGGTTAGTACTCATCAATCAAAAGACTGAATACTGAAAAAGTGCATCCTAAGAGCCTTGCAGAACGGGGCTCGTTCAGAACCTTGCAGAACGGGGTTCATACCGGGTTGGGGTAGGAACCCATCAGAGCCTTATAGAATAGGGTTCGTACCAGGTGGGGGTAGGTCCCCATCAGAGCCTTATAGAATAGGGTTTGTACCGGGTGGGGGTAGGTACCCACAAGAGCCTTATAGAATAGGGTTCGTACCAGGTGGGGGTAGGTACCCATCAGAGCCTTATAGAATAGGGTTCGTACCGGGTGGGGGTAGGTACCCACAAGAGCCTTATAGAATAGGGTTCGTACCAGGTGGGGGTAGGTACCCATCAGAGCCTTATAGAATAGGGTTCATACCGGGTGGGGGTAGGTACCCACAAGAGCCTTATAGAATAGGGTTCAGACCAGGTGGGGGTAGGTACCCATCAGAGCCTTATAGAATAGGGTTCGTACCGAGTGGGGGTAGGTACCCACAAGAGCCTTATAGAATAGGGTTCGTACCAGGTGGGGGTAGGTACCCACAAGAGCCTTATAGAATAGGGTTCGTACCGGTAGGGGGTAGGTACCCATCGAGCCTTATAGAATAGGGTTCGTATCGGGTGGGGGTAGGTACCCACAAGAGCCTTATAGAATAGGGTTCGTACTGGGTGGGGGTAGGTACCCACAAGAGCCTTATAGAATAGGGTTCGTACAAGTGGGGGGTAGGTACTCATCAGAGCCTTATAGAATAGGGTTTGTACCGGGTGGGGGTAGGTACCCACAAGAGCCTTATAGAATAGGGTTCGTACCCGGTGGGGGTAGGTACCCACAAGAGCCTTATAGAATAGGGTTCGTACCAGGTGGGGGTAGGTACCCACAAGAGCCTTATAGAATAGGGTTCGTACCAAGTGGGGGTAGGTACCCACAAGAGCCTTATAGAATAGGGTTCGTACCAGGTGAGGGTAGGTACTCACCAAAGCCTTATAAAATAAGGTTTATACCGGATGAGGGTAGGTACTCATCGGAATCTAGTGAAAGTGCAGATTCGTACCAGGTGAGGGTAGGTACTCACCAAAGCCTTATAAAATAAGGTTTATACCGGATGAGGGTAGGTACTCATCAAAATCTAGCAAAAGTGCATATTCATACCAGGTGAGGGTAGGTACTCACCAAAGCCTTATAAAATAAGGTTTATACCAGATGAGGGTAGGTACTCATCAGAATCTAGCAAAAGTGCAGATTCATACCAGGTGAGGGTAGGTACTCACCAAAGCTTTATAAAATAAGGTTTATACCGGATGAGGGTAGGTACTCATCAGAATCTAGCAAAAAATGCAGATTCGTACCAGGTGGTGGTAGGTACCCACCAGAGCCTTATAAAATAAGGTTTATACTGGATGAGGGTAGGTACTCATCAGAATCTAGCAAAAATGCAGATTCGTACCAGGTGGGGGTAGGTACCCACCAGAACCTTATAAAATAAGGTTTATACCGGATGAGGGTAGGTACTCATCAAAACTTAGCAGAATGCATTAGGTGGAGTAAAATACTCCTCTGAGCATTACAAAAATGGGTTACAAATACCTTGCTTCTATTAGAGGATAGTTCAAGTGTTGAGCACCTCGGAAGTAAGTACCCACAAGAGTTTAGCAAAATGCAAACTCATACCAGGTGAGGGTAGGTACTCACCAAAGCCTTGCAAAACAAGGTTCATACCTAGTGGGGGTAGGTACCAACAAGAGTCCAGCAAAATGCAGACTCATACCTGGTGAGGATAAGTACTCACCAGAGCCTTATAAAGTAAGGCTCAAACCAGATAGGGGTTGGTACCTATCAAAAATATTTATCATCCGGAGGATCAACAAAGAAGTGTCTGAAGGATAACCGGGCAAAAGGGTTAACTCCTTCCCCTACCAACTAATTTTGTACGCATATTAAGCCAACAAATTAGTCAGGCAGGTGAAGGGGGGGCAGCTGTAGACCACTAATTTTGCCTGGTTTCTCAATAAAGGCTGAGGAGACTTCCTATAACAAAACAAAGCTCGCATGGCATCTCAATAAAAGCCAAAGAAGACTTCCTATATGAAGATAAAGCTTCAATGACGTCTATCGGCATCAACCGACGTCCGAATAAAGAAAGGAAAGCTTCCCGGGGGTCCCAGAACACAAAAGCTGGCCAAAACAAGCTGAGACAGCCGTCCCAAAGTCGAGACGGCCGTCCCAAGCTACCCTGGCCAAGTGGGACGGCCGTCCCAAGTGAGACTGCCCGTCCCACACTTCAAGGGGTAGATCCAAGGCCAAAAAATTCAAGTGGGACGGCTGTCCCAACCCAGACGGCCGTCCAAACCCAGATGGGCGTCCCAAATTGTCAGGCTCCGAAAAACTATAAAAAGGAGGCTCATTTGCCACTGTTTCACACACCAGACAACTCCCAGTACTTGTCTTTTCTCTTCCTTCTTCGAATGAACTCTCTGATTGCCTTGATAAGGTAACAATCAGTTAAGGAATCATATTCCAGCATTCGATTCTTTTGTAAAATTTAGTAGAGTCAGTGTTGTATTCGGAGAGAAGAGTCTTTGTAGAGCGAAGGATTGCCAAAACACATCCTTACGATTACAGATTCGCAATACAAAGCTTGCTACGGAGGTTCTGTTCAATTCTCTTCTCTTTTACTACTTTATTTATTGCTTTATGTATGCAATATAAAATAAAGTCATGTAGATAGCCATTTTTAATATTATGCAATAAAATAGGGTAATCGCGTAATTTCTTGTAATCTTCACTTAAATGAATTAATCCGTCATAGGGAACTCGAAAGGGGCGTTGTGGGGTGCTAACACCTTCCCCACACGTAACTAACTCCCTTACCTAACTCTGGTTATAATGGCCAAGTTTGGTTTTTATGAAAATCAACGCCTTTTTATCCTTTTCCAATGTTTATGGTCAAAACATTGGTGGCGACTCCAAAAGAACCCTTTTTCGAAAACCTTACTTTTATTAGAGGATAGTTCAGTTGTTGAGCACCTCGGAAGCAATGAACATATTTTAAACAAAAAACGCGAGTCTAAACCATCTTTTCGCGACCGATCGCATAAACGTTCGAGATGTCCCTGGACGTCGGAATGGACGGCGGCGACATGTCCGAGATAAAAAAATGGCTTTATGCGAAAGAATAGTTAACGTCCCTTATCTCTTCTGTCGGACTGCGTGGCTACTTAGCTTACAAAGAACCTGAAACCAGGCTAGCTAAAAGGCAGACTGTCCGAGATAAGGGTGTTTATTGCAAAATATTTTTTTTTGTTTTGTGATTTTTCTGTTGTTTGGTTATGCTATGCAACAGACAAATGCAACAAACATATGTACACACAATTCGATCATCCACGAACAGGTGAGAAGTCGTTTTAATCACGAGGTAGGGTTTTCCTGCAGAAAAGTGCATTTGCGAAGGTAGGTTCTAACTGTTCTCACCAAGGCTAAGGCCCCCAAGGTGCCCCGATTATAGGGTCCCCACTCTCCAGCCTTCCGACCATGCTTAGCACTAAGGCCATAGTCAGTCTTTGTGCCAAAAGAGGAAGGTTATCACCTTGAGCGGTGGTTTCCGATCACACTGGTGGGCACAAGGCCATCACTACAGTGAACCGTACCTGCCACCCACTCCCTATGGATTTCTCACTTGCCCCCGGGTATAGAGGGAACTGTAGTGTGCAAGGGTTTGTGTACAGTTTGTATTTCAAACAATTGCGTAAGTATAAACAGACAACAGTTATTAAAGCCAAGCATTAAAACATGTTATAATACAAGGTGGGGTAAAAGCGTAATTTTCTTGGTTTATTTACTTTTAAGTCGGCCCATCACTAAATGGGATCAACTCTCTAGGCTTCCCCAGTGGAGTCGCCATCTGTCGCCGCCGTCAAAACGAGGCGTTCGGAGCGACGCGATGATTCCAACTTTCCAATTTTTGCATTTTTTATTGGTATGGTTACAACGCCTTTAGGTTGTCCGATAACCGGGCTGAACCTAAGGGCGAGGTTTTCGAAAAGGTGCTCTTGGGTTGTCCGATAACCGGGCTAACCCAAGAACTAGTTTTGAAGGGTTCTTTTGGAGTCGTCACCGATGTTTTTACCGGAAACATCGGAAAAGGAGTAAAAAGGCATTGGTTTTGGAAAAACCAACTTTGGTCATTAGAACCAGAGTTGGGTAAGGGAGTTAGTTATGTGTAAGGGAAGTGTTAGTTCCCTTACGACGCCCCTTTCGGGTTCCCTATGATGGGCTAGCTACTTTGAATAAATAAACCGGTGAAAATACGCTTTTACCCTTTATTTGCAGAATTTAAAATTATGACTACATGGCCCTAATGTCTATTGCGTAATTAAAAATAAAGCGGTAAAGGAGAGAGGGAGAGTGTAGAAACCTCTGAGGCTAGCTTTCTATTAATTTCTTTATAAATTGGGTGCTTTTTGGCAGCCCTTCACTCTTTACAGCGCCGGAATCTCTTGAAAACGCTATAAAACTCTTAAAAAGCTATCAGAAACTCCGGAAATGCTTCAGAGGGATTCTAGAAAGAGAATTTGAGGAAGTTACTAGAGAGAGAATGGAAGAACTATATGAAATGAGGGGAATGGCGCGGCTATTTATAGGGATTCGCGCCTGTCAGGTTGAGACGGCCGTCTCGTCTGACAAGGTCGAGATGGTCGTCTCGCCATTTGAGACGGCGGTCTCGCCATTCGCAAGTGGCGAGACGACCGTCTCGCCAAACGAAACAGTGGTCTCGCCACTTTCGCAAGGCGAGACGGCGGTCTCGAATCCGAGACGACGGTCTCGACCCTAAAAGGCGAAAATCCTTATTTTTATGCCAAAAATCCCTCCTATCCTAGTATGGGGCCTAATAGTCTCTCCTAGTGGCTTCTTAGGCTTCATCCATCTTCGAATAGAAGGTCTTCTGGTCTTTATTATGAGGCCGGGCAAGATTTGGGGTCTACATGTTGATAGGAGAAACCCTTTATAAAAAGAATTTTGATTCTACTCTGTTAAGATGCGTCAATCTCGAAGAAGCCCAAACGTTGATTAAAGAAATACATGAAGGAATCTTTGGGACTCTTGCACCAGGGCATATCATGGCTAGGAAAATCCTCAGGGCAGGATATTTTTGGTCCAAAGTGGAAAAGGACTGTCAGCAATATGCCAGAAAATGTCACAAGTGCCAAGTATATGCGGACAATGTACACGTTCCACTGGTACCTCTTAATGTTATGGATATCCCTTGGCCATTTGCTATGTGGGGCATAGATGTTATCGGACCCATTGAGCCTAGGGAATCCAATGGCCATCGATTCATTTTGGTGGCTATCGACTACTTCACTAAGTGGGTAGAAGCTGCATCTTATGCACATGTGACTAAAAAGGTAGTGGTCAGAATATCATATGTCGATATGGCATCCCACATCGTCTTATTACTGATAATGGAACCAACCTGAATAATAAGATGATGGAAGAACTATGCCAGAACTTCAAAATTCAACATCATAATTCCTCTCCTTATCGGCCCAAAATGAATGGCGCAATAGAAGCGGCCAATAAAAACATTAAAAAGATTGTTCAAAAGATGGTTACGACTTATAAGGCTTGGCATGAAATGTTGCCTTTTGCTCTTCATGGTTATCGAACGTCTGTACGAACCTCAACAGGAGCTACTCCATTCTCCCTTGTATATGGTATGGAGGCCGTATTGCCAATAGAGGTCGAAATACCTTCCCTGCGAATTATAATGGAAGCAAAATTAACAGAAGCCGAATGGGTTCAAAGTCGATACGATCAATTAAACCTTATCGATGAAAAGCGGCTGAGTGCTATATGTCATGGACAAGCCTATCAAAAGAAGATAAAAAAGGCTTATGATAAAAGGGTCCACCCTCTTACTTATCAAGAAGGGGATATAGTGATAAAGAAACTGCTTCCAGCCCAGAAGGATAAAATTGGAAAATGGACAGCAAACTACGAAGGACCCTTTGTGGTCAAACGAGCTTTCTCAGGAGGGGCACTTATCCTCACCAATATGGATGGAGAGGAGCTTCGACACCCAATCAATTCTGATGCAGTGAAGAAGTATTATGCTTGAAGACATTGCTCAAGACCCGTCAGGAATGAAAACCCACAAAGGGCATCCCTTGGCAAAAGATAGGGTCTATATCCCTCGCTAGGATACGTCCTAGGCAAAAAGTAGAGGTAAAAAAAAAAACTAAGAGCAATGGTTACTTTAGTCGAAAATCGAAAAGGCGGCTAAAGTAACATTCTTCCAGAAGCAAGCAGTCTGCATAGTTTTCGCTCTGAGCTCAGGCATCTCAACTGAAGCAATTAGGAGAACCAGGAGGCAGATATCATAGACATGACTGTATAAGCCTAAACAGTACAGCCAACCCTGACCACCCATTCTTCTAAATATCCTTGAAATCCTTCTATAAAAGAAATAAACTTTTGCTCATTTATCAATAAAAATTTCCTTTCATTTCCTTTCTCTTGACCAAATATTATGGAAATGCCTCTTTATTGATAAATCATAAATATGCACAAAGACCTTTAATCAAAGATCAAGCATGCATCTAAAAAGGGGAAGCATAAAAAAATAATAATAAAGGAATAAATGCCTGCTAGGATATTCTTAGGTAAAAATTAGGGTAGCCTGCTTGATCGGAAATCCCAAAAGAACGGTCTAGGCAAAAAATAAGGCAAAAGCCCCCTAAGATATTCTAGGCAAAAATTAAGGCAGTCCGCTAGATCGAAAACCCATAAAGGGCGGTCTAGGCAAAACATAGGGCTAAAACCAAAAGATGAATAAAAAAAGGAGCCCATCATCATGGTCATAAAGGAGGAGTCCATCGGCGTATTCATGAGAAGCCAACAAAAGAAGGCCAGTCACTTTCTAAATGCATCAAAAATAAATAAATAAATAGATTGCATCTAGAACATCCACACACAAAGTAGTTGCACAAAACGACTTTGTCAAAATCAAGAAAAAAAAATATAATTCTGTTTAAATAAGAATAATAACACATGCATATAAGGAGGCTAGGCTCCATACTTGTGATTGAAAACAGGAGGCGCCAGAATCCAGTCTCCGTATGAAAATCAAAATCGTGAAAGAAAAGGCGAAATCAAAACCATTTCAGCAGAATAAAGAGCTTCATGGAAACTAGCTCTAACCTTCTACCCCAATAAAAGAAGGTATCGAAAAAAGAGGCCAATAGAAAGGCTCAATCATCCCCAAGTGGATCCTTGCCTACTCCAAAGGCAAAACAAAAATTACTCCACGACTCAGCACCACCACATGAGTCGTCAAACATAGTCATTTGAAGCTTCAATCAACATCCTTCCATCCAAGAAAAAGGAAGTCATCAACATAGAAAAGCCAAAGGAAAAGCTTGATTACCCCAAGCGGATCTTGCCTACTCCAGAGGCAAAACAAAAAGGATTACCTCACGACTCAGCTTCATCACCACATGAGTCATCAAGCAAACTCATCCAGAATCTCCGCCACTTCCCCAAAGGAGAATAAGGACTACACAAAGATCAACCAAAGAAGATATAGAGTCAAGATCTCCATATCCCTGGGGTTCAACAAAAAGAAAGAAAAGAAAAATCTTTCATTCCCCAATAGAGGCCACGAAAAAGGCCGAATAAAAATCCCCAAGAAGAGCATCTCAGAAAAATCTACAAAAAGAGGAAAATAAGAAAATTTTCATCCTCTAGCTTAATAAGAGCTTCACAAAGCCAGGAGCCAAGACTCCGTTATAAAAATCAAATCAAAGTTGGATCCCCAGGAAGCCAACAAACTCCTCGGGGAATCGCAAAAAGAAAAAGAAGAAAATCTCTTCATCCCTAGCAGATAATAAAAAGCCTGTATGCATAAAAGAAATGTAAAAAGGCGTACGCATTTAAGAAAGCCAAATTTCAAAATCGCGAAAAAGAGATAAAATCGCGAGAAAAAGGTAAAAACCCATTCCCCAGCGGAATAAGAGCATAGGCAAAGCCAGCTCAAAATAGCAGCATCCAACAAGGAGTCAAAAACTCCATTCCTCCCTAGGGGGCAAGTCAAAATAGATCTTCGGGAAAGCGATCAAATCCCCGGTGGATCACCAAAAAGAAAAAAACTATCCCCAGTGAGCCTATCAGCAAAGGAAAAACTACAAATTTATATCCTCAGGGAGTTAATTACCTATAACGCCCAATATGGATATCCCCAATGGAATGCAAAGCCTTCACTTCCAAAGAATCCTATGCCTACTCAGAGGCAAGCAAAGAGCCAATATCCCCAGGAAACGGGAAATCAACCTATGCAAGAGACAATACAAGCCGAAAGCATAAAGTCTTCATCAGTGAAGCATCTGCCTACATAAAGAGGCACAATAAAAAAAAATCCTCAATGGATTCCTGCCTAAATAAAAGGCAATCAACAAATAAACCCTGACTAACAATACGTCAGATGCCCAAATAAGAGGCAACAAACAAATCATCCCCGGCAAGACCAGATGGCTAAAAACAAAAAAGCCAAAAACAAAGAATCCCCGGCAAGACCGGATGGCTAAACAGAAAAGCTAAAAACAACGAATCCCCGCAAGACTGGATGGCTAAAACAGAAAAGCCAAAAATGAAGAATCCCCGGCAAAGCCGGATGGCTAAACAAGAAAAGCCAAAAACAAAGAAATCCCTAGTAAAATCAGATGACTAAAACAGAAAAGTCAAAAAGAAAAATCAATCACTCCCCATGGAATGGGCGCATGATCAGAAACAGTAAGCTGCCAACACATCTCCAAAACCAGATAAGAGTTTGTACTCATCAAACATAGGATTGACTACCAAAAAGAGCATCCTAAAGACCCTTGCATAACGGGGCTCGTTAAAGAACCTTGCAGAACGGGGTTCATACCAGGTGGGGGTAGGTACCCACAAGAGCCTTGCAGAACGGGGTTCGTACCAGGTGGGGGTAGGTACCCACCAGAGCCTTGCAGAACGGGGTTCGTACCAGGTGGGGGTAGGTACCCACTAGACCCTTGCAGAACGGGGTTCGTACCAGGTGGGGGTAGGTACCCACCAGAGCCTTGCAGAACGGGGTTCATACCAAGTGGGGGTAGGTACCCACCAGAGCCTTGCAGAACGGGGTTCGTACCAAGTGGGGGTAGGTACCCATCAGAGCCTTGCAGCACGGGATTCGTACCAGGTGGGGGGAGGTACCCATTAGAGCCTTGCAGAACAAGGTTCGTACCAGGTGGGGGTAGATACCCATCAGAGCCTTGCAGAATGGGGTTCGTACCAGGTGGGGGTAGGTACCCATCAGAGCCTTGCAGAATAGGGTTCGTACCAAATGGGGGTAGGTACCCATCAGAGCCTTGAAAAACAGGGTTCGTACCAGGTGGGGGTAGGTACCCACCAGAGCCTTGCAGGACAGGGTTCGTACCAGGTGGGGGTAGGTACCCACCAGAGCCTTATAAAATAAGGTTTGTACCAGATGAGAGTAGGTACTCATCAGAATCTAGCAAAGTGCAAATTCGTACCAGGTGAGGGTAGGTACTCACTAGAGCCTTGCAAAATAGGGTTCGTACCAGGTGGGGGTAGGTACCCACCAGAGCCTTATAAAATAAGGTTTGTACCAGATGAGGGTAGGTACTCATCAGAATCTAGCAAAGTGCATATTCGTACCAGGTGAGGGTAGGTACTCATAAGAGCCTTGCAAAACAGGGTTCGTACCAGGTGGGGGTAAGTACCCACTAGAGCCTTGTAAAATAAGGTTTGTACCGGATGAGGGTAGGTACTCATCAGAATCTAGCAAAATGCAGATTCGTACCAGGTGGGGGTAGATACTCACCAGAGCCTTACAAAATGGGTGGCAAAAACCTTACTTTTATTAGAGGATAGTTCAGTTGTTGAGCACCTCGGAAGTAAGCACCCACAAAGAACCTTGCAGAACGGGGTTCATACCAGGTGAGGGTAGGTACTCACCAGAGCCTTACAGAACAAGGTTCGGACCAGGTGGGGGTAGGTACCCACAAGAACCTTATGAAATAGGGTTCGTACCAGATGAGGGTAGGTACTCATGAGAATCTAGCGAAAAGCAGATTCATACCTGATGGGGGTAAGTACCCACAAGAGTTTAGGGAAATGCAGACTCGTACCTGGTGAGGGTAAGTACTCACCAGAGCCTTATAAAAAGGCTCAAACCAGATAGGGGTTGGTCTATCAAAAATATTTATCATTCGGAGGATCAGCAAAATTCAGCAAAGGAGCATCCGAAGGATGACCGGGCAAAAAAGGGTTAACTCCTTCACCTACCAACAAACTTTGTGGGCACATTAGGCCAACAATTAGTCAGGCAGGTGAAGGGGGGGGGCAGCTGTAGACCCCTAATTTTTCCCGGCCTCTCAATAAAGGCCAAGAAGACTTCCTATCTGAATATAAAGCTTCGATGGATGTCTAACGACATCAATCGACATCCGAATAAAGAAAGGAAAGCTTCCCGGGAGTCCCAGAACACAAAATCTGGCCAAAACAGTCGAGATGGCCGTCCCAGAAGTCGGGATGGCCGTCCCAGATAGCCCAGACGGCCGTCCCACATGCCAGACGGCCGTCTCAGCCTGTTTTGATGGTTGGGACGGTCGTCCCAAATCCCAGACGGCCGTCCCGGCCTCCCCAGACGCTCATCCCTGTTTTCTGCACCCCAGACAGCCGTCCCGAGCTGCCAGGCTGCGAAAACTATAAATAGGAAGCTCATTTGAGCATTTTTCACACTCCAGACACTTGTCTTCTCTCCCTCTTTCGAATGAACTCTCCGATTGCCTAAAAAGGTAACAATCGGTTAAGGAATATTATTCCAGCATTCGATTCTTCTTAAAATTTTAGTAGAGTCGATCTTGTATTCGGGGAGGAGTGTCTTTGTAGAGCGGGGGATTGCCAAAACGCATCTTCACAGTTAAAGATTTGCAATACAAAGCTTGCTACGGAGGTTCTTTTCACTTCTCTTTTCCTTTATTGCTTTATTTATTGCTTTATGTATGCAATAGAAAATAAGATCATGTAGATAGCCATTTTTAAAATATTTTATAAATAAAATAGGGTAATAGCGTAATTTCTTGTAATCTTTACTTAATGAATTAATCCGTTATAGGGAACCCGAAAGGGGCATTGTGGGGTGCTAACACCTTCCCCACACGTAACTAACTCCCTTACCCAACTCTGGTTATAATGGCCAAGTTTGGTTTTTCTTAAAATCAACGCCTTTTTATCATTTTCCAATGTTTACGGTCAAAACATTGGTGGCGACTCCATAAGAACCCTTTTGCGAAAACCTTGCTTTTATTAGAGCATAGTTCAGTTGTTGAGCACCTCGGAGGCAATGAACACATTTAAAATAAAACGCGAGTCTAAACCATCTTTTTACGACCGCTCGCATAAACGTTCGAGATGTCCCTAGACGTCGGAACGGACGGCGGCGACAAGTCTAAATGTAATAATTCTAGGGGTTTTGAAGTGGAAATAACATTCTTTGATTTAAATGATGATTTTACTTGTTTACCTTTTTGACATGCATCACATAATCTATCATTTTCAAATTTTAACTTAGGCAAACCAATAACTAAGTCTTTTGAAATCAATTTGTTCAAATGATGCATATTTATATGAGCCGCTCTCTTATGCCATAACCATGGGTTCTCTTCCTTAGCAACTAAGCATGTTATACTAGTATCATGTATACAATCCAAATCAATCAAGTATATGTTATTATGCCTAATGCCTTTTAATGCTACATTTTCGGAATCTATTAAATGTATGGTGCAAAATTTACTTTCAAATATTACCTTAAATCATTTGTCACATAGTTGACTTATGCTAAGGAGATTATGCTTTAGTCCATCAACAAGAAGCACATCCTTAATCTCCAACGTGTTTGCACCACCTATATTTCCAATTCCAAGAATCTTTCCTTTGTTATTGTCCCCATAAGTTACATATCCTTGTTCTTTAGCTTTAAAACTCACAAATTTCGTTTTATCACCGGTCATATGCTTTGAGCATCCGCTATCAAGATACCACATAGACTTCTTTGATTTGGAAGTTTCCTACAAAACAAGAACATAGTAAACTTAGGTCCCCATAACTTTTGGGTCCTTGGGGTTAGAGATAAACACATTATTTAACAATAGGAACCCAAATGTATTTTCCTTTAGGAATACCAAAATGTTTTATTTTACATATATTTGAAGTATGACCTTGTTTCATACAATAAAAAACATGCTTTAGATGTAGCTTTTGAATATGATGCATTTCTAACAATAGGTGCCCTAGTTCCTTTTTCTACCCATACTCTTTTATTTTTAATCTTAGGCTTTTTCAAAGGAATATGATGATTTATTCTATTTTGAGCAATAACAACTTTATCTTTATTTATGTTACTTATCTCCTTTTTGGCTTTATCTAGCAAATGGTTAAGTATATATATGTCATATTCATACTCTTTACAAGATGCACATGCTAAGTTCTTATCATCATTCTTATCTAAGCATACAATTTTCGTTTCTAAGGTCTCCTTTTCCTCTAAACATGCAATTTTCGTTTTTAATGAGTCAACCTCCTTTTCGGATCTACATAAACTCTTTTTCACAGCTTTATATTCATTTTTCAAGTCCTTAAAGGCACTAAACAATTCATTATATGCATTTTGCAGTTCATCAAGGTTATTTTCATCATCACTAGAAGATGAGTCAGAATCACTTACCTCAAAGTCGAAAGATATGTTGTCATTTTCCATTAAGAAAATATTGGCTTCAACTTCCGAATCACTTGATTCCGAACTTAAATCACTGTTGTCCCAAGCAATGTAGGCTTTCTTCTTGAAGAACTTTTTGCCTTTGTTTTCTTCATTTTTCTTGTTTGAACATTCGGTCTTCATATGTCATGTTTCACCACAACTGTAACATTTGATATTTACGGAAGAATTTTCCCTTACCTTTCATTTACCTTTTGTCGCCGCCGTCAAAATGAGGCGGTCGGAGCGACGCGATGGTTCCGACTTTCCAATTTTTGCGTTTTTATGGGTGTGGTTACAATGTCTTTAGGTTGTCCGATAACCGGGCTGAACCTAGGGGTGAGGTTTTCGAAATGGTGTTCTTGGATTGTCCCATAACCAGGCTAACCCAAGAACTAATTTTGAAGGGTTCTTATGGAGTCGCCACCGATGTTTTTACCGGAAACATCGAAAAAGGAGTAAAAAGGCGTTGGTTTTCGAAAACCAACTTTGGTCGTTAAAATCAGAGTTTAGGTAAGGGAGTTAGTTACATGTAAGGGAAGTGTTAATTCCCTTACGACGCCCCTTTCGGGTTCCCTATGATAGGCCAGCTATTTAATAAATAAAGTTTATGAAAAGACGCTTTTACCCTTTTTATTTGCGGAATTAAAAGAATGACTACATGGCCCTAATATCTATACGCAATTTAATCATAAAAAATAAAAGCAATAAAGAGATGGAGAGAGTGAAGAAACCTCCGAAGCAAGCTCTTTAATTAATTTCTTGAAAATTAGGGTGCGTTTTGGCAGCCCTTCGCTCTTTACAACGTCGGAAAACTCTCGGAAACGCTATAAAATCTCTAAGAAACTGTCAGAAACTCCGAAAATGCTTCGGAGGGGTTCTAGGAAGAGAATTTGAAGAGGTTACAAGAGGGAAAGTGGAAGAACTGTATGAAATGAGGGGGGAAGTGCTGCTATTTATAGGGATTCGTGCCTGTCAGGTCGAGACGGTCGTCTTGTCTGACAAGGTCGAGACGGTCGTCTCGCCATTCGGGACGGCCGTCTCGCCTTGCAAAAATGGCGAGAAGGCCGTCTCGCCAAACGAGAAGGGGGTCTCACCATTCGCAGGTGGCGAGACGGTCGTCTCGCCAAACGAGACGGCGGTCTCGACTTGCAGGAATGGTGAGACGGCGGTCTTGAAAAGCGAGATGGTGGTCTCGATCCTTGAAGGTGAAAATCCTTACTTTAATGCAGAAAATCCTTCCTATCCTTACTTTAATAGTGTCTCCTAATGGCTTCTTAGGCTTCATCCATCTTCGAAAAGGAGGTCTTCTGGTCTTCTTGAGAGGTCGGGCAAGATTAGGGGTCTACAGCTGCCCCCCCTTTACCCGACTAGTCAACTGCTGGCTTGTTGTGCCAAGAAGATCGACTGAAGGGTAAAGGAGTTGACCCTCCTGCCCAGTTGCCCTTCAAACGTCCCGTCTTTGCGGCGGTTGATCTTCTGGGGAAAAGTACGTTGTGCGCTGTAGACCCCAAATCTTGTCCGGCCTCCAAATAAAGACCAGAAGACCTCCTATTTGAAGATGGACAAGCCTAACAAGCCATTAGGAGAGACTATTAGGCCCATAAATAGGATAGGAGGGAGTTTCTGTACCAAAAAATAAGTTTTCTCGCTTCGAAGGAACGAGACCGCCTTCTGGACAACCCAGACCGCCGTCTCGCCTCACGTAGGAGGCGAGACCGCCGTCTCGCTTAACGAGATGGCGGTCCCGCCACCTACGAAGGACCAGACGGCGGTCTCGTTCACCCAGACGGCGGTCTCGCCATTTCGACAGGTCGAGACGGCGGTC
The DNA here is from genome assembly GCA_963425845.1 of Sphenostylis stenocarpa. NCBI lineage: Eukaryota > Viridiplantae > Streptophyta > Magnoliopsida > Fabales > Fabaceae > Sphenostylis > Sphenostylis stenocarpa. Next base: position 23,502,789 of record OY731400.1, on the reverse strand, counting down.
TCGACCCTGTCAAACGAGACCGGCTGTCTCGCCACATGACAGCGCGAAAACCTATAAATAGGGGCTCTCTCCCCCTCATTTCCACACACCACAGCTGCATAGCTCTCCCTTCTCTCTAAAAACTTCTCTCTAGAATCCCTCCGACGCATTTCCGGAGTTTCTGAGTGCTTTCAAGAGTGATTTTTGGCGTTCAAGAGGTTTTCCGACGTCTTGTAGAGTGAAGGGCTGCCATAAAGCACCCTATTTTTTAGAGAATTAATATAAAAAGCGTGCTTCGGAGGTTCAAATTCTCTCTCTTCACCTTTACCGTTTTTATCTTAAATTATGCAATAGATATTAGGGCCATGTAGTCATACTTTTAAATTCCGCAGAATAAAAAGGGCGAAAGTGTATTTTTCTAGTTTATCAATAAAATAAGCCGGCCTGTCATAGGGAACCCGAAAGGGGCATCGTAAAGGGACTAATACTCCCTTTACACGTAACCAACTCCCTTACCCAACTCTGGTTCTAATGACCAAAGTTGGATTTCGAAAACCAACGCCTTTTAAAACCCCTTTTCCGATGTTTTCGGTAAAAACATCGGTGGCGACTCCATAGAACCCAAAATAAATAAGTCCTTGGGTTAGCCCGGTTATCGGACAACCCAAAGACACTTTTCGAAAAACCTCGCCCTTAGGTAAGCCCGGTTATCGGACAACCTAAAGGCGTTGTAACCATCCATAAAAAACGCGAAAATCAAAGAGGGTCGAAATAACCATCGCGTCGCTCCGACCGTCCCCTTTTTGGGAGGCGGCGACAGATGGCGACTCCACTGGGGAAGCCTAGAGAGTTAATCCCATTTAGTGATGGGCCGGCTTAAACAATAAATAAACTAAGGAAAAAACACTTTTGCCCTTAACTTGTATTTATAACATGTTTTATTGTTTGGCTTTAATAAATCGTTGATTGTTTATACTTGCAAATTGCTTGAAATATAAACTGCACACAATCCCTTGCACACAACAGTTCCCCCTATACCCGGGGGCAAGTGGGATAACCATAGGGAGTGGGTGGCAGGTACGATTCGCTGCAGTTAGGGCCTTGTGCCCACCAGTGTGATCGGAAACCACCACTCAAGGTGATAACCTTCCTCTTTTGGCAACAAGACCGACTCTGGCCTTAGTGCTGAGCATGGTTGGACGGCTGGAGAGTGGGGACCCTATAATGGGGGCACCTTGGGGGCCTTAGCCTGGTGAGAACAACTAGAACCTACCCTAACCAAAGCACTTTTCTGCAGGAAAACCCTACCTCGATAAAAATGAAAATCTCGCCTGTTCGGGGATGGTCGAATTGTGTGTGCATATGTTTGTTGCATTTGTATTTTGCATAAACAAAACAACAGAACAAAATTACAAAAATATATAAACACCCTTATCTTGGACAGTCTGCCTTTTAGCTAGCCTGGTTTCAGGTTCTTTGTAAGCTAAGTAGCCACGCAGTTCCGACAGAAGAGATAAGGGACGATAAATATTCTTTCGCATAAAGCCATATTTTATCTCGGACAGTCTGCCTTTTAGCTAGCCTGGTTTCAGGTTCTTTGCAAGCTAAGTAGCCACGCAGTCCGACAGAAGAGATAAAAGGCTATAAAATAAACATCAAGATACCAAAAAATAATAACAAATAAAACAACTTCTGACAAAGTCAAAACTCATTCATACTACATCATACCATGAGTAAAGAAGAACCAAGAGAGGAAAAATAAGAACGCATTCAACATCATAAAAAAATCTCTCTCATGCATGAGCATACGCATTTTAGTATAAGCACTCAACATGCATTAATAAAACTTTTTCGGACATTCTAGAAAGTGGCTGGTCCTCTTCCTACTCGTACTCGTGAGCAAAAGGCTAAGGCAATGGAAAATTTGGAAGAACAAAACCGCAAGCTCACTGCAGAAGTTAATACCCTCCGCGAGCAAGTAGCCCAGTTAATGGAGGTCGTACGCCACAGGCAGACTAAGGGCGAAGACCAGGCTGAACATATCCCTCCCCATGAGGAGGAGGAGGAAGAGTACTTTTTTGGTGATAAGGATGTCAAGACTGCACGTATCCTTACTCCAGAAGTATCCAAACAACAACTCTCCGCTCTGGAGGAGAGGATGAAGGCAGTCGAAGGGCATAACTTCGACGTCAAAGAGGTGGCTGACATGTGCCTCGTGAAGGACATCCGCTTCCCTCCCAAATTTAAAATCCCGGACTTCCCCAAGTACGCCGGGATGACCTGCCCAAAAAACCATCTTACGATGTATTACCGTAAGATGGCCGCCCATGCCGACAACGAGAAACTCCCGATCCACTCGCTTCCGGGAGAGTTTGGCGGACACGGCTCTCAACCGGTACATGCGGTTAGAGAGAGGGCAGGTCCGGAACCGGAAACAGCTGCGGACGCTTTTCTCCGTCGTTACCGATACAACATTGATCCGACACCGACAGGTCGGATCTCGTAGCTCTAAGCAAGAGAAATGACGAGCCTTTTAAAGCGTATGCCCAAAGGTGGAGGGAAATGGCAACTCGAGATAGAGCCTCCTTTGACGGACAAAGAGACAAGTGGCTATGTTCATAGACTCACCGACCGGAGCGTACTATGATAAGGCGATAGCTAGTACCTCTAATCTTTTTCTGGACATAGTCACCGTGGGGGAAAGAGTAGAGCAGGGGTTAAGGAGCGGGAAGATAGCACAGTCTTCCCAAGCCGGCGTCTCATTCGTAAAACCCGCCGGCAAGAAGAAGGACGAATCCGTGCATGCAATCAACTTCGCCACTCCTTCTTCTACCTCGCAAGCGTCCGTGAAGCCCCGCAAGAAAGAAAGGAAGTTCACTCCAATCTCCACTTCCTACGGACTATCGCTACCTCAGCTATTGGAGGCTAAGCTCCGGCTTGCGCCCTCCCAAGAAGCGGTTGGAGCCTCCCTACCCCGAATGGTATAAGCCCAACGAAAAATGCGCTTACCATTCGGGATCACCCGGGCACTCTACAGAAAATTGCTTGACCCTGAAGTATCGAGTCCAAGAACTAATCGACGCCGGGTGGATTACCTTTGACACCTCTGCTTCCAGCACAGACGACAAACCTCTATCGAAGCCAGAGTAGCAGAGAGGGAGGAATGGGAGGATCAGCCCTAGGGTCTTTTCGTTTTTAAGCTTTTCTCGATATTTCCTATGGTCCCCGCCCGTGGCTGCAAGAATTTCGATTAACAGGGCTTGTACATACATTTTTCATCTTCATTAATATACGAGGCATTTCATCATATTCATTCTTTTCCCTCTTCTATTTATTATTCTTTCAAAAATAAAATGAATAATAAAATCTATGAGTAAAACAGAACCTAAAACTCATCATGTCTGTGATTGATGAATCTCCGTGGACCCCGGAAACGGAAGATGAATGGGTTGAGTCTGACAGTGAGCAGGAGACCATTTCTCCGGACATGCAAAGGATGCTGGAAAAAGAAACACACATCATACAACCGCATTAGGAGGAGATAGAAACTGTCAATTTGGGAAAGGAGGACGAGGAGAAGAAGGTGAACATCGGTACCCAAATGAAAAGCAGCACAAAAAAGGGATTGATACAACTCCTAAATGAATATATGGATGTATTTGCTTGGTCATATCATGACATGCCTGGGCTTGACATGAGCATAGCGGAACACAGATTACCGCTAAAAGAGGGGTTCCGACACAGTAAAACAAAAACTCGGAAGAATCAAACCCGACCGGTCCTTAATGATAAAGGAGGAGGTGCAAAGGCAGTTGGATGCCAATTTCTTGATAGTCTCCAAATACCCAGAATGGTTGGCCAACATAGTACCCGTTATCAAGAAGACCGGGAAGGTCAGAGTGTGTGTGGACTACAGGGACCTTAATCGAGCAAGTCCAAAGGACGACTTTCCCCTACCTCACATAGATACACTGGTAGACCATACCGCTACCAACATGTTGTATTCCTTCATGGACGGGTATGCGGGGTACAACCAAATCAAACTGGCCGTTAAGGATAGAGAAAAAACCTCCTTCATTACACCATGGGGTACTTTCTGCTATCGGGTAATGTCGTTTGGGCTGAAGAATGCAGGGGCTACCTACCAAAGGGCTATGGTCACGCTATTCCATGACATGATCCACAAGAAAATAGAAGTGTACGTGGACGACATGATCGCCAAGTCCCGAAATGAAATGGACCACCTTCGATACCTCCGAAAGCTTTTCGATCGACTTCGGAAGTATCAGCTTAAACTGAACCCGGCAAAATGTACTTTCGGAGTACGATCGGGAAAACTCCTAGGGTTCATTATCAGCGAAAGAGGAATTGAGGTGGACCCTGATAAAACCAAGGCAATTCTGGAAATGCCTCCACCAAGCACGGAAAAGGAGGTCAGAGGTTTTCTGGGCCGGATAAACTACATTGCCCGCTTCATCGCACAGTTAACGGATAAATGTATACCCATCTTTAAACTGTTGCGCAAAAATCAGCCAACGGTGTGGAACGAAGAGTGCCAACAAGCATTTGATAAAATCAAAGCCTGTTTGACCAATCCACCAGTGTTGGTACCACCCGTTGAAGGGAGACCTCTGATCCTATATTTGTTAGTCCTCGAAGAGTCAATGGGATGTGTGCTCGGACAACATGACGAAACCAGGAAAAAGGAACAGGCCATTTACTATCTCAGTAAGAAATTCTCGAGTTATGAAACCCGCTATACACCATTCGAAAAAACTTGTTGCGCATTTGTGTGGGTCACTCAACGCCTCAGACAGTATATGGCTCGGCATACAACATGGTTGGTCTCCAAGATGGACCCAATCAAATACCTCTTCGAGAAGCCCATTCTGACCGGAAGGATAGCTAGGTGGCAGGTTCTCCTATCAGAGTTTGACATCATTCACGTCACCCAGAAGGCTATCAAAGGAAGTCCCTTAGCGGATTATTTAGCCCACGGATCCACGGATGAATACCAATCCTTACAAGATGATTTTCCCGATGAGCATATCATGCACATCGAACATGAAGAGACCAAAGAAGATATGTGGACCATGTTCTTCGATGGAGCTTCCAACATGCTTGGACACGGGGTAGGAGCTATTTTGATATCCCCCGAAAGGAAACACATTCCTGTAACGGCCAGACTTAATTTCGATTGCACCAACAACATGGCCGAATACGAAGCATGTGCGCTAGGAATCCGAGCAGCTTTAGATCATGGGGTCACTAAGCTCAAAATATTCGGTGATTCATCCCTTGTCATCTATCAACTTAAAGGTGAATGGGAAACCCGAAATTCAAAATTGATCCCATATCTAGAGCACATCTGCGAGCTGGTCGCAAGAATGGAAAGTGTCACTTTCCAGTACATCCCTAGGGAGGACAACCAAATTGTCGACGCCCTCGCCACTCTATCATCCATGTTTGCCCTGGACCAGGAATATGAGATGCCGATCATTCAAGTCAAACTGCATGATAAACAAGCTTTCTGCATGGCAGTAAGTGGCGAGTGTGATCAAAACCCCTGGTACCATGACATTAAGCGGTATCTCATGAAGGGCGAGTACCCCAAGGGAATCATTGACAATGATAAACGAACCATTCGCAAAAGGGCTATAGGGTTCACGTTGATTGAAGGAACCCTCTACAAAAAGAGCCCCGACTCTACTCTCTTAAGGTGCGTGGACCAAGAAGAAGCCCAAGCATTGATAAAAGAAATCCACAAAGGGACTTTCGGAACCCACGCACCCGGGCATGTCATGGCCAAGAAAATCCTCAGGGCAGGGTACTATTGGTCCACAATGGAAGCCGATTGCCATCAATATGCCAAGAAATGTCATAAGTGCCAAGTGTACGCCGATAACATCCATGTGCCACCCGCACCTCTCAGTAACCTGGCTACGCCATGGCCATTTTCTATGTGGGGCATGGACGTCATCGGACCCATTGAACCCAAAGCGTCTAACGGCCATCGCTTCATATTGGTAGCAATCGACTATTTCACCAAGTGGGTTGAAGCAGCATCATACGCACATGTAACCCGGAAAGTGGTGACCACCTTCATCAAGAAAAGCATTATATGTCGGTATGGCATCCCTCATAGGCTCATTACTGATAATGGGACCAATCTTAACAATAAAATGATGGAGGAATTATGCCAAGACTTCAAAATCCAGCACCACAATTCCTCTCCGTACCGACCAAAGATGAACGGTGCAGTAGAGGCGGCCAATAAAAATATCAAAAAAATCATTCAGAAAATGGTGGTCACCTACAAAGATTGGCATGAAATGCTCCCCTTTGCCTTGCATGGTTACCGAACGTCGGTACGAACTTCTACGGGGGCTACCCCGTTTTCCCTCGTATACAGAACGGAAGCCGTGTCACCAATAGAAGTCGAAATACCTTCTCTGCGAGTTGTCATGGAAGCCAAATTAACAGAGGCTGAATGGGTCCAAAACCGGTACGATCTATTGAACCTAATCGAAGAAAAACGATTGGACGCCATATGTCGGGGGCAGGCTTACCAGAGGAAAATCAAGAAGGCCTACGACAAGAAGGTCAATCCCCGAACTTTCCAAGAAGGAGATCTGGTAGTAAAGAAACTGCTTCCAGCCCAAAAGGACAAAATCGGGAAATGGGCAGCTAACTACGAAGGACCCTTTGTGGTCAAGCGAGCCTTCTCGGGAGGAGCCCTTATCCTCACCAATATGGATGGAGAAGAGCTCCGATATCCTGTCAACTCAGATGCGGTGAAAAAATACTACGCCTAAAAGACATTGCTCATGACCCGTCAGGATGAAAACTCGCAAAGAGCATCCTGAGCAAAAGATAGGGCCTACATACCTCGCTAGGACACGTCCTAGGCAAAAAAAAAAAAAAATGAAATGATGATGATAATAGAGCAATAATTACCTTAGCCGAAAACCGCAAAGGCGACTAAGGTAATACCTCCACAATAGCAAGCAGACCTCGCATGGTCTTCACTCCAGAATCAAGCATCTCAACTAAAGGGACCAGGAGAAACGGGGAAACAAAAATCACAGACATGATTGTGGCACCCTCATATAGTTTAGCCAACCTGGGCCAGCCATGCTTACAAATTCCTTTGTAAACCCCCGTGTAAAAATAAACCATATGGTTATATCAATAAAATTGTCTTTTTTTTCTACCTACCTGTGCAAATGCCTCTATATTAACGAAACATGAGTATGCATAAAAGAAGCAATTCGAGAAAGCATAAAGACAAAGATGAGCATCACCAACCAGGACCATCCCAAAGTAAAAAAGTACAGGGTAGCCTGCTAGATCGAGAACCCGCAAAGGGCGATCTATGCAAAAGATAAGGCTCCCGTAAAAAGGAAAAAGCCCAAGAATCAAAACCCGCTAGATTGAAAACCCGCAAAGGGCAGTCTAGGCAAAAAATAGGGTCAAAACAAAAAGTACGAAAAAGAATAGTCACGAGAGAACAAAAAGAAGGAAAGTACCGGTCACTTTCTAGATGTCCTCACCTAAAACAAATTGCATAAAAAGCATCCACACACAAGTAGTTACACAAAAATGACTTTGTCAAAAGTAAAACAAACAAAAATACCGTAGGCAAATAAAAAGCATTTAGCCTCATGCTTGCATTCATGAAAAAACAACCAAAAAAGGTATTTCGGTATGACTTCGCCAACCTTTTGCCTCCCTTCGCAAAAGCCAGCGTAACAGAAAAGAAGCTTAAAAAGAAAAAAGGCACACGCTCAATAAAAAGCCAGAATCCAAAATCGCGAGAAAAAAGAGATAAAACCACGAGAAAAAGGCAGGATTAAGCCATCACACCAACCAACAAAGTTTCGACAAGAGTCGAACAAAACCAAGATCCATCCGACTGACCAGCCAGGATCGGATGGTCACTACCAAAAGAACAAAAACAAAGGATCCCCGGCAATCAACAAAGGTCGGATGAACACCAACAAAATCCCCGACGTGACCCGGATGACTATTCAGGAAATCTGAAAAGCAGTCAACTCAACACAAGAAGCACTCTCCAGAGACGTGCGCCTGATCTGCGCTCGAGCCGGATCAGTAAGTCGCACTACCACCCTGATGGGGGGTTCATACCCATCCAGTCCCGCACAACGGACTGTACCACCCTGATGGGGGGTTCATACCCATCAAGTCCCGCATAACGGACTGTACCACCCTGATGGGGGGATCATACCCATCCGGTCCCACACAACGGACTGCAACTACTAGCCTGATGGGGGATTCATACCCATCAACCGAAGGATCGACTACCGTCAGAAGGAGCATCCTAAGGTTTCATATCGGCGCATGAGCTACCCGAGCAGTAAGCCGCCACCACCACCGGTCCCACACAACGGACTGCAACTACCACCCTGATGGGGGGTTCATACCCATCAACCGAAGGATCGGCTCTGTCAGAAGGAGTTCCTGAGGTCTTACCACATGTTCACTGAAGGGATCGGCTACGTCAGAAGTAGTATCTCGGAAGTGCACGAACACCAAAGTGTTCCCCAGAAGATCAACCGCCGCAAGACGGGACGTCCGAAGGGCAACCGGGCAAGAGGGTCAACTCCTTTACCCCCCAGTCGATCGTCCTGACACAGAAGGCCAGCAGTCGACTGGACGGATAAAGGGGGGGCAGCTGTAGACCCCAAATCTTGCCCGGCCTCCAAATAAAGACCAGAAGACCTCCTATTTGAAGATGGACAAGACTAACAAGCCATTAGGAGAGACTATTAGGCCCCATACTAGGATAGGAGGGAGTTTCTGTACCAAAAAATAAGTTTTCTCGCTTCGAAGGGACGAGACCGCCTTCTGGACAACCCAGACCGCCGTCTCGCCTCACATAGGAGGCGAGACCGCCGTCTCGCTTAACGAGACGGCGGTCCTGCCACCTACGAAGGACGAGATGGCGGTCTCGTTCACCCAGACGGCGGTGTCGCCATTTCGACAGGTCGAGATGGCGGTCTCGACCCTGTCAGACGAGACCGGTGGTCTCGCCACCTGACAGCGCGAAAACCTATAAATAGGGGCTCTCTCCCCCTCATTTCCACACACCACAGCTGCATAGCTCTCCCTTCTCTCTAAAAACTTCTCTCTAGAATCCCTCCGACGCATTTCTGGAGCTTCTGAGTGCTTTCAAGAGTGATTTTTGGCGTTCGAGAGGTTTTCCGACGTCTTGTAGAGTGAAGGGCTGCCATAAAGCACCCTATTTTTTAGAGAATTAATATAAAAAGCGTGCTTCGGAGGTTCAAATTCTCTCTCTTCACCTTTACCGTTTTTATCTTAAATTATGCAATAGATATTAGGGCCATGTAGTCATACTTTTAAATTCCACAGAATAAAAAGGGCGAAAGTGTATTTTTCTAGTTTATCAATAAAATAAGCCGGCCTGTCATAGGGAACCCGAAAGGGGCGTCGTAAAGGGACTAATACTCCCTTTACACGTAACCAACTCCCTTACCCAACTCTGGTTCTAATGACCAAAGTTGGTTTTCGAAAACCAACGCCTTTTAAAACCCCTTTTCCGATGTTTCCGGTAAAAACATCGGTGGCGACTCCATAGAACCCAAAATAAATAAGTCCTTGGGTTAGCCCGGTTATCGGACAACCCAAAGACACTTTTCGAAAAACCTCGCCCTTAGGTAAGCCCGGTTATCGGACAACCTAAAGGCGTTGTAACCATCCATAAAAAACGCGAAAATCAAAGAGGGTCGAAATAACCATCACGTCGCTCCGACCGTCCCCTTTTTGGGAGGTGGCGACATGCGCCTCCGGGATGCTCCTTCTGATGGTAGTTGATCCCTTCGGCTGATGAGTATGAACCCCCATCTTGGTTTGACGAGTATGAACCCCCGCCTGGTAAGCCCCCTTTTGTAAGGCCTGATGAGTATACACCCCCATCTGGTGTCTAACGAGTATGAACCCTCGTCTGGTAAGCCCGCTTTTGTAAGGCTTGATGAGTATACACCCCCATCTAGTGTTGTGCCTCTGGATGCTCCTTCTCGCGGTAGCTGACCCTTTGGCTGTGGTGGCGACTTACTGCTCTAGCTCATGCGTCGGATGTTGAGAAGTGTTCTCTGCTTTGTCTTTTCTAAGGGTGATCGTCCGGTCTGTGTCGGGGATTCTGTTGGTGTTCATCCAGCTTGTTGGTTGCTGGGGATTTTTTTATTTTGATTTTTTCTGGTGGTGGTCATCCGACTTTGCTGGTTGTCGAGTAGTCTTGTTTTCTTTGTTTGACTCTTGCTTGATTGGCGAAAGATTGTTGGTCAAGATGCTTGATTTGGTTTAATCCTGCCTTTTTTCGAGGCTTTATTTCTTTTTTCTCGCGATTTTGGATTTTGGCTTTTTTTTAGCGTACGTCTTTTTACTCTTAGTTTCTTTTTTGTTACGCTGACTCTTTTTGAAAGGGAGAGCAAAATGCAAGAAATGAAATTTTATTTATGATAAAAGTTTATTACAGTAGTTTATTTTCTGAGCCCTATCTCTAAGACGGAGGACTCGAGTCTGGAGACGATCCATAAGAGGGGAACTGCCGGTACAGATGTCTTCGGAATTCTGCTTGATCCCGGGCTTCGTCGTGGTATTCCTGCCGAAATGCCGCCAAGTCCTGCCTTATTGCCTCTTGGTATTGGTTTAATGTCTCCAATCTCGTGTCGAAGACATCCTGTCTTAGAGACATCTGCTCTTGTCTCATAGACATCTGGTCGAATTATTGGCACAAATCATAGATGTTGCGGTTGATGCCAGCAAAATCGTCCGTGTACTGCTGTTGTTGTTGTTGTTGTTGTTGGAACTCGGGAGGTGTCGGGAGATCATGCATTGCTACGAGATCCGGGAGATCGTGCATTGCTACGAGATCCTGGAGATCCAAAGTTATATCCAGTGAGGGGTGGAGGATCAACCGGGTCCCTTGGCGTAGCAACATCCCCATGCTGATTAGGACCGACCCGTAGATAGTCTCGGGTCGGAGGCTGGAGGCCAGTTCCTCCCTGCCACTACACCCCCATTTTTCTGCTAGGGGGGTAATGAGGGGAGCCATGAGGACGACTCCCACAGGCTGGCTCCCGAAGTCCTTGAGGGCCTTCAGGAAGAAATAGCCAGGGTTGCACCGGCGCCTCTGGCTCATGCAGTAGAGGATGAAGAGGTCCGGGAGGGTAACCTTACCCTGACTCTCTCTCCGCCCGTGGATCGTCCCGGCCAGCAGCTTGTGGTAGATGCGGAGAGTGGGGGGAAGTGCGAAGCCCTTCATCAATGTGGGCAAAGTGTGTGCCCCGGTCAGTTCTTCCCACATCTCGCCAGCGGTGAGGTTGGTGGGGCGTGCGCAGATGGCATCCTGGTAGTCCCGAGTCAGCACATCCTCGGGCTGGACGAATCCAATGGTCACATTGAACTCGTCCAGGGTGGTGGTCCGGTACATCCCACCCATGAAGTATGTCACCATTTTTGTCGGTGACAGACCCGGTACCATGGAGGGGGTCTCGGCGTAGGAGATGGAGGCGAGGAACTCTAGCACTGCCTGAGGGTAGACGTGGGTAGGTGGAGACTGGAGGAGGAAGCGCCACCCTATGCTGTCGATATGGGTACGGACGTCATCTTCCCACCCGAATTCGGTGAGGATGCCGAAGTCTAATCTTAACATGGGGTGCCATGTATACCCCCGGATGTGCTCTAGGCGAGCCTGGTGTAGCGGTGAAAGCTGTGTGGGGTCCTGCGGGGCGGGAGCTGAGGAGTTGCTAGGGCTGGCAGAGCCTCTTCTCTTTCTAGACTGATCTCCACGGTGCATTTTGACAATAGAGTGCTTGAGAGTGAGAGAATGGAGGGTAGGAGTGCAAGAGGAGGTGTGGAGACCCCCTCTTGGCCCCTCTATGTATAGAAATTTTTTCAGATTCGGGACCGCCGTCTGGGAAGTCGAGACGGCGGTCTCGATTTCATGCTATCCGGGACGCCCGTCTGGAGCCTCGAGATGGCAGTCTCATCTTTGGCCTTAAGCGAGATGGTCGTCTCGCCAAGCGAGAAGGCGGTCTCGTTTTTGGTCAAGTCGAGACGGCGGTATGGACATACGAGACGACCGTCTCGATTCTGAGAGATTTTTTTTTTGAAGAGAATAGGACCTGGTTCAAAAACATTTTATGCATGCAATGTTTTCATGTTTGATGTCCTATAATGCCTATTTCATTTAGTTTTTTAGAAGGATTTTAACTGAGGTGTCTTGTAGCGACAAGTACCCTCTGATCTGCGTTCTTGTAATTGGCTGTACCATTTCGGACTTCTTGTGACTGAGGAATAATTTGATTTTTCTTTCTTTTTTCTTTTCTTTTATCTTTTTCTCTCTTTTTTTTGGTAGAGTACACTTGGCCATGTTAGTGTCCATTTTTCTTCACTTTAGGGATTTCAATCCTCTTGTTGACTATACGCCTCCATATTCCCAAATTAATTGTTAGAATAATATTTTGAGGGTCAAGAGAAAAGAAGTAAAAATGCAAATTCAATGGCTTGTGTTTTAGACTGTCAATTTTATTTAGAATCAAGGTTTTTGTAAGAATGGCTGGCTAAGGTTAGGCCTGGGTGTTTAAGCTTTTTATCTAAGCAAATGTTTCCCCTTTTTTTTGTATTTGCGCCTTAGCTTATTTCCATTGCTTTTTATGGCTAGCTGATCTCCCTTGTAGACCCCAAATCTTGCCCGGTCTCCAAATAAAGTCAGAAGACCCCCTATTTGAAGACGGCCGAAGCCTAACAAGCCACTAGGAGAGACTATTAGGCCCCCGTACTAAGATAGGAGGGTTTTTTGGCCCGAAAAATAAAGTTTCTCGCCCTGAAGGGACGAGACCGCCGTCTGGAAGGACCAGACCGCCGTCTCGCCTCACGCCAGGGACGAGACCGCCGTCTCGCTTGTCCAAACGGCGGTCTCGACTTCTGCCTAGTCGAGACGGCGGTCTGGATTATCCAGACGGCGGTCTCGACCCCCTGCCATGGTCGAGACGGCGGTCTGGATTGTCCAGACGGCGGTCTCGACCCTGTCAGACGAGATGGCGGTCTCGACCTGTCAGGCGCGAAAAACTATAAATAGGGGCTCCATTCCCCCTTTTCCACACAACAAAAACACAGTAGCTTCTCCTTCTCTCTAGATTTTCTCTCTCTAGAACCCCTCCGAAGCATTTCTGGAGTTTTTGAGTGTCTCTAGGTATAAATTGAGCGTCCTAAATCTTCTTTAGAATCCCTCCGAGGCATTTCCGGAGTTTCTGAGAGTTGTAGAGTGAAGGGTTGCCAAAAAGCACCCACTCTTTAAAGAGAAATATAAAAAGCTTGCTTTGGAGGTGCACCTTCTCTCTTTCTAATTTTACCGCTTTCATTTAAAATTATGAAATAGACGCTAGGGCCATGTAGTCATAATCTTTAAATACCGCATAATAAAAGGGTAAAAGCGCAATTTTCCAGTTTAATTATTTATCCAAAGTAGCCGGCCTATCATAGGGAACCCAAAAGGGGCGTCGTAAAGGAACTAACACTTCCTTTGCACGTAACTAACTCCCTTACCCAACTCTGGTTCTAATGACCAAAGTTGGTTTTCGAAAACCAACGCCTTTTTAAACTCCTTTTCCGATGTTTCCGGTAAAAACATCGGTGGCGACTCCACGAACCCTTCAAAACCCGTTCTTGGGTTAGCCCGGTTATCGGACAACCCAAGAATACTTTTCGAAAACCTCGTCTCTAGGTTAGCCCGGTTATCGGACAACCTAAGGACGTTGTAACCACCCATAAAAACGCGAAAGCAAGAGGGTCGAAAAAACCATCACGTCGCTCTGACCGCCCCTTCGTTTTTTTGGGAGGCGGCGACAAATGGCGACTCTGCTGGGGAAGCCTAGAGAGTTGATCCCATTTAGTGATGGGCTGGCTTAAAAATAATTAATCCAAGAAAATAGCGCTTTTACTCTGCCTTGTATTATAACATGCTTTATTGTTTGTCTTTCAAATAACTGTTGCTTGTTTATACTTACGCAATTGATTGAAATATAAACTGCACACAAACCCTTGCACACTATAGTTCCCTCTATACTCAGGGGCAAGTGAGATAACCATAGGGAGTGGGTGGCAGGTACGGTTCGCTGTAGTTAGGGCCTTGTGCCCACCAGTGTGATCGGAAACCACCACTCATGGTGATAACCTTCCTCTTTTGGCAACAAGACCGACTCTGGCCTTAGTGTTGAGCATGGTCGGACGGCTGGAGAGTGGGGACCCTATAATGGGGGCACCTTGTGGGCCTTAGCTTGGTGAGAACAATTAGAACCTACCCTGACCAATGCACTTTTCTGCACGAAAACCCTACCTCGTGATAAATATGAAATCTCTCCTGTTCGGGGATGATCGAATTGTGTGTGCATATGATTGTTGCATTTGTATGTTGCATAGCATAAACAAACAACAGAACAAAAAACACAAAAAATATTTTACAAACAAACACCCTTATCTCGGACGATCCGCCTTTCGACTAGCCCGGTTTCGGGTTCTTTGTAAGCTAAGTAGCCACGCGAGTTCCGACGAGAAGAGATAAGGGACGCTAAATATTCTTTCGCATAAAGCCATATTTTATCTCGGACGATCCGCCTTTTAGCTAGCCTAGTTTCAGGTTCTTTGTAAGCTAAGTAGCCACGCAGTTCCGACAAAAGAGATAAAAGGCTATAAAATAAACAAATAAAAATAAAAAACAAATCCATTTTTTTCCAAAGTTCATAAATAAGACCTGGTCCAAAAATATTATACTCATAAAACATTCATATAGATAGTTTATTCTTCCAAAATAAGAATACGCAAATATAATGTAGAAAAACATGATAAATAGAAAATAAACACTCACATTCATTCAAATAAGCATCATTTTCATCAAACATGCATTCTTGTTCTAGAAAATGGAGGGGACAAGTAGACAAGTGGGGAAGGTGGATATTCTCCGAAACCATACTGGGAAGCTGGAACGGCTTAGTGCAACAATGCCATCGGAGGTCCGCAGCGATTTTGAAAAGTCCTATGGACGAATTTTGGACCTCCTAAAGATCGGTGTCGATCGGGTCTTCCTCGAGGTACTGATTCATTTATGGAACTCCAGTCTGCGGTGCTTTGAATTCCCACAGTTCGACATGGTGCCCACCTTAGAGGAGTATGAAGCTATGTTGAAATGGCCTAAATCAGCCGAGGTCCATATTCGCCACGAGGCGTATACTCCTGCAGCACCAGTCGCTGCCCTTATCCATCTACCGTTCCGACAGAGTACCCTGATAGGAAGAGGGAACACCCAGGGGTGGAAAGTATCGATGTTAGAAGACCACCTGTCCTACCTGGCTGAAAGGGCGAGAATGGGTTACCTTCAACAAAACCCTGGCACTAATAATCTTCGGAACAATCCCGTTCCCCTTCCACCTCGACACAATAGATCAAGCCGTCATGGACGCTTTCTTCGCTTGGGACGTGTACTCGAAGAGTCCCTTACCTGCTATTCTTGCCGACACCTTGCTCTCGGTGGATTTTTGCCATCAGAAGCAAGGGAGAACACTTCGCTGCTGCTCTTCATTACTATACGTGTGGAGCATCACACATCTTTATGCCTCCAGTCACATGGGGATATTCCCCAATCCCTTGAGAAGCTTCTCCAAAATCCCCCTCCAACGACGCCTGACTATAGAATGGAGGGATGAGTTAGAACGAAAGGACGCCAACAGTATATCTTGGGTCTGCCCTTGGTTCCGACCCGGCCCGTTCTCATCAGATGTGGGGACTATCCGAACATACCCTTGATAGGACTCAGGGGTTGCATAGCCTACTCACCTAGAGTAGCTATGAGGCAACTCATGAGGACCCAAACTACTATTTCCCGAGGGGAGCTCGGAGGACTGTGCTTCTTTGGAGACCCGTGCACAATCATCAACTTATCAACCATGAGAAAAGCATGGGAGAGGCCAGTCTACATGGGAGACAGAGAGCTAGGAAAAGCTCGGGTAACTGTCACCAGTGACTACGAGGCGTGGAGAAGAAAAAGAGGGATGACACAACCATCCACCACACCCATGCCAATCGCCAACAACGAAGAGCTGCAGGCACAAGTCAATGCCTTGACCCAGAGGGTAGAAATCATGGGATCCCAGATACGGGCCCTTGAAGAAAAAGAGCAAGCATCTATCCTCACGATTGACGGTCTACAAAGGCAAGGCAAGAAAAAGGATCATGAAATAGAGCGCCTCAAGGATCAATGTGCTGACGCTAACGAACAAGCTATCCGAGCATCCAAAACTGCTAAAACCAGTTCGGATAGCCAACGCGCGAAATAACCGCCAAAACAGGCACACCTTGAGGCCGAATCGGCTATGCAGGCCCAAACGATCAAGGAGTTGTCGGAAGGGCTCCTTAAGGCTCGATTAGACATCCGCCAAGAGCGACAGGCCAACAGGAGACTCACCAAAAGTCTCTCTGAGCTACGCCTTAAGGAGAAAGACGGGCTAGCTCAGTACGACCAAGTACTGCAAGAGAAAGACCGAGCTGTTGCAAAGCTTGAGGAACTACAAGCTTTGGTCGTTCATCAAGAGGCGAAGATCAAAGAGGCTCAGAAGTACAGTGAAGATATGAGCCAGGCAGTCCACAAGCAAAGCGAAGAGCTCGCTCACCATGTCCGGGAAGCCGAGAGAGAACTACATAGGAATCAAGACCCACCTGTGGGTTTCTTTAGGCTTTTTCGTTTTTGCCAAAAGACGCTTCGTAGTATGGAATAGGAGAATGTACACCTTCCAATGAATTAATGAAATATTTTTCCTTATTCAATAGTTGTCTACTTGCATACATGAACATGCATTTACATATTTAATTTCCCCTCCTTCACAATTAATAAATAAGATAATAAAAAGGAAGGATTAACTCACACGTCTTCCAACTCAGAAGAATGGAGAGGAAGCCACTCCTAATAAAGCTCACCCCAACGGTCGAATCATCGCAAGAGGGAAATAAACCTCGGCCGTTGGTCCTCAAGAGTAAAGAAGAGGGGGCAAGGACGCTAGTGCGACTATTTATGCCACGTCCTTTCCCCTACGAGTCAAATAAAGCTGTACCGTGGAGATATGGGGAATCTTCACCGATAAAAGAAGAAATAACAAACATAACCGGCATTGGGGGCACAACTAGAAGTGGAAGAATCTACTCCCCCAAGGACACACAGGAAAATGTCCTCCAAAATAAAGGAAAAAATAAAAAGACCGAAGAAGAAAAAGAAAATAAAGAATCCAAGGAGGAGGCAGAGGAATTACTCCAGTTTATAAGGCAGAGTGAGTATTCCATTATTGACCAGCTCAACCATACGCCTGCAAAGATCACATTGCTATCTTTGATAATGAGCTCGAACCGCACCGAATGCCTGCGTGAAGGTCTTGAGCGAGGCGCATGTACCTCACACAATATCCCAAGAAAAGGTTGAGAGGATCGTCGGTCACATCATGGCAAACGATCACCTCACCTTCACGAGAGGAAGAACTCCCCCTCGAGGGGCCAAAACATAACAAACCCTTGCATATCTCGGTTAAATGCAAGGAATACCTCATCGCCAAAGTTCTTGTGGATAACGGGTCGTCCCTGAACGTGATGCCCAAGTGCACACTAGATAAGTTGACTATCCAAGGAACCCGTCTGCGCCCAAGCAGCACCATCGTTCGAGCCTTCGACGAATCAAAACGAGAAGTAGTGGGAGAGATCAGTTTGCCAATCCAGGTTGGACCCACTACCTTCAACGTCGATTTCCATGTAATGGACATTACTCCAGCATACAGTTGTCTCCTAGGCAGGCCTTGGATTCATGATGCTAAGGCAGTACCTTCGACGCTCCACCAGAAAGTCAAGTTCATAGTGGACGATAAACTGGTCACAGTCCAAGCGGAAGACGATATCCTGATCAGTGGACCGTCCGCCCAACCTTATGTGGATGCGACCGAAGAGGCCCTTGAAACATCTTTTCAAGCGCTCAAAATTGCCAGTATAGAGCGACTTCCCAGAAACACAAAGGTAGCCTGCATGATGTTGAAGCATGGTTACCATCTTGGCCAAGGACTGGGGGCAGATTCCCAGGGCATGAGGGAACCCCTAGAATTCAAAGACAATCCTTGCAAGTATGGCTTAGGATATGACCTTACTAAGGGCCGAGCAGAAAGAAGAAAAGGGAAGTCTCCCCTCCGCACACTCAAGCAAATTTTCCGAAGTGGAGGGGTGCAAGCGTCAAGGGCCACTCTAGTCATAAGGAAATCTTTTTCTTTGTTTAAGGGATGTAAACCCCATGATTGTTAGAGATTATCCCCCGGGGCGAGCCCGACCCCCGGGCATCTTAGGGCACATATTCCCTTATTAATTAATAAAGAATGATTCTTTCTATCTGCTTCTCTTCTTTCTACTTCTAACTAGACCACATAAATAACCCTGTCTAAGTAAACATAAAAAAGGAGAAGAATAAAAAGCGCTTCCAAATAATCAACATTTAACATTGCTATTGCCATCAAGTTAGTTGATTAGAAGCACCTAAGAATAAGACTTCACCTCACCCATAAAGAAAGTCATGCTTCGCCAATACTGTGAACAAAAAAATAAATCCACAAAAAAGAAAAAGCCCAGAGAAGCCAAAGGCCAAAGAAAAGGGCAAATTACCTGGTAGGAAACCCACTAAGGGGGCTACACAAAAAATAGGGTCGACCCGGTAGGATACCCAAACAACAATAAAGGGTAGCCTAGGCAAAAGTTAGGGTTACAAATAAGGTCCGCTAGGATTTCTCCAAAATTTTACAAAAGAAGAAACCTAGACAAAAGTTAGGGCCAATACACAGTATCCTAGTTCGAAAACCCAAAGGGCGATCTAGGGAAATCAGCTAGCCATTTAAAAGCAATGGAGATGAAACCAAAGAGCGCGAATACAAAAAAAGAAAGGAAAAATGTTTGCTTAGACAAAGCCTAGACACCCAGGCTGAACCCTAACCAGCCATTCTTACAAAATCCTTTTATCAATAAAAATCAACCCTCTAAAACACAAACCATCGATTGCTACCGCTTTGCTTCTTTTCTCTTGACCCTCACGACAATATTCTAATAATTAATTTGGGAATATGGAGGCGTATAGTCAACAAGAGGATTGAAATCCCTAAAGCAAGGAAAAAGGGACACTACATGACAAAAGTGCTCTACAAAAAAAAAAAAGAAAGAGAAAAAGAAAAGAAAGAAAGAAAGCAAAAGAAAAATATTCTTCGGTCACAAAAATCCGGCATGATACAGCATGTACAAGAACCAAAGGGGGCACTCGGCGCTACAAGACACGTCGGTTAAATCCTTATGAAAAACTAATTAAAGTAGGCATTATAGGACATCAAACATGAAAACATTTGCATGCATAAAATGTTTTTGAACCAGGTCCTATTTCTTAAAAAAAAAATAAAAATAAAAACCAGAAATTTGAGACCGCCGTCTGGACATTCCAGACAGCCATCTCGATTCCCCTGCAAATCGAGACCGCCGTCTCGATTCCCCTGCAAATTGAGACCGCCGTCTCGAGGAACCAGACCGCCGTCTCAACTCAGGCAAAGTCGAGACCGCCGTCTGGAACCTCCAGACCACCGTCTCGACCAGCAACCCAAACGAGACCGCCGTCTTGAATTCCCAGACGACGGTCTCGATCTGAAAAATTTCCCTATATAAGGGGGCGCGCCTGGATGGGTTTCCTCACAACTCTCCTTGCCTCCTAAGCCTCCAGAGCCTCCAAAACTCATATTTCTACTCCTCCAAACCTTCTTTGCTCAAGATGTTCAGCGAAGTGCCTCCGGGAAGAGAAGGGGCACCGCCGGTGCTAGCGGCTCGGCGCCACCGCCACCCCCGGATCCTTCTCGGCTGTCACCACGGCACCGAGGCCCGCCTGGACAACATCGAGAACTACCAGGTGGCACTCCATGCGACACTTGGACTTCGGCGTTCCGGCCGAATTTGGATGGGAAGAAGACGTCGAGCCCACATCGACAACATTGGGTGGGGCTTTCTGCTGCGAACCCCACCCACACATGTGTACCCCCAGGCCGTACAAGAATTCTTGGCCTCCGTCTCTCTCATTGAGATCCCCTCCATGGCCTCAGGCATGCAGCCCACCAAAATGGTGAACTATTTCATGGGTGGGCAATACCACACCACCACCCTGGAAGAATTCAATGTGTCCATTGGATTCATCCGGCCCGAGGAAGCACTGACCCGGGAATACTGAGAGGCCTTCTGCTCTCGGCCCGCCAACCTCACCTCCGCGGAAATGTGGCATGAGCTCACAGGAGCAACCACACTGCCCACTTTAATGAGAGGCTCCGCACTGCAACCGGCACTCCGCATTTGCCACAAGCTGCTAGCAGGCACAATCCATGGGAGGAAGGAGAGCCAGGGTAAGATATCCCTCCTTGATCTCTTTGTCCTCTACTGCATGCACCAGAGGCGGCGCTGCAACCCCGGATACTTTCTCCTAAGGGCCCTTAAGGACTTCGGGAGCAGATCCATGGGGGTCGTCCTCATAGCTCCCCTCATCACCCCTCTGGCAGAGAGAAGGGGGTGCCCTGGCCGGGAAGAGCTGGCCTGCAACCTACGACCCGAGCCCATCAATGGGCCAATGCTGGTCAGCATGGGAATGCTGATACGTCGGGGAAACCAGTTCGCCCTGCATCCCTCCCTGGACTTCGAGCTGGACATCCAGGGGCTAGTGGCAATGCAGGATATGCCCACATCCCCCGGCTCCCAACAACAACAACAGCAGCAACAATAGCCACCACCGTACACAGAGGACTTTGCTGGCATGCACCAACACATGAATGATCTGAGCCAGCAGTTCGCCCAAATAACAGTATGGCGAGAGCAGCAGACCCAGTGGCAACAGACCCACGATGCTCGCCAGCAGGCCTTTCAAGCTTGCCAGGACGAGATCTACCAGGAGCAGCAGAGGATGCGGCAGGAATGGACGACATTCCAAGAGGACTTCCGTGATGAAATCCAAGAGCAAATAGATTTCCGGTATCACATGTACAAAGGGTTTCCTTACTCCGATTCCCCTGATGATAGCCCTTAGGGACTGCATTTGCCTAAATAAAAGCTGTTGTAATAAAATTTCCCATGAATAAAATTTTATTCCATGCATTCTTTGCCTTCTTTTACAAAAGTCAGCGTAACAAAAAAGCTTAAAAGAGAAAAGGCATACGCTCAAGAAAAAAAGCCAAAATCCAAAAATCGCGAGAAAAAAGAGATAAAACCGCGAGAAAAGGCAGGATTAAAACAAAACAACTATCCAACCAACAAATTTCGACTGCCAAGTAAGAATCGAACACAACCAAGACCTATCCAGCCAGCCAGCAAAGATCGGATGGTCACCACCAAGAAAGAACAAAAACAAAGAATCCCCAGCAACCAACAAAGCTGGATGAAACACAAAATCCCCGGCACTGCCCGGACGACCATTCAAGAAGTCCAAAAACAATCCACCAAACATAGAAATCACTCCCCAGGGAGACGACGCATGATCAGAATCAGTAAGCCGCCACCACAGCCAAAGGATCAGCTACCGCAAGAAGGGGGCATCCAGAGGCACATAACCAGACGGGGGTTCATACTCGTCAGCCAAGGGGTCAGCTACCGCGTCAAAGGAGCATCTCAAGGTTTCACACCGGTGCATGATCAGAATCAGTAAGCCGCCACCACGGCCAAAGGATCAGCTACCGCAAGAAGGGAGCATCCAGAGGCTTAACACCAGATGGGGGTGTGTACTCATCAGGCCTTACAAAAGAGGGCTTACCAGGCGGGGGTTCATACTCGTCAAAACACCAGATGGGGGTGTGTACTCATCAGGCCTTACAGAAGGGGGCTTACCGGGCGGGGGTTCATACTCGTCAAACTAGATGGGGGTTCGTACTCATCAGCCGAAGGGGTCAGCTACCGCGACAAAGGAGCATCCCAGAAGCGCACAACACAACATCTCCCCAGAGGATCACCCGCCGCAAAGACGGAGTATCTAAAGGGAAACCGGGCAAGAGGGTCAAACTCCTTTACCCTCCAGTCGATCACCTTGGCACAAAAGGCCAGCAGTCGACTGGTCGGGTAAAGGGGGGGCAGCTGTACACCCCAAATCTTTCCCGGCCTCCAAATAAAGTCAGAAGACCCACTATTTGAAGACGGCCGAAGCCTAACAAGCCACTAGGAGAGACTATTAGGCCCCCGTACTAAGATAGAAGGGTTTTTTGGCCCAAAAAATAAAGTTTCTCGCCCTGAAGGGACGAGACCGCCGTCTGGAAGGACCAGACCGCCGTCTCACCTCACGCCAGGGACGAGACCGCCGTCTCGCTTGTCCAAACGGCGGTCTCGACTTCTGCCTAGTCGAGACGGCGGTCTGGATTATCCAGACGGCGGTCTCGACCCCCTGCCATGGTCGAGACGGCGGTCTGGATTGTCCAGACGGCGGTCTCGACCCTGTCAGACGAGATGGCGGTCTCGACCTGTCAGGCACGAAAAACTATAAATAGGGGCTCCATTCCCCCTTTTCCACACAACAAAAACACAGTAGCTCCTCCTTCTCTCTAGATTTTCTCTCTAGAACCCCTCCGAAGCATTTCCGGAGTTTCTGAGTGTCTCTAGGTATAAATTGAGCGTCCTAAATCTTCTTTAGAATCCCTCCGAGGCATTTCCGGAGTTTCTGAGAGTTGTAGAGTGAAGGGTTGCCAAAAAGCACCCACTCTTTAAAGAGAAATATAAAAAGCTTGCTTTGGAGGTGCACCTTCTCTCTTTCTAATTTTACCGCTTTCATTTAAAATTATGAAATAGACGCTAGGGCCATGTAGTCATAATCTTTAAATACCGCATAATAAAAGGGTAAAAGCGCAATTTTCCAGTTTAATTATTTATCTAAAGTAGCCGGCCTATCATAGGGAACCCGAAAGGGGCGTCATAAAGGAACTAACACTTCCTTTGCATGTAACTAACTCCCTTACCCAACTCTGGTTCTAATGACCAAAGTTGGTTTTCAAAAACCAACGCCTTTTTAAACTCCTTTTCCGATGTTTCTGGTAAAAACATCGGTGGCGACTCCACGAACCCTTCAAAACCCGTTCTTGGGTTAGCCCGGTTATCGGACAACCCAAGAACACTTTTCGAAAACCTCGTCTCTAGGTTAGCCCGGTTATCAGACAACCTAAGGACGTTGTAACCACCAATAAAAACACGAAAGCAAGAGGGTCGAAAAAACCATCGCGTCGCTCCGACCGCCCCTTCGTTTTTTTGGGAGGCGGCGACATCCCTAGATCGCCCTTTGGGTTTTCGAACTAGGATATTGTGTTTTGACCCTATCTTTTGTCTAGGTTCCTTCTTTTCATTTTTGTTTAGGGAATCCTAGCGGATCTTATTTTGTAACCCTAATTTTTGCCTAGGCTACCCTTTATTTTTGTTCGGGTGTCCTACCGGGTTGACCCTATCTTTTGCGTAGCCCCCTTAGTGGGTTTCCTACCGGGTATTTTGCCCCCTTTTTTTTTGGCCTTTGGCTTCTACGGGCTCTTTTTTTGTTATTATTTTTTTTCACAATATTGGCGAAGCATGACTTTCTTTATGGTGAGGTAAAGCCTTATTTTGTGTTTCTAATCAACTAACTTGATTGTAATGGCAATGACAAGTTTTGTTTACTTGGATGAGCTTTTTATTCTTCTTCTTTTTTCGTTTGCTTAGACAAGATTATAGTGAGGTCTAGTCATGAAGTAGCAAGAAGAGAAGAAGATAGTAAGAAGTATATTCTTTATTAATTAATAAGGGAATATGTGCCCTAAAATGCCCGGGGGTCGGGCTAGCCCCGGGGGATAATCTCTAACAATCATGGGGTTTACATCCCTTAAGTAAAGAAAAACATTTCCTAATGACTAGGGTAGCTCTTGACGCTTGCATCCCTCCGCTTCGGAATATTTTCTTAAGTGTGCGGAGGGGAGACTTCCCTTTTCTTCCTTCTGCTCGGCCCTTTGTAGGGTCATATCCTAGGCCACACTTGAAAGGATTATCTTTGAATTCTGGGGGTTCGCTCATGCCTTGGGAATCTGCCCCCAGTCCTTGGCCAGGATGGTAACCATGCTTCATCATCATGCGGGCTACCTTTGTGTTTTTGGGAAGTCTCTCTACGTTGGCAATTTCGAATATGCTCCTTCACTTTAGCCTTTTGTGCAAGGGTTGGGACCACAGGAAGACCAACCACTTTCTAGGATGCAAAAAATGAATTTTATTACTTAAAATGAATGATTGGTGTGGGGTAGATACACCTTAAGACAATGACTTTAGTATCATCATTAAAGATTTACGCTTCACGGAGCACCGTACCCATTTCGGTATAATGGTTCCTTCCCCATCATGGATTTGACAAGTATAACGAAGGTCACCATATACCTTAGTACACTTGACCCTTCCTTGTGAATGGTTACAAATGTGCTCGGGGCCTCTTTCGCCTTTGTGTTAGGGATATCTAGTGCCCCCTAGCATGAATGTGTTTATGCATGCACTAGTATGAAAAGGAGGAAAATGTTCAAAGTAGGATAACTTTTGACTGGGACGTCGGATTTATATGCACAACATATCAAAACGAAGAGGAAAAAGTGAAGAATAGGTGGAAAATCCCCAAAGGGGATTTATCCCAAAAATTTTCCCAAAAACTGCTCCTAAGACTTATTAAAACCCATTTTGCACTAGTGATGAGAGATTTTATTAAGATGATGCATATGCATACTTTCCTTATGCATTTGTTTTCTCTCAAGATTTTACCAATTATGAGATGATGCGGATATGAATGATTTGACTTTGTCAAAATCATTTTATTAAATTTCATTATTTTGTTTTTTTATTTATTATTATTTTTTATTATTTTAACCCTTTATCTCTTCTGTAGGTCCACGTGACTACTTAGCTTACAAAGAACCTGAAACCAGGCTAGCTAAAATGTAGACTGTCAGAGATAAAGTTGGTTTATTATGAAAAATTGGTTTTAGAACCCCTTATCTCTTCTGTTGATCCACGTGGCTACTTAGCTTACAAAGAACCTAAAACCAGGCTAACTAAAATGTAGACTGTCCAAGATAAGGGTGTTTAATATGAACAGGTTTTTTGAGAATTTGTTTTTATTTTTTCCATTGTATGATTATGTTATGCAACAATCAAATGCAACAAACAAATGCACAAACAATTCACTCATTCGCGAACAGAGTGACGTTTTATTGATGAGGTAGGGGTTTCCTGCAGAAAAGTGCATTGGCAAAGGTAGATTATAACTGTTCTCACCAAGCCCAAACCCCCAAGGTGCCCCCATTATAGGGACCCTTCAATCTCTCAATCTTTGAACCATGCACAGATCTCCGTGTCGACATTCTTAGACCAAAAGAAGAAGGTTATCACCTTGAGTGGTGGTTTCCAACAATGACCTGCTGGCACTAAGGCCTTTACCATGGTCGATCGTACCTGCCACCCACTCCCTATGTGTATTCTCTCTTGCCCTCGGGTATAGAGGGCCTATTGTGTGCAATGGTTTATGTATAATTGTTTATTTCAAACAATTACAGAAAATAAGCATACAACAATTATTAAAGCCAAACAGTAAAACATGTTATAAAAGCAAAGAAGGGTTAAAGCGTGATTTCTAGTTTTTATTTCTTAAATTAGTCCATCAATAAATGGGATCAACTTTCTAGCTTCCCTAGTGGAGTCGCCATATGTCGCCGCCATTAGAAGAGGCGGTCGGAGCGACACGATAGTTTTGATTGACTCGCGTTTTTTGAAAGAAGTGGTTCAACGCCTTTAGGTTGTCCGATAACCGGGCTAGACCTAAAGGTGAGATTTTCAAAAAGGTTCGAGGAGTCGCCATCACTGTTTTAACCTTAAATACTGAAAAAGGTAAAAAAGAAGAAGAAGAAGGCAGTGGTTTTAGAAAAAACCAACTTTGGCCATAACAACCAGAGTTGGGTAAGGGAGTTAGTTACATGTGGAGAAGGTGTTAACACCCCACAATGCCCCTTTCGGGTTCCCTATGATGGACTAGTTTAGAAAATAAATACTTAAAGAAATTATGCTTTTACCCTATTATTCTATCTACTTGTAGAATTTAGATGTCTACATGGCCCTATTATCTAATGCACACAAAGAAAGCGATAAAGAAAGCAGTAAAAGAGAGAGAGAGAGAATAAGGAAGGATCCTCCGAAGCAAGCTTTATATTCACCCTTCGAAACTTGAGGACGCTATTTGGCAGTCCCCGCACTCTACAGTCACGCTTCTCCTACAAAAGAAAGAAAAGTCACTCTACCGAGGGCAGGATGTCTCAATAGGAGACTTCCTTAACCGATTTCTTCTTTAAACGAAAATCAGAAAGCTCACTCGAACTCTGGAATAATGCTCAGAGTCACTCAAAAGTGCCAAAAGGCTTCCTAGAGAGTGGTAGGAGTGAAAATGTGTGAAATTTTGAGGAATGGGGGCTCCTATTTATAGGGAACCGCACCAGGAAAAAGTGGACAGCGGTCTGGACTTAGTGGATGGCTGTCCATGGCAAAAAGTGGCCATGGACGATAATCCATGTAGGGTGGATGGTCTTCCATGGCCAAAAGTTGCCATGGACGACCGTCCAAGCTAGGTGGACGGCCGTCTGACTGTCCTGGACGACCATCTGTTGTCTTCGATAGATTTTACGATTTTTATTGCCTCTAAAAACCCTTCCTATCTAAAATGGAACCTAGAAAAAGCTACTAGGGACCTAATAAAGTCTTTACCATCTTCGAAATGGGCGATCTTTGGCTTTATTGGGGAGCGGGGCAAGAAAGATGATGCTCCTCACATGGCTGACGTTGCTCAAGATTTTGATGATGAGGGCATGCCTGTTGCTGATGTTCCTGATGTTCCTGCTGCTGGAGCATCTTCTGCAACTCACTCTACATCCCGTCCTTCCATGGAATACATATTGTTCGATATGAATCAGAGAATGCAAGAATTCTTCTCTATATCTCAAGAACGACATCAAGAAATCATAAGACAAATCTCGGATGTAGATGATCGTGTGTGTAACTTAGAAGATAGGTTTGACGCCCAATTTAATAGTGATGAGAGTGAAGAATTTTAAATTTATTCAACATTTCTTATTTGTTCTTTTATTTTGTACTTTATTGAATTATTGAATAAAATTCTATGTTTGCATTGTTTAAGGGGGAGTTGTTTACTTTTCTATTTAAATGCACATGTTGAGGGGGAGCATTTATTTCTTTTGATAATAATCAAAATAGGGGGAGAAAATATTTTAAAGCCTAATATGTTTAACAATTATAAATGTTGCCTGGTATCTTTAATAGTTTTGTTAGTTGTGACAGTAAAAATAGTTTATTACAAAGGGCTTTAAAGCAAATTTTGATTATCATCAAAAAGGAGGAGATTGAACATACAAAGATATGAAGCTTGAAGATTTTGATAATGATTCAAGAACAGAGGACTTAAAGACTTGAAGCCTTATAATCATCTGTATTTACTTGTAATAACTCTATTTTTTCTTTTTGAGTCTATAAAATTAGAGTCCAAGATAGCCAACACATAATCCATCCTCTGAAAGTTCATTTTTATCAAAACAATTCTGTAATAATCGATTATTGTAGACCCCAAATCTTACCCGGTCTCAAAATAAAGAACAGAAGACCTCCAATTCGAAAATGGGCAAGGCCTAAAAAGGTCCCTAGGATAGACCAAAAGGCCCCAAACTAGAATAGGAAGGTTTTTTGTACAGAAAAATAGGGAGGTCCAGCTAGAAGGTCGAGACCGCCGTCTAGTCATCAGCAAAGGGTGAGACGGTCGTCTCGCCACTTGCCAATGGTGAGACCTCCTTCCCGTTCGGCGAGACAACCTTCTTGCCATTTGCCAAGGCGAGACCGCCTTCTTGAGATGGCCATCTCGTCATTTGTCAAAGGCGAGACCGTCGTCCCGTTTGGCGAGACGACCGTCTCGACCTGACAGGCACAAATCCCTATAAAAGGAGGGTGCACTCCCCTTCTTTTCACACCATTCTCCAACTTTTCCTTCTGTAATTTCTTCAAATTCTCCTCCTAAATCCCTCGGAAGCATTTCCGAAGTTTTCTTAGTGTTCTTAGAGAATATTCTGTAGCGTTGCGAGAAAGAGCGATCAACGTTGTAGAGTGAAGGATTGCCAAAAAGCGTCCTATTTCAAGAATATTAATCACGAAAGCTTGCTTCGAAGGTTTTCATACTTTCTCTCCTTCTTTTACTGCTATTTCCTTACATTTATCTGTGCATTAGCTGTTAGGGCCATGTAGTCATTATTTTTAATTCCGCAAATAAAAGGGTAAAACCATCATTTTAAGGTTTACTTATGAAATAAACGGCTCATCATAGGGAACCCGAAAGGGGCATCGTGGGGGTGCTAATACCTTCCCCACGCGTAAATAACTCCCTTATCCGACTCTGGTTATAATGACCAAAGTTGGTTTTTTTTTAAAAAAAAGAATGCCTTCTTTTTTTCCTTTTCCGATGTTTTTGGTAAAAACACCGGTGGCGACTCCACAAGAACCCTTTTTCAAAAACCTCGCCCTTAGGTTCAGCCCGGTTATCGAACAACCTAAAGGCGTTGTAACACCACTTTAAAAATGAAAGTCGAAAGTTAGAAACCATCGCATCGCTCCGAGCGCCTCTTTTAACGACGGCAACAGATGGCGACTCCGCTGGGGAAGCCTAGAGAGTTTATCCCATTTAGTGATGGGCCAGTTTAATAAATGAACTTAAAAATTTCACTTTTACCCTACCTTGTTTTATAACATGTTTTATTTGCTTGGCTTCAATAACTGTTATTTGTTTATTTATGCAATTGTTTGAAATACAAACTGTACACAAACCTTTGCACACAACAGCTCCCTCTATACTCGGGGGCAAGTGATAAATCCATAGGGAGTGGGTGGCAGGTACGGTTTGCTGTAGTGAGGGCCATGAGCCCACTGGTATGATCGGAAACCACCACTCAAGGTGATAACCTTCCTCTTTTGGCACAAAGACTAACTACGACCTTAGTGCCATGCATGGTCGGAAGGCTGGAGAGTGGGACCCTATAATGGGGGCACCTTGGGGGCCTGGCCTTAGTGAGGAAAAATAGAACTACCCTGAATACGCACTCTTCTGCAAGAAAACCCTACCTTGTAATTAAAACGTTGCCCTACTTGTTCGCGGATGAGTGAATTTTGTATACATCTGTTTGTTACATTTGATTGCATAGCATAACCAAACAACAAAAAATCACAAAAATATTTTCGCAATAAACACCCTTATCTTGGATAGTATGCCTTTTAGCTAGCCTGGTTTCAAGTTCTTTGTAAGCTAAGTAGTCACACAGTCCGACAAAAGAGATAAGGGACGTTAAAATTATTCTTTCGCAATAAACTATTTTATCTCAGACAATCTGCCTTTTAGCTAGCCTGGTTTCAGGTTCTTTGCAAGCTAAGTAGCCACGCAGTCCGACAGAAGAGATAAAAGGCTACAAAATAAAAAACAAGTCAAATAAAACCCAAAAAAATAAAAATGGGATCTTGTTCAAAAACGGTTTATGACAAAGTCAAATCATTCATGTCATGAGCAAAAAAAAACCAAGAGAGAAAATAAAAGGAAAGTACGCATAAACATCATTCTAAAAATCTCTCATGCATAGAACACGTTCATGCTAGGGGGTATTAAATATCTCTAAGACAAAGACGAAAGAGACCCCAAACACATTTATAACCATCCATAGGGAAGGGACAAATGTACTTAGGTATATGGCGATCTTCGTTATACTTGCCAAAACCCATGGCAGGGAAGGAACCATTACACCAAAGTGGGTAAGGTACCCCGCAAAAGCGCAAGCTTTAAGGGCAATACCTAAGTCGTTGTCTTAAAAGATACTAATCTCACACCCATCATTCATTTTTATTAATAAAATTCTTGTGCATCTTAGAAAGTGGCTGGTCCTCTCCCCGTCCGAACTCATGCACAGAAAGCTAGAGCAATGGAACAGTTAGAAGAGCATAATCGTAAACTCACTGCTGAGGTAAACTCCTTAAGAGAACAAATGGCGCAAATGATGGAGTTAATGCACCAACAGAGCCAAAACAAAGGGGAGACTCAAGGCAATCGTGCCTCTCGCCACGAGGCAGAAGAAGAAGAGGAGTTCCTCTTCGAGCAGAAGGCCCCCGTGCAATCTGAGGCAAGGGCAGTACTCATCCAACCCCCCGAAGTCTCCAAGAGACTCAGGGCCATGGAGGGACATAGCTTTGACGTGAAGGAGGCAACTGATATGTGCCTTGTTAAGAACATTTGTCTCCCTCCAAAGTTCAAGGTCCCAGACTTCCCGAAGTACATGGGAATGACTTGCCCCAGGAGTCATCTTACCATGTATTGCCGCAAGATGGCTCCCCATGCTGACAACGAAGAACTCCTAATACACTACTTCCAGGAGAGCCTGACTGATTCAGCTCTGAAATTGGTATATGCAGTTGGAGAGGGGACAAGTCCAGAGCTGCAAGCAGCTAACAAACACCTTTCTTCGTCGCTATAAGTACAACATCGATCTGACCCCCGATAGGTCAGATCTCCAAACACTAAGCAAGAGAAGCGATGAATCCTTTAAAGCGTATGCCCAGCGATGGAGGGAACTGGCCGCCCAAGTGGAGCCTCCGCTATTAGACAAGGAGACTGTGTCTATATTCATCAATTCATTGACTGGACCCTATTACGATAAAATGATAGGGAACACATCAACTCTCTTTGCAGACGTAGTCACCATAGGCGAGAGGGTGGAGCAGGGATTGAAGAATGGAAGGATAGCGCAGCCTTCCTCCTCCAATGCATCATTCAAGAAATCCCTGGGTAGGAAGAAGGAGGAGAACGCAAATGCCATCAGCCTCACCACTCCTTCTTCCTCTTCAAGGCTAGCTAGGCAATCCCAGAGGCAGGAAAGGAAGTTCACTCCCCTTCCAAACTCTTATGGGAGTTTACTGCCTAAACTGGTAGAGGCCAAGCTCCTTGCATATGTCCTGCCAAGGAAGATGGACCCACCTTACCCTGAGTGGTATAAGCCTAATGAGAAATGCGCTTACCACTCAGGCGCTCCTGGGCATTTAGTAGAGAATTGTCGGGCCTTAAAATACAAAGTCCAGGAGTTAATAGACGCCAGATGGGTCACCTTTGATGTTCCCGCTCCCAGCATAGAAGTCAAGCCTCTGTCGCAAACAGAGTGATAGGGTTGGACAGGAAGGACCAGTTGTTAGGGTTATTTCTTTCTTTTTTTAAAAAGACTTTCTTTGTATTTCTTGTGGTCCCAGCCCGTGGCCGTAAGACCATCAATTAAAAGAGAATTTTATACCTTTTCCTTTATTACAATACATGAGGCATTTTTCATACACATTTATTCTTTTCCCTCTTCTATTTATTATTCTTTCAAAATAACTAAACCCTTAAAAACAAAACCCTTAATTGAACCCTAAAATAGAACCCTTAAAAACAATCATGTCTGTGATTGATGAATCTTTATGGGATTCGGAAGCCGAAGGCGAATGGATCAAATCCGACAGTGAGCAGAAGACCATTTCTCCGGACATGCAAAGATTGCTGGAAAGAGAAGCTCGCTCCATACATCCTTATCAGGAAGAGACATAGACTGTCAATTTAGGACAGAAGGACGATAAGAAAGAAGTAAGTATCGGTAACCAAATTGATAGTGACATCAGGGAAGGGTTAATACAGTTATTAGAAGAATACGTGGACGTATTCGCTTGGTCATACCATGACATGCCTGGAATCGACGCAAGTATAGTGGAGCATAAACTACCTTTGAAAGAGGGTTTCCGGCCAATAAAGCAAAAGCTAAGAAGGAAGAAACCCAACTGGTCCTTAAAAATTAAAGAAGAAGTGCAAAAACAATTGGACGTTAATTTCCTGATTGTGTCCAAATACCCTGAATGGCTGGCAAACATCGTGCCAGTCATGAAAAAGAATGGGAAGATCAGAGTGTGTGTAGATTACAGGGATTTAAATCGAGCAAGCCCAAAAGACGATTTTACCCTACCACACATCGACACGTTGGTGGATCACACTACCACAAACACACTATATTCCTTCATGGATGAATACGCGGAGTATAACCAGATTAAGCTAGCTGTCGAAGATAGAGAAAAAAATTCCTTCATCACACCGTGGGGAACATTCTGTTACAGAGTCATGCCTTTTGGACTCAAGAATGTAGGGGCCACCTATCAAAGGTCCATGGTAACATTGTTCCACGACATGATCCACAAAGAAATTGAAGTTTATGTGGATGGCATGATTACCAAATCCAAAAACGAAATGGACCACATCCTCTATTTGAGAAAATTATCGGATCGACTTTGGAAGTATCAACTAAAGTTAAACCCAGCTAAATGTACATTTGGAGTACGGTCGGGTAAACTACTTGGGTTTATCGTCAGGCAAAAGGGAATAGAGGTGGACCCCGACAAAACAAAGGCAATTTTAGAAATGTCCCCACCGGAAACTGAAAAGGAAATTAGAGGATTTCTTGGCCAAATTAATTACATAGCAAGGTTCATCGCACAACTCACGGACAAATGTGCACCCATCTTCAAACTGTTGCGCAAGAACCAACTAATAGTCTGGAATGAGGATTGCCAACAAGCTTTTGAGAAAATTAAGTTGTGCCTAACCAATCCACCGGTACTAATGCCCCCTGTTGAAGGAAAACCTATGATTCTTTATTTATCGGTACTCGATGAATCTATGGGATGTGTGCTCGGTCAACATGATGATACGGAGAAGAAAGAACAAGCCATATACCACCTCTCGAAAAAACATGTTGTGCATTGGTGTGGGCAACTCAATGTCTCAGGCAGCATATGATTAGACATACAACATGGTTGGTTTCCAAAATGGATCCAATCAAGTACCTGTTTGAAAAACCCGTCCTGACCAGAAGAATAGCTAGGTGGCAAGTACTCCTTTCAGAATTTGACATTGTCTATGTCACCC
Source organism: Sphenostylis stenocarpa (assembly GCA_963425845.1). Classification (NCBI taxonomy): domain Eukaryota; kingdom Viridiplantae; phylum Streptophyta; class Magnoliopsida; order Fabales; family Fabaceae; genus Sphenostylis; species Sphenostylis stenocarpa. Next base: position 23,469,686 of record OY731400.1, on the reverse strand, counting down.
AAAAAGCTATCAAAGGTAGTCCCCTAACAGACTAGATAGCACACGGGTCAACAAACGAATATCAATCCCTACAAGACGACTTTCTAGACGAACACATCATGCATATCCAACACGAGGTACCCGTGGACGGTGCATGGACTATGTTCTTCGACGGAGCCTCGAACATGCTTGGACACGGGATAGGAGCAGTTATAATATCCCCTGAATGGAAATATATCCCAGTAACGGCCAGGCTAAATTTGTTATTGTACGAATAATATGGTCGAATACGAAGCCTGTGCATTGGGAATACAAGAAGCTCTAGATCATGGGGTGACCAAAGTTGGATTTTTTCGGTGATTCATCCCTTGTCATATATCAACTCAGAGGCGAATGAGAAACACAAAATTCCAAATTAATCCCATATCTAAAGCATATTCATGACCTGATTTCGAGGTTGGAAAGCGTCACCTTCAAGTATATTCCTCGGGAAGATAATCAATTTGCAGATGCCCTCGCTACTTTATCATCCACGTTTTCTCTAGACCAAGAACATGAGATGCCTACCATTCAAATCAAGTTGCATGACAAACAAGCTTTTTGCATGACAGTAAATAGCAAATAAGATAGAAACCCTTGGTATCATGACATTAAGCGATACCTCACGAAGGGTGAATATCCTGAAGGAATCAGTGACAATGACAAAAGGACTATCCGGAAAAGAGCCATAGGGTTTGTGCTGATTGGAGAAACCCTCTATAAAAAGAACTTCGACTCCATCCTGTTAAGATGTGTGGATCACGAGGAGGCTCAAACCTTTATAAAGGAGATCCATAAAGGAGCTTTTGGGACCCACGCACCTGGGCATGTCATGGTAAAAAAGATCCTAAGGGCAGGGTACTTCTGGTCCACAATGGAAGGCGACTGTCACTAGTATACTAGAAAATGTCACAAGTGTCAGGTCTATGCCGACAATGTTCATGTCCCACTGGCACCCCTTAACATCTTGACTACGCCATGGCCTTTCTCCATGTGGGGCATGAATGTTATTAGACCCATCGAGCCCAAAGCGTCCAATGGTCATCTCTTCATCTTGGTGGCCATTGACTACTTTACCAAATGGGTAGAAGCGACATCCTACGCACATGTGACCAGGAAAGTAGTGACCACCTTCGTCAAGAAAAATATCCTGTGTCAGTATGGCATCCCCCATCATCTCATTACTGATAATGGGACCAATCTGAACAGTAAGATGATGGAAGAATTATGCCAAGACTTCAAAATTCAGCATCACAATTCCTCTCCATATTGATCTAAGATGAACGGTCCAATAGAGGCAGCCAATAAGAACATCAAGAAAATTATCCAAAAGATGGTAATAACATATAAAGATTGGCATGAAATGTTACCTTTTACCCTGCACGAATACCGAACTAGTGTATGAACCTCCATAGGAGCTACTCTGTTTTCCCTCGTATATGGCATGGAGGTCGTACTACGAGTAGAAGTTGAAATACCCTCCCTACGAGTTATCATGGAAGCAAAGTTGACAGAAGCAGAATGGGTCCAAAATTGGTACGATCAATTGAACCTAATCGAAGAAAAACGATTGGACGCCATATATCATGGACAAGCCTACCAAAAGAAAATAAAAAAAGGCTTACGATAAAAAAGTCAACCCCCACACTTATCACGAGGGGGATCTAGTGATAAAGAAACTGCTTCCGGCTCAGAAGGATAAAATCGGAAAATGGGCAGAAAATTATGAGGGACCCTTTGTGGTCATGAGAGCCATCTCAAAAGAAGCTCTTATCGTCACCAACATGGATGGAGAAGAGTTGTGCCACCCAGTCAATTCAGACGCAGTCAAGAAGTATCACGCATGAAGGCATTGCTCATGATCTACCAGGATGAAAACCCGCAAAGGGCGTCCTGGGTAAAAGTTAGGATCCATACACCTCGCTAAGACACATCCTAGGCAAAACTCAGAGGTTTCAAAAAAAAAAAAAAAAACAAACAAAAGGAGCAATGGTTACCTTAGCCGAAAACCGCAAAGGCGACTAAGGTAACATTCTTCCAGAAGCAGGCAACCTCTGCATAGTCTTCACTCCGGGTTTGAGCATCTCGACTAAGGTAACTAGGAGAAACAGGGGGCATATGTCAGAGGCATGATTGTTATAGCTTAAACAGTGTAACCAACCCTGACCAGCCATGCTTCTAAATCCCTTTGTAAATCCTCTTGTAAGAAATAAACTATTTGTTCATATCAATAAAATTGTCTTTCATTTCTTTTCTCTTGACCAAATTATGAAAATACCTCTATATTGTTGAAACACGAGCATGCATAAAGAAGCCAATATAAGAAAGCACAAGAAAAAGAAAGAGAAAAATAAAAAAGAATGACGCCTGCTAGGAATTTCTTAGGAAAAAATTATGGCGGCCTGCTAAATCGAAAACCCGTAAAGGGCGGTTTAGGCAAAATTTAAGGCACTCATAAAAAGGAAAAGGCCCTCTAATATACCCTAGGCAAAAGATAGGATGAAAAGAAGGGAAAGATTTGTAGAAGAATACCAGTCACTTTCTAGATGCATCATATAAAATTAGATTGCATTTAAGACATCCACATAAATAGTCGCTCGAAACGACTTTGTCAAAATCAACAAAAATGATTCAGATAAGCAACAAAAACGAAAAAACATTCATGCATATAAGGAGACTAGCTCCATACTTGTGTTCAAGAAAAAAGGAAGCACTTAACAAAATGGAAAGCCTTCACTTCCCACGGAGCATCCGCCTACTTAAAGGCATAACCAAAACTCCAAAGACGCTCGCCTCAAAAGGCGTTCACCAAAAATCCCCGACAACCTACAAAGTCGGACGACAAATACCAAAAGATCAAAATAGAGAATTCCCAGTAACCAACAAGTTGGATGACTATCGAAAAAGTCGAAAATCAAAAAGATCCCCGGCACACCGGAGGACTCTACCAAACAAAAGCATTTAAAATCTCGGCGCATGATCGAAATCAGTAAGTCGCCACCACACCCAAAGGGTCAGCTACTGTATCAAAGGAGCATCCTAAGGCACCTAACCTGATGAGGGTTCATACTCATCAACCAAAGGGTCAACTACCGCATCAAAGGAGCATCCTAAGGTTTCTCACCCGGTGCATGAGCTGAAACAGTAAGCCGCCACCACATTCTCTATCACAAGGATCATCCCTGTTACAAAAGGGTATCTAGAAGATACAACCCACCTCTACTGTCCTAAGGGCCAGCTTCTGCAACAAGGGAGCATCTTGAAGACAAGAGTCCACCACCTAAGGGGTCAGCTACCACATCAAAGGAGCATCCCAAGGGAAAAATCTACACCAGCCGAAGGGTCAGCTACCGCATCAAAGGAGCATCCTGAAGCCTCACAAAATATCATTCGATGGGTCAGCCTCCGCAGCAAGGAAGCATCCTAAAGACAACACCAAGACTGCATTCATCATCCTGAGGGTCAGCTATCGCAACAAGAGGAGCATCCAGAGGATAGTCGAGCAAGAGGGTTAACTCCTGCACCCACCAATTGACCTTATGGTATGTTAGCCCATAGTCAATTGATCGGGTGAAGGGGGGGTAGCTGTAAACCCCAAATCTTGCCCGGTCTCAAAATAAAGAACATAAGACCTCCAATTCAAAGATGGGCAAGCCCAAAAAAGGTCCCTAAGATAGACCAAAAGGCCCCAAATTAGAATAGGAAAGTTTTTTGTACAGAAAAATAGGGAGGTCCACCTGGAAGGTCGAGATCGCTGTCTCGGTTAGCAAGACCGTTGTCTCGCCATTAGCAAAGGGCGAGACCGCCGTCTCGTTTGGCGAGGCGGCCGTCTCGCCACTTGCCAATGGTGAGACCGCCTTCTCGTTCAACGAGACGGCCTTCTCGCCATTTACCAAGGCTAGACCGCTTTCTCGATTGGCGAGAAGGCCATCTCGCCATTTGTCAAAGGTGAGATCGCCGTCCTATTTGGTGATAGGGCGGTCTCGACCTTGCCAGGCGAGACGACCATCTCGACCTGACAGACGCGAATCCCTATAAAAGGAGAGCGCACTCCCCTTCTTTTCACACCATTCTCCAACTTTTCCTTCTGTAATTTCTTCAAATTTTCCTCCTAAATCCCTCCAAAACATTTCAGAAGTTTTCTTAGTGTTCTTAGAGGGTATTCTGTAGCGTTGCGAGAAAGAGTGATCAACGTTGTAGAGTGAAGGATTGCCAAAAAGTGTCCTATTTCAAGAATATTAATCAAGAAAGCTTGCTTCGAAGGTTTTCATACTTTCTCTCCTTCTTTTACGGCTATTTCCTTACATTTATCTATGCATTAGCTGCTAGGGCCATGTAGTCATTATTTTTAATTCTGCAAATAAAAGGGTAAGAGCGTCATTTTAAAGTTGCTAATAAACAGCCCATCATAGGGAACCCGAAAGGGGCGTCATGGGGGTGCTAATACCTTCCCCATGCGTAAATAACTCCCTTACCCGACTTTGGTTATAATGGCCAAAGTTGGTTTTTTTTTAAAAAACCAATGCCTTCTTTTTTTCCTTTTCCGATGTTTTCGGTAAATACATCGGTTGTGACTCCATAAAAACCCTTTTTTGAAAACCTCGCCCTTAGGTCCAACCTGGTTATCGGACAACCTAAAGGCGTTGTAACAGCACTTTAAAAACGCAAGTCGAAAGTCAGAAACCATCGCGTTGCTCCGATCGCCTCTTTTGACGGCAGCGACAATTATCACTTAGGATAATCGATTATCATGCTTTGAAACTTGTTTTCTAAAAACCTTGCTGGAATAATCGATTATCCCAGTTTGAAAGTTCTAGAATAATCGATTATCAGTCCAGATAATCGATTATCCTGGTCCAATATTTCTCCTCTGCGAAAATGGTTCGGTAATAATCGATTATCAATCAAGATAATTGATTATCTACGTCTGTTATGAGTTTTGAATTTCAAATTTGGACCAATTTATAAAAACCCTTTGTCCCAGTGGAGTCGCCATCTGTCGCCGGCGTCAGTTCCGACGTCTAGGGACATCTCGAACGTTTATGCGAGCGGTCGTGATAAGATGGTTTAGACTTGCGTTTTATTTAAAAATGTGATCATTGCTTCCGAGGTGCTCAACAACTGAACTATCCTCTAATAAAAGTAAGGTTTTCGCAAAAAGGTTTTTATAGAGTCGCCACCAATGTTTTGACCATAAACATTGGAAAAGGATAAAAAGACGTTGATTTTAAGCAAAAACCTAACTTGGCCATTATAACCAGAGTTAGGTAAGGGAGTTAGTTACGCGTGGGGAAGGTGTTAGCACCCCCACGACGCCCCTTTCGGGTTCCCTATGACGGATTAACTCATAAAATAAAGATTAAGAGAAATTACGCTATTATCCTATTTTATTACACAATATTAAAAATGACTATCTACATGATTCTAGTTTCTATTGTATACAGAAAGCAGTAAGTAAAGTAATAAAAGAGAAGAGAAGTGAAAAGAACCTCCGTAGCAGGCTTTTATTATAATTCTTCAACTATGAGGATGCGTTTTGGCAATCCCTTGCACTACACAGACTCTCCTCCCCAAAACAGGAATAAAACTAAAAAAAAATTTAAGAAGAATCGAATGCCGGAAGAAACTTCCTTAACCGATTGTTACCTTATAGGCAATCAGAGAGATCATTCGAAAGAGGGAGAGAAGAGTGAGGTGTGTGAAAAAACGTCACCTAAGATCCCTATTTATAGTTTTTTCAGCCATCAAACTCGGGACGACCGTCTCAGGAAAAGAAAACAGGGACAGCGGTCCAAAATGCTTGGGACGGCCGTCTCAAGCTATTTTTTGGGTTGAGACGCGCATCTCACATCTGGGACGTGCGTCTCGCCTGTTTGGGACGGTTGTCTCGCTTTCTGGGACAGTTGTCTCGAGTGTTCTGGTCAAATTTTGTGTTCTGGGACTTCAGGGAAGCTTTCCTTTCTTCAGACGGAAGCTGGTTGATGTCGATGGATATCCACCAAAGCTTTACCCACCTTCAGAGAGAAAGTCTTCTGGTCTTTATTGAGAGGCCGGACCAAATTAGGGGTCTACCGTTGCCCCCCTTCACCTGCCTAACTAATTGTTGGCCTAGTGTGCCCAAAAGATTAGTTGGTAGGTGAAGGAGTTAACCCTTTTGCCCGGTCATCCTTCGGATGCTTCTTTAGTGAAGTTGCTGATCCTCTGGATGATGAATAGTTTTGATAGGTACCAACCCCTATCCGGTTTGATGAGAATGAACCCTCATCTAGTCCGAACCTTCTTTTGTAAGGCTCTTGTGAGTACAAACCCCCACCAGGTTCGAGTCCGCTTTTGCTAAACTCTTGTGAATACTTACCCTCACCAGGTATGAGCCCGCGATTGCTAAGCTCTTGTGGGTACCTACCCCCACCAGGTACGAATCCGCATTTGCTAGATTCTTGTGAGTAGTTACCCTCACCAGGTACGAGCCCGCGTTTGCTAAGCTCTTGTGGGTACCTACCCCCACCAGGTACAAATCTATATTTGCTAGATTCTTGTGGGTACCAACCCCCACCAGGTACGAATCCGCATTTGCTAGATTCTTGCGAGTACTTACCCTCACCAGGTACGAGCCCGCATTTGCTAAGCTCTTGTGGGTACCCTCCCCCATCAGGTACGAATCCGCATTTGCTAGATTCTTGTGAGTACTTACCCTCACCAGGTACGAGCCCATGTTTGCTAAGCTCTTGTGGGTACCTACCCCCACTAGGTACGAGTCTGCGTTTGCTAAACTCTTGACGAGCCCCATTCTGCAAGGCTCTTGTGGGTACCTACCCCCACCAGGTACGAGTCCGCGTTTGCTAAACTCTTGACGAGCCCCATTCTGCAAGGCTCTTGTGGGTACCTATCCCCACCAGGTACGAGTTCGTGTTTGATAAACTCTTGACGAGCCCCGTTCTGCAAGGCTCTTGTGGGTACCTACCCCCACCAGGTACGAGTCCGCATTTGCTAAACTCTTGTGAGTACTTACCCTCACCAGGTACGAGCCCGCATTTTCTAAGCTCTTGTGGGTACTTAGCCCCACTAGGTACGAATCCGTATTTTCTAGATTCCTGTGAGTACTTACCCTCACCAGGTATGAGCCTGCATTTGCTAAGCTCTTGTGGGTACCTACCCCCACTAGGTATGAGTCCGCATTTGCTAAACTCTTGTGGGTACCTACCCCCACAAGGTACGAGCCCGCATTTGCTAAGCCCTTGTGGGTACCTACCCCCACCAGGTACGAATCCGCATTTGCTAGATTCTTGTGAGTACTTACCCTCACCAGGTACGAGCCCGCATTTGCTAAGCTCTTGTGGGTACCTACCCCCACCAGGTACGAATCCACATTTGCTAGGTTCTTGTGGGTACTTACCCTCACCAGGTATGAGCCTGCATTTGCTAAGCTCTTGTGGGTACCTACCCCCACCAGGTATGAATCCGCATTTGCTAGATTCTTGTGGGTACTTTCCCCCATTAGGTTTGAGTCCGCGTTTGCTAAACTCTTGTGGGTACTGACCCCCACCAGGTACGAATCTGCATTTGCTAGATTCTTGTGAGTACTTACCCTCACCAGGTATGAGCCTGCATTTGCTAAGCTCTTGTGGGTACCTACCCCCACCAGGTATGAATCTGCATTTGCTAGATTCTTGTGGATACTTTCCCCCACTAGGTTCGAGTCCGCGTTTGCTAAACTCTTGTGGGTACTGACCCCCACCAAGTCTGAATCCACTCTTGCTAGATTCTTGTGGGTACTTTTCCCCCACTAGGTTCGAGTCCGCGTTTGCTAAACTCTTGACGAGCCCCATTCTGCAAGGCTTTTGTGGGTACCTACCCCCACCAGGTGTGAGCCCGCGTTTGCTAAGCTCTGGTGAGTACCTACCCTCACCAGGTACGAATCTGCTTTTGCTAGATTCTTGACAAGCCTCGTTCTGCAAGGCTTTTAGGATGCTCTTTTTTGGTAGTCAATATTGTGTTTGATGAGTACAAACCCTCATCCGGTTTTGGAGATGTGTTGGCGACTTACTGTTTCTGATCATGCGTCCATTCCATGGGGAGTGATTTATTTTGTTTTTGACTTTTCTGTTTTAGTCATCCGATCTTGTCGGGAATTCTTTGTTTTTGGCTATTTTGTTTAGCCATTCAGTCTTGCCGGGGATTTTTTATTTTTGGCTTTTTTGTTTAGCCATCCGACATGTTGTTTGTCGGGGATTATTTGTTGGTTGCCTCTTATTTAGGAATCCACTAGGGATTTTTTATTTTTTCTTATTGTGCCTCTTATGTAGGAAGATGCTTCATTGATGAAGGCTTTATGCTTGGGCTTGTATTGCCTCTTGCATAGGTTGATTTCCCTTTTTAGGGATATTGACTCTTTTGCTTGCCAGGTCTTACCTATATATTTATAAGCAATTAACTTCTTGAGGATATGAATTTGTAATTTTGTCTTTGCTGATAGGCTCACTAGGGATAGTTTTTTCTCTTTGATGATCCAACGGAGAATTGATTTCCTTCCCGAAGATCTATTTTTGTTTTCCCCGTGGGGGGAATGTAGTTTTTGACTCCTTGTTGGATGTTGTTAGTTTGAGCTAGCTTTGCTGATGCTCTTATTCCGCTGGGGAATGGGTTTTCTAATTATTTAATTTTCGCCTTTTTCTCACGATTTTATCTCTTTTTTCTGCGATTTTGAAATTTGGCTTCTTTCTTTTGGATAATGCGTGCACTTTTTTACTTTTTAATTTCTTTTATGCACGCAAGCTTTTTCCTCTTTTTTGAGTATCCACTAGGGATGAAAGATTTTCTTCTTTTTCTCTTTTTTGTTGGCGATCCACTAAGGAGTTTGTTGGCTTCCTAGGGATTCAACTTTGATTTGATTTTTCGATGAAGGAGTCTTGGCTCCTGGCTTTGTGAAACTCTTATTGAACTGGAGGATGGGAATTTTCTTGTTTTCCTCTTTTTGTAGATTTTTCTGAGATGCTCCTCTTGTAGATTTTTATTCGGCCTTTTTCTGTTGTGGCCTTTTCTTTTTGGTCCTCTACTGGGGTGAAATATTTTCTTTTCTTTCTTTTTTCGTTAATCCCCTGGGATATGGAGATTTTGACTCCGTATTTTTTTTTTTAGGGATTTTTGTGTAGCCCTTATTCTCCTTTGGAAATGTGGCGGAGATTCTGATGAATGTACTCGATCACTCATGTGGTGGCGAAGCTGAGTCGTGAGGTAATATTTTTGTTTTTCCTCTGGAGTAGGTAAGGATCTGCTTGGGGTGATCTAGTCTTTCCGTTGGCTTTTCTATGTTGATGGCTTCATTTTATTGAGTGGAAGGTGGTCGGAGCTTTTGATTTTTCTGAAGCTTTTTATTCTGCTGGAGTGGTTTTGATTTCGCCTTCTCTTTCGCGATTTTATTTTTTCTCGCGAGTTATTTGAAATCTGGCTTTTTAAGATATCACGTGTGCCTTTTTATTTTATTATTATTTTTTATACACATGGGCTTTTGGAGGGTAAACAAAAATAACAACTTTTTATTTATTACTTCCCTTTTTTCGGGATGGTGCATTCTAGCTAACAGAAAATATCTAGAAACATCCTAGTCATGAGCTTCTGGGCTGGAGTGGGATGATGGTGCTGGCGAAGGGATGCGACGGAGCATGCGACGCTGGAACCTTGCCTGGGTTTGGACCAAATTTTCTATTTGGCGGTTCGTCCTTTCTTGCCTCATATTCAACTGGCTGAATTGTTTGCGTAAGAACTGGAATTGTCCTTCCATGTAAGCGTGCTCGTCATCCATACGTCGGTATAAGCCAGCGAAGTCTTGATCATATGACTGCTGCCGGGATTCTGAAGTCATGGGGATATCCTGTGGTGTACTGAAATCATGGATATCTAACGAAATTGAGATCATAGGATGTAGGACGAATCTGGATCCTTGTCGACTAAGGATGTTCATGTGGCCAGCATTGCCCCAATAATTGGTTCTGGTTGGAGGCTCACCGGGATATCTTCTCCGTCAGAACATCCCCAATATTCAGCTAAAGGAGTGAGGAAAGGAGCCATCATGATGGCTCCTGCTAGGCCACGAGTTCCAAAATCCTTTAAGGCTTTCAGGAAGGTCTAGCCTGGGTTACATCGATGCCCTTGATGCATGCAATAGATAATAAAGAGATCAGCCAACGTCACCTTTCCTTGGCTTTCCTTCCAGCTATGTATGGTCCCAACCAGCAGTTTGTGGCATATGCGAAGCGGAGGAGGAAAAGTTGCACCCTTCAGATGCGACGGTAGGCGTTGTGTCCCAATGATGGCCTCCCACATATTGCTGGTAGTGAGAGCAGTGGGTTTCTCATAGTATGCAGACCTATATTCTGGTGTCCTTATACTTGCTTGCTGGCAGAAACCCATTATGACGTTGAAATCATCCAGCATAGTGGTCCGGTATGCCCCATCCATCCAGTAGGAAACAACTTGAGTAGGGGGCACTCCGAGGATCATAAACGACATCTCCACCATAGTGACGGAGGCAAGGAATTCAAGAGTGGCGGTGCGGTGGATTCGAGAGTAGAAAATCCCACCCTATGTTCTGGATATACTTTCTGGCATCCTGATCCCAACCAAAGGTAGTTAGGATTTCAAAATCCAGGCATAGCATAGGGTGCCAGGAATGTTGTTGGATGTTTGCCAGCCTTAGTTGATGTGACTCTGCCAGCTGAGTGTTAATGATGGGAGCTCCTCTAGTAGAGGCCCGGGTGCGTTTCCTCCTCGATGAAGACTCTCCATGCTCCATTTTTTGCCTAACTCACTCAAGAATGCTAGAAATGCATAGAAAGGGGAAGGAAACAAGATGGAATGCTTGGAATAGGATGCAAATGCAAGGATCCGTGCCCCATATTTATAAGAGAGGTTTGAAAGGTCGGGACGACCGTATGGGATTTGGGATGGCCGTCTCAAACCAATAGAATCCTTGGGATGGTCGTATGAGAGTTGGGACGGCTGTCCCATTCAAAATTTTGGCTTGAGACGTACGCCTCAGATGTGAGATGTGCGTCTCACTTGAATTTTTCAATTGGGATGGCCGTCTCAACCTCTAGATGGTTGTCTCGAGCTTTTTAAGTGTGTTTTTTATGTTTTTGATGAGAAAGAAGATAGGACTCCATTCATTGATGTTTTAATGCATGAAATGTTTTATTATATGCGTCCTATGATCTATTTCAGTTAATATTTCAAAAGAATTAACTGATGTGCTTTGACTTCGGGTGCACTCTTGGTGTAGTACCTCTTTGTCATCATGTTTTTCGATCAACAAGCTTAACTGTACTTATTTGCCATATCAGATTTTCTTACTATAACCGAAGAGTAATCTTTTGGACACAGAGCAGCTTCCATGTCAATGCCCCTCTTCCTTTCCTTAGGAATTTCAATCCTCCTATTGATCACTTTGTTTCCACATTCCCACTTAATTACTTGAATGCTTTATAGTGAAAAGGTCAAGAGAAGAGAAAGAAAAGGGATTTATAAAAAGGGCTTGTGTTTTAGCAGGATTTTTTGTCATAATAGTTTCTGTAAGAATGGCTAGCCAGGGTTGATTGGTGTTTTAGGCTAGTTCAGACGAACGTTTTGTTCTTATGATGTGGCGTCTTTATTCATTGCTTTGGGCGTCTATTTGTGATTGATTAACTTTCCTAGCCCGCCCTTTTGGGTTTTCAGTCTAGGATGTTGTGTTATGTCCTAACTTTTGTCTAGGTTCCCCTTTGTATTATTTTTAGGAATACCTAGCGGACTATTTTCGTAACCCTAACTTTTGCCCAAGCTACCCTTTATTATTGTTTGGGTCTCCTGTCGGGTTTACCCTAACTTTTGCGCAGCCCCCTTTGTGAGTTTCCTGTCGAGTATTTTGCCCTTTTATTCTTTTGTCTTGGCCTTTGGCCTTGATGGTTTTCCAGTTTTCCAACTTGGTTTTCTATTCTAAAGCTTGATGATTTTGAAGAGGGATTTTTGAAAAACTCCTTAAAGGATCAGGGAATATGCCCATGTAGCTTGAAGCGTAGAAGTGAGTAATGCCCCATACATATAGTAATGAAGAGCAACATCTAAGTGTTTTCCCCTAATTCTGTCGGCAAAAATCTACTGAGAGCAGGGTATCGGCAAGAATCGCAGGTATAGGACTCTTAGAGAATACATCCCAGGCGAAGAATGCATCTATTGCAGCATGATCCACAACGTTCACATGAAATGGGACTAATATGATTCCAAACATTACCAATGCTAGAGTTTTGTTAAATGTAGACCAGTCTTTCTTTTCAACCAAAAAAATCAAGTGGTCTTCTATTATTGACATTTTCCAACCTCGGATATTCCCTTTTCCCTCTAGGATGGATTGATGAGATGGCAATTGTATAATAGTAGCAACCTTACTCACGACAACATACACTCCTGAGCAGACGTAGACCCAGACTGACTGAGGCCACCTAACCATGAGTTCGTATTCTTCTAAGGTTGGTACTAAGTCAAACTGCAAAAACTCAAAGCAGTGTAGATTGGGATTTCAGAAGTGGACCAATGCTCTAACAAAGATAGGATCGATGCTGATTTTCAGGAGATCAAGAATCCTTCCATAAGATTTCTCAAAATTAGCACTGACCTCCGACGGCATATATGAGCACAATTGTCTTAGCTTCTCTATGCGACATAGAAGGATTTCCACTTTCTTTAACTGTCTATTACTGGATCCCTCCATTATCTAAAAGAAATAAAAATGTATGATATGAGGATGAGTCTTTGTAAATGCATGCGTGTAGGTGTTTGTTTTTCTAAGTATTATCATGTTTTATTCTTAGTATGATACATGATAGTGATTGGTTTTTCTTTCTTGAAAAGGAAATTATCTATATGGATGTTTATGGGTTTTGATGAAGAGAGTCCTATTTTCTCCTCTTATTATTCTTTATTCTTTATCTCTTTAGTTAGTCAACGTGGCTACTTAGCTTGTAAAGAACTTGAAACCAGGCTAGCTTAAATGAAGATTGTCCGAGATAAAGTTGGTTTAATCTTATCATTTTTATGGTTTTCAGAATTTTTTATTTTTTGGTTTGTTATATGATTACCCTATACCAATGTATCAATACAAATGCAGCAAACAAATGTACACACAATTCATTCATCCACGAGTAGAGCCACGCTTATTTAATCACGAGGTAGGGTTTTCCTGCAGAAATGTGCTTGGTTAAGGCGGTTCTAAATTGTTCTCACCAAGGCTAAAGGTCCCTAAGGTGCCCCCATTATAGGGACCTCTCAATCTCTTAGTCTTTGGATCATGCACGGAACTCCGTGTTGATATCCTTGGACCAAAAGAAGAGAGTTATCACCTTGAGTTGGTGGTTTTCCGACAACGGTTGTAGCCCCGTGTGCCAACAAGCCGGTCGTATCTGCCACCCACTCCCTATAGGTATTCACTCTTGCCCCCGGGTATAGCGGGACTGTAGTGTGCAAGGGTTTTTGTGTACAGTTTGTATTTTAGACAATTTGTAGAAAATAATCATACAACAGTTATTAAAGCCATACAATAAAACATATAAAGAAGGGTAAAGGCATAATTTCAAATCTTTATTTAGTTTGAATTTATCCACCACTAAATGGGATCAACTCTCTAGCTTCCCCAGCGGAGTCGCCATCTGTTGCCGCCTTCCATTCCGACGTCTAGGGACATCTCGAACGTTTATGTGAGCGGTCGCGATAAGATGATTTAGACTCGCGTTTTATTTAAAAATATGATCATTGCTTGCGAGGTGCTCAACAACTGAACTATCCTCTAATAAAAGCAAGGTTTTCGCAAAAAGGTTCTTATGGAGTCGCCACCAATGTTTTGACCATAAACATTGGAAAATGATAAAAATGCGTTGATTTTAAGAAAAACCAAACTTGGTCATTATAACCAGAGTTAGGTAAGAGAGTTAGTTACGCGTGGGGAAGGTGTTAGCACCCCCACGACGCCCTTTTCGGGTTCCCTATGACAGATTAATTCATAAAGTAAAGATTAAGAGAAATTACGCTATTACCCTATTTTATTACACAATATTAAAAATGGCTATCTACATGATTCTATTTTCTATTGCATACAAAAAACAGTAAGTAAAGCAATAAAAGAGAAGAGAAGTGAAAGAAACTTTGTAGCAAGTTTTATTACAAATCTTCAACTATGAGGATGCGTTTTGGCAATCCCCTGCACTACACAGACTCTCCTCCCGAATACAGGAATAAAACTAAAAAAAAAATTTAAGAAGAATCGAATGTCGAAAGAAACTTCCTTAACCGATTTATTCCTTATAGGCAATCAGAGAGATCATTCGAAAGAGGGAGAGAAGAGAAGAGTGAGGTGTGTGAAAAAATGTCACCTAAGGTCCCTATTTATAGTTTTTTCAGCCAACAAACTCGGGACGACCGTCTCAGGCCAAGAAATAGGGACAGCGATCCAAAATGCTTGGGATGGCCGTCTGGAAGTTGGGACGGCCGTCTCAAGCTGTTTTTTGGGTTAAGACACGCATCTCACATATGGGATGTGCGTCTCGCCTGTTTGGGACGGCTGTCTCACTTTCTGGGACGGCTGTCTCGAATGTTCTGGTCAAATTTTGTGTTCTGGGACTTCAGGGAAGCTTTCCTTTCTTCAGACGGAAGCCAGCTGATGTTGATGGATATCCACCGAAGCTTTACCCACCTTTAGAGAGAAAGTCTTCTGGTCTTTATTGAGAGGCCGAGAAAAATTAGGTGTCTACACCCTTTTCCCAATACTTCAAGTTTCAAAAATCATTATTTCCCAAACTCTATTCTCTCTACTGAAGTTTCTTTAAGGCTCTCTGCAAAATAACAATCCTTTTTCATACAAAAGTTAAGACTTGTGATTGCTAGAGAACTTTTTGTAGGGAAGAAAAAGGGGATTTTGAAAACCTAGTGTGGGCTAGAAGCGATAAGAATCACTGAGTGGGTTTCTTGGTGGGTTGTGTGTTGTGTCGTCTCTAGGAAAAACTGTTGTTCATCCTTTGTGGATTCAAAGGAGGTGTTCATCTCTTGTGTGACTCAAGAGAGGTGTTTTCTATTCCTTATCTATTTCAATTTGTAATCTGTTGTAACCTATGATTATAGTGACAATGTTAATCCTCTTTTAGAGTGATTATCAACTAGACATAGGGTCTTTTGATCCGAACCAGTATAAAACATCTGTGTAATCTTCTCATCCTTATCTTTTTACACTACAAGCATTTTAATCGGTAAAATTTGGGAAAATTTTCAAAACCCTAATTTTTTATAAGAAACCAACTCACCCCCCCTCTTGGTTTTTGTCCCTAAACGCGAACATTTCGCTGCACGATTCTAACAGATATGACTGATATAAATGTTGATACACATCCTGATCATGCACATGAATCTGATGCTTTTAGTGTTGTACCTCTTGGTTTTGATTTTATACAATCAGAATGCACTAACCATGTTGCAGGAAGTACATGTGAATCTGACTTGATTGTTGAGGTTCAGTGCACTAGTATTGTTCAGTCACCCACCTTGGAGCTTAAACCTTATAGAGCCCAAATCTTGCCCGACTCTCTAATAAAGCCGAAGATCGCCCATTTCGAAGATGGTCAAGACTTTATTAAGTCCCTAGTAGCTTGTTCTAGGTTCCATTTAAGATAGGAAGGGTTTTTAGAGGCATTAAAAATCGGGAAATCCACCGGAGACAGCAGATGGTCGTCCAGGACAAGCAGATGGCCGTCCATGGCAGCTTTTGGGCCATGGACGGCCATCCACTTAGCATGGACGTTTGGCCATGGACGGACGTCCACAGTACATGGACGGTCGTCCATGGCCACTTTTTGCCATGGACGACCGTCCACTAAGCCCAGACGACCGTCCACCTTTTCTAGGCCTGGTTCCCTATAAATAGGAACTCCCATTCTCTGAATTTTCACATCTTTTCACTCCTACCACTCTCTAGGAAGCCTTTTGGCACTTTAGAGTGACTCCGAGCATTATTCCGGGGTTCGAGTGAGCTTTCCAATTTTTGTTAAGGTTGAAATCGATTAAGGAAGTCTCCTTTTGAGACCTCCGACCCTCGGTAGAGTGACTTTTCTTTATTTTGCGGGAGAGCGTGCTTGTAGAGTGCGGGGACTGCCAAAAAGTGTCCTCAAGTTTTCGAGGAGTTAATATAAAGCTTGCTTCGGAGGTTCCTTCTTTATTCTCTGTCTCTTTTACTGCTTTCTTTATCGCTTTCTTTGTATGCATTAGATAATAGGGCCATGTATACATTTAAATTCTCCAAGTAGATAAAATAATAGGGTAAAAGCATAATTTCTTTAAGTGTTTATTTTCTAAGTTAGTCCATCATAGGGAACCCGAAAGGGGCGTTGTGGAGTGCTAACTCCCTTACCCGACTCTGGTTGTAATGGCCAAAGTTGGTTTTTTCTAAAACCATTGCCTTCTTTTTTTCTTTACCTTTTTCAGTGTTTAAGGTTAAAACACTGATGGCGACTCCTCGAACCTATTTGAAAACCTCACCTTTAGGTCCAACCCCGTTATCGGACAGCCTAAAGGCGTTGAACCACTTATTTCAAAAAACGCGAGTCATATCAAAACCATCATGTCACTCCGACCGTCTCATCTGACGACGACGACAGATGGCAACTTCACTGGGGAAGCTAGAGAGTTGATCCCATTTAATGATGGACTAGTTTAAGAAATAAAAACTAGAAATTACGTTTTTACCCTTTCTTACTTTATAACATGTTTTACTGTTTGACTTTAATAATTGTTGTATGCTTATTTTCTGCATTTGTCTGAAATAAACTGTACACAACCCTTGCACACTACAGTCCCTCTATACCCGGGGGCAAGAGACAATACACATAGGGAGTGGGTGGCAGGTACGACAGACCATGGTAATGGCCATAATGCCAGCAGGTCATTGTTGGAAACCACCACTCAAGGTGATAACCTTCTTTTCTCGGTCTAAGAACGTTGACACGGACATCCGTGCACGGTTTGAAGATTGAGAGATTGAAGGGTCCCTATAATAGGGGCACCTTGGGGGCCTGGCCTTGGTGAGAATTGTCGCCGCCGTCAGAAGAGGCGGTCGAAGCGACGCGATGGTTTTTGATATGACTCGCGTTTTCTTTGAAAGAAACGGTTCAACGCCTTTAGGCCGTCCGATAACCGGGCTGGACTTAAAGGCGAGGTTTTCGAATAGGTTCGAGGAGTCGCCATCAGCGTTTTAACCTTAAACACTGAAAAAGGTAAAAAAAGAAAAAGGCAGTGGTTTTAGAAAAAAACCAACTTTGGCCATTACAACCAGAGTCGGGTAAGGGAGTTAGTTACGTGTGGGGAAGGTGTTAGCACCCCCACAACGCCCCTTTCGGGTTCCCTATGATGGACTAACTTAGAAAATAAACACTTAAAGAAATTACATTTTTACCCTATTATTTGATCTACTTGCAGAATTTAAATATCTACATGGCTCTATTATCTAATGCACACAAAGAAAGCGATAAAGAAAGCAGTAAAAAAAAGACAGAGAATAGAGAAGGAACCTCCGAAGCGAGCTTTATATTAACTCTTCGAAAACATGAGGACGCTTTTCAGCAGTCCCTGCACTCTACAAACACGCTCCTCCCGCAAAATAAAGAAAAGTCACTCTACCGAGGGTCGGATGTCTCAAAGAGAGACTTCCTTAACCGATTTCAACCTTAACAGAAATCGAAAAGCTCCCTCAAACCCCAGAATAATGCTCAGGGTCACTCTCAAGTGCCAAAAGGCTTCCAAGAGAGTGGAGGAGTGTGAAAGGTGTGTAAAATCGGAGAAATGAGGCTCCTATTTATAGGGATTCAGGCCTGGAAAAGGTGGACGGTCGTCTGGACAAAGCGGACGACCGTCCATGGAAAAAGGGTGCCATGGACAGCCGTCCATGGCAACTTTTGGCAATGGACGGCCGTCCAAGCTAAGTGGTCGGCCGTCCATGGCCTTAAAGTTGCCATGGACGGCCATCTGCTTGTCATGGACTGTCATCGGCTATCTGCCTGTTCTGGACGGCCATCTGCTGTCTTCGGCGGATTTCTCGATTTTTAATGCCTCTAAAAACCCTTCCTATCCTAAATGGAACCTAGAACAAGCTACTAGGGACTTGATAAAGTCTTAACCATCTTCGAAACGGGCGATCTTCGGCTTTATTAGGGGGTCGGGCAAGATTTGGGGTCTATAGTTGCCCCCCTTTATCCGACCAATTGACCATGGGTTAACATACCATGAGGTCAATTGGCAGGTGAAGGAGTTAACCCTCTTGCCCGATTGTCTTCTGGATGCTCCTCTTGTTGTGGAGGCTGACCCTTCGGACGATATGTTGTGAGGCTTCAGGATGCTCCTTTGGTGCGGTAGCTAACCCTTCGGCTGACATGTAGACAATTTCGGGATGCTCCTTTGATGCGGTAGCTGACCCCTCGGTTGATGAGTATGAACCCCCATCAGGTTAGATAACTCAAGATGCTCCTTCGACGCGGTAGCTGACCCTTTGGCTGTGGTGGCGGCTTACTGCTTCTGGTCATGCGCCGGCTTTGCCTATGTGCAGGTCTTCGTCTTCAGGTCTTTCCCTTTCCTGAAGAGGTGGTGGTGGCTTACTGTTTCCGATCATGTGCCGGTTTTGCCTATGTGCAGGTCTTCGTCTTCAGGTCTTTCCCTTTCCCGAAGTGGTGGTGGCGGCTTACTGTTTCTGATCATGCGCCGGTTTTGCCTGTGTGCAGGTCTTCGTCTTCAGGTCTTTCCCTTTCCTGAAGAGGTGATGGCGACTTACTGTTTCCGATCATGAGCCAGTTTTTCCTGTGTGCAGGTCTTCGTCTTCAAGTCTTTCCCTTTCCCGAAGAGGTGGTGGCGGCTTACTGTTTCCGATGATGCGCCGGTTTCATGGGGAGTAATTGTTCTTGACTTTTGTGTAGTCGTCCGGTATGCCGGGGATTCTTCGCTTTTGACTTTTTCTTTAGTCGTCCAGCTTCTTGATTACTGGGGATTCTTGGTGAATGCCTCTCAGGTGGGCAGGAATCCATTGGGAGTTTGGCCTTTTATTGGCTGTAGTAGTCGGAATTGGGTTCTAAAAATGTTTGATTAATTTCACATTTTTCTGCGGTTTTATTCTTTTTTTTTTATTTTGAAATTTGGCTTTTTTGGAATGACGCATGTGCCTTTTATTTTCTTAGTTTCTTCTGTGCATGCTGGCTTTTGTAAAGAGAGGCAACAAGACGAAAACATAAAGTCTTATTTATTTATTTTGCGAAAAATTAGAGTACCACAGGAGATTTATAAAGATCTCAGCTTTCCGGCTCTGAGCTGGATGCTGAGGATGGTGATGGCGAAGGGAGTCGGCGGAGTACGCGCTGCTGGAATTCTTCCTGGCTTCGAATCATGTCGTGTAGGTCCTGGCCCATCGTGTCCATTCTCTGCGTGAGGCCGTCTACCCTCAGGCTAAGGCTTTCCCGTGCTTGCTCATAACTTTGCTGTCTTAAGGAGAACTGATCGATCTGTTGGAACAGGTGCTAGTACTGCCTATCCGAGTGAGCCCTGTCATCGCTCATGTGCTGGTGCAGACTGGCGAGGCTATCTTCGTACTGCATCTATTGTTGTTGGGGTCCTGGAGGGACGGGCGTCTCTTGTGATTCTGAAGCGTCCATCTCATGGATGTTGAACGTCATAGAAAGGATGGGGTGTAGGACCCAGGAGGTTCCCTAACGGGTGAGCTCCGGTCGAGTACCGGGCCATCTATGAGCTCCGGTCGCAGGGCAGCGAGGATGTCCTCTCCATCAGTGCATCCCCAGTACTCAACTATAGGGGTGATAAGAGGGCCTACCATGATGGATCTTGCAGGGCCCCGTGTCCCAAAGTTCTTCAGGGCCTTCAAGAAAAGGTAGCCAGGGTTGCATCGGATCCCTTGATGCATGCAGTAGATGACAAAGAGGTCCGCTTGAGTGACTTTGCCTTGACTTTCCTTTTGGCTATGAAGGGTGCCTGCTAGCAACTTATGACAAATGCAGAGAGGTGGGAGGAAGGCGGTCCCTTTTGGATTGGCGGGAACGTGCTAGGAGCCGGTGACCTCCTCCCATATCTGACTGGTTGTGAGGGTAGCTGGCCTTTCACAGAATGCCTCCCTGTATTCCGGTGTCTAGATCTCTGCGGGCTGGTGGAACCCCATGAGGACGTTAAAGTCGTCTATGACATTAGTCCGGTAAGCCCCATTCATCCAATAGGTGACTACTGGGACAGGCGGAAGCCCGGGGATCATAGATGGTAGGTCTATGAGTGTGACCGAAGCAAGGAATTCCAGTGTGGTCGTGCGATGGATGCGGGTAGGTGGATCTTTGAGCAGGAAGTCCCACCCTATACCTTGGATGTACCTCCTTACATCCTGATCCCAACCGAACATGGCTAGGATGCTGAAGTCCAACCAGAGCATAGGGTGCCAAACATACTGGCTGATATTGGCAAACCTAGCCTGGTGCTGCTCGGTTAGTTGAGTGGGAACCTGAGGAGGAGGGATGCTCCTTATGAGTCCCCGGGAATGCTTCCGACGTGTAGACGACTCTCCACGATCCATTACTCAACAAAGAACACTCAAAGTATGCAAAGGGAGGTGTAGGAGGAAGGGAGAATGCAAGCATGAGGTGCCATGAGCCATTTGGGGCGCCCAAATTTATAGGCAAAAAAAACAGGGGTGGACGGCCGTCTGCTCTAAGTGGACGGCCATCTGCCCCTAACAGTCACCCATGGACGGCCGTCTGGCTATGGTGGACGGCCGTCTGGCTATGGTGGACGACCGTCTACCCCCAACAGAAACCTCTGGACGGCCATCTGCTCAAAGTGGACGACCATCTGGTCCCACCGGCCACTCTTGGACGGCCATCTGCCTTAAACGGACGACCATCTGCTCTCTTTTTTTTTATCATTTTTGAAGGAAATAGAACCTTATTCATCAACATATATGCATGTAATGTTCATGGTATGCAACTTATAATGCTATTTCAATTAATTACTTTCAAAAAAGTTAACTGATGTACTCCTGACGGAGAGATTCTTCTGGTGCTACCTTCAGCTGTACCATTTTTGCCGTTTTGGATTTGCCTTAACCGAAGAATGATCGTGTTGAAGAGCTATTTCGTCATACTAGTGTGCTTCTTCCTTTTTTTTGGAATTTCAATCCTCCTATTGATTGCTAAGTGTTCATATTACCCGGTTAATCACTAGAATATCATAGTGATAAGGGTCAAGAAAAAAGAAGGAAAAATATGATTAAATCAAAAGTTTGTGTTTTTAGAGGGGATTTCTTGAAACCAATGGTATCTGTAAGCACGGCTAGCCAGGGTTAATCAAACTGTTTAGGCTTAGCTTAAACAAACGTTTGTTTGCGAGGTTGCGTCTTTGCTTGGTGAGCTTTACGGCGCTTGTTAAGACTGACTGTCTTTCCTAGACCACCTTTCGGGTTTTCAATCTAGGATGTTGCGTTTCATCCTAACTTTTGTTGGGGTTTCTTTTTATTATGCTTTAGAAACTCTAATGGACCCCGTTTTGTAACCCTATCTTTTTGCCTAGGCTACCCCGTTGCCTACTGTAATGGTTTCCTAGCGGGTTGACCCTAACTTTTGCGTAGCCCCCTTTTGTGGGTTTCCTACCAGGTTAGATGCCCTTTCTTTTTGGCCTTTGGCTTTTATGGGCTTTCTTATCATTTTCGCAATGTTGGCAAAACACGGTTTCACTATGATGGGGTAAAACCTTACTCGTGTTCCTAATCAATCAGTGATGGTTTAATTTGTTTCTTTACTGTCGGTGCGCTTTCAAGTTTTTAGACGCCTTTCAGAAACGTTTGCTTAAGCATGGTTATTAATGAGGCGTAGACGTGAGTAGTAAGAAAAGAAGCAGATAGTAAGAAATGTATTCTCATATGATTAAAAGGGTAATATGTGCCCTGAAAATGCCCGGGGGTCGGGCTGCCCCCGGGGAGTAATCTCTAATAGTCATTGGGTTTACATTCCTTTAAAAAATGGAAGAAGAACACCTAATGACTAAAGTTGCTCTTGACGTCTATATCCCTCCACTTCGGAAGATCTGATTCAGTGGGCGGAAGGGAGACTTTCCCTTTCTTCTTGTATTAGGGTTGTACCATAGACCGCGTTTCAAAGGATTGTCCTTGAAATCTGGTGGCTGTTAGAAAAGTAGGCTGAGATCAAGAGGGGGGGTGAATTGATCTTTGAAAGATTTTCGCAATTAACAAATTATCTATTTCAAAGATTAAGAAATCTGACCAGTTCTTGAATCACACACAGCAAGCAATCAAAATAAATGCAGTCACAGAATTAAAGAAGAGAAAGGTTTAGAAAGATACAACTAAGGTTTATACTGGTTCACCCAATCCCAGGGCTACATCCAGTTTCCAGCCAAATTCCAGCTGGGTTCCACTAGATTGAA
The DNA here is from genome assembly GCA_963425845.1 of Sphenostylis stenocarpa. Classification (NCBI taxonomy): domain Eukaryota; kingdom Viridiplantae; phylum Streptophyta; class Magnoliopsida; order Fabales; family Fabaceae; genus Sphenostylis; species Sphenostylis stenocarpa. The sequence continues at coordinate 23,447,186 of OY731400.1, read as the reverse complement.
CGTTTTACAGATTACAACTTTAATCTCACACTCAATCTACCACAAGAACCAAAATTCCAGTTCCTGCACCTAAACCTTCACCAAGAACCAAATTCCAGTTCTTGACCAACCCTGCAGCCAAATTCCAGCTACATAAACCAAGTGCCCACAATTCCAGTGCACCCACAATACAAGAAAGAAAGTAAAGAAACAAATAGAAGAAACTTAGAACGCTCAAACCATATTTATGCAGTTCTGCAGTATGTGTTTCTTCTCCAAAAGAATGCAATTTTGCCTCAAGAAAGAACTTCAATGAACTTCATAGAACTAGCGCGATTCTCTCTTGAAAGTATCACTTATGATTTGCTTGATTGATTGCTAAAAGTTGTTGTTTTAAAAAGTTCAAGCAACTCTGTTTATATAGAAGATTTTCAAAACTGTTCGTTTATTTAATCTGTTAAAATAATCTTTTAATATGTTAAAAGTCTTGTTTTAATCTGTTAAAACTTCTTTTAATCTGTTAAAATGTTCTTGATTATTTTCCAAATGTGTTTTAACTGATACGACAATGTTTATATCAATTAAAACTCTTTGTAAAAAATCTTCTAAATTGTTTTAATCAATTGATTCGTCTTTCAATCGATTGAAATACTCGCAAAATATTCTTATAAACTTTTCTAAGTGATTTTAACTCGATAACAATCTGTTTTAATCGATTAAAACACTTTGAAAAAAGTTCACTTAGTTATTTTAATCGATTGAAACGCGTTTTAATTTATTATAATTCTGCCAAAAGATTTCATAAAAATTTCTAAGTTATTTTAACTGATAGCAAGCATGTTTTAATCGATTAAAACGTTCTGGAAAAAACTCTTAGTTATTTTAATCGATTATTTCGCATCTGTATCGATTAAAATACTGACAGAACAACTTTCAAAACACTATAAGTTGTTTTAATCGATTATTTCGAGTTTGTATCGATTAAAATTCTGCCAAAACACTTTTCAAAAATGTCTAAGTCATTTTAATCGATTATATCAATTCTATATTAGTTAAAATACTGGCAGAAGGTTTTCAAAAATCCTTCAAATGAAAACAATCGATTATTTTGAAAACATATAAGTTAAAAACCTGTTATAAAAGTGTTAAGAACATTTTAGTTGATAAAGCTTATATGCTATTAGTTAAAATAGCTAATTAAAAAAACATTTTATCAAAATACTTTGTTTTTAACCGTTTAAACATTTTTAGAGGCATTTGCAAAATCTTTTAAATGAAGAAACCTCATGCAGCAGAGAGATAAAAATGATTATACCTAAGCAGAGATGTAGACTCACTAATCCTACTACCCTTTTATCTAAGTGACCTTTGACTGCCACAAAGTAGCCTTTGACTTCATTTTTTACTTCATCAAATCAACAAGATCTTTGCCAAAGTAAATCAATAAGATCTTCATCACTTTCAGTGGCTCCCTTATTCCTTGGGAATTCGCACCGAGTCCCTGGCCTGGGCGGTATCCGTACTTTGTCTTATTAGTGCCACCCTCATGTTGTTTGGAAGTCTTTCAACATTGGCAATCTCTAGCGCTTGGAAGGATGTTTCGAAGGCCTCTTCTGTTGTATCCACATAAGGTAGGGTGGACGGCTTGCTGATCAAGATGTCATCTTCGGCTTGAACTGTGACCAATTTGTTGCCTACCACGAATTTGATTCTTTGGTGGAGCGTTGATGGGATTTTGGCGTCGTGAATCCAAGGTCTGCCGAGGAGGCAACTGTAAGCAGGAGTGATATCCATCACATGGAAGTCCACATTGAAAATAGTGGGACCTACCCGGATTGGTAGATTGATTTCTCCTACTACCTCACGTTTTGACCCGTCGAAGGCTCGAACAATGGTGTTGCTTGGACGCATATGGGCTCCTTGAATTGCCAATTTGTCCAGCGTGCACCTAGGCATGACGTTCAGGGATGACCCATTATCCACCAGGACTTTGGCGATGAGGTATTCTCTACACTTGACGGATATGTGTAAAGGCTTGTTATGGCTTGACCCTCCAGGGGGAAGTTCTTCATCGGTGAAGGTAAGGTGATCGCTGGCTGTGATGTTCCCAATGATTCCTTCGAACTTGTCTTGGGATATGGTGTGTGACACATAGGCTTCATTCAAGACCCTCAGCAGTGCGTTTCGGTGTGGTTCCGAACTCATTATCAGAGACAATAAAGTTATCTTCGCGGGCGTGCGGTTGAGTTGGTCTATGATGGAGTATTCACTTTGTTTTATGAACTGGAGTAATTCGTCTGCTTCCTCCTTGGATTCTCCTTTGTTTTCTTCTTCAGTTTCTTTGTTTTTTCCTTTATTTTTGGGGGCATCTTCTTGTGAATCCTTGGGAGCATATATTCGCCCGCTTCTAGTCATGCCCCCAATACCGGCTATATTGGAAACGTCTTCGTTTACTGCGTATTTCCATGGTACAACTTTGTTTGATTCGTAGGGGAAAGGATGAGGCATAAATAATCGCAGTGGTGTCCTAGTCCCTTCTTCTTTACCGATCGTGATAACCAGCGATTGAGTTTTATTGTTCGTTATGGGTGGCTCAACTGTTGAGGAAAGACTGATGATGAGTGGTTTCCGTTCCATTCTTCTATTTTATGAAAGCACATCGGTTAACCTTTCCTTTTTATTATCTTATCAATTTTTTTACAGCAAGGAGAGATATGGGAATGAATGCGAGATGAATGCAATAGACAGTTGTATAGATAAACAAAACGTGATTCTATTTATTCGGAAAAAGTGTACATTCCCCTAGGCCATGCTACGAAGTACATTTTGGCAGAAACGGAAAAGCCTAAAGAAACCCACAGGCGGGCTCTGGTTTCTACGTAACTCCCCTTCGGCTTCCCGTACATGACGAGTAAGTGCTTCAGACTGGCGATGGACTGCCTGACTCATATCTTCACTGTATTTACGAGCCTCTTCTATCTTTGCCTCTTGATGGATGACCAATACCTGTAAGTCATCAAGTTTCTTAAGGGCTCGGTCTCTTTCTTGCAACACTTGGCCGTACTGAGCTAATCCGTCTCTCTCCTTGCATCGTAGCTCAGCCAAGTCCCTGTTAAGTCTTTGGGCGACTTCCCTCTTTCGCTGTGCTTCAGACCGAGTTCTTTCGAGGTCTTGTTGCATCATCTTGGTTGCCTATGCCTGCTTTGCAAATTCGGCCTCAAGGTGTGCTAATTTGGTCGTTATTTCCTGGATTTGATTATCCGAGCTCGCTCTAGCAACTTTAGATGCTCGGGCAACCTCTTTGTTGGAGTCAGCACACTGGTCCTTGAGACGCTCTATCTCTTGGTCCTTCTTCTTGCACTGCCTTTGCAGACCATCGATGGTAAGGATAGATTCTTGTTCTTTTTCCTCAAGGCCCCTCAATTGGGCTCCCATAATTTTTATCCTTTGGGTCAAGGCGTCGACTCGGGTCCGTAGTTCTGCATTTACTGATGGTGAGGGGGATGGAGTGGATGGATGTGGCACCCCTCTATTCTTCCTCCATTCCTCAAAATCACTAGAAACTGCTACTCGAGCCCTGCCAAGCTCTTCATCCCCCACGTAGACTGGTTTCTCCCATGCTCTTCGGATTGCGGAAGCCTCCTTGAAGCTGCTGGAACTACAGAAAGAAGAAACACAATCCCCCGATTTCTTCCTGTGTTGGGGTGGTCTGGGTCCTCATGAGCTGCCTCATAGCTATCTTCGGAGAATAAGCTATGAAACCCCTGAAGCCCAATAATGGTACACTGGGGTGATAAGAACGGGACCAGGTCAGAACTAAGGACATGCCCAAGATATGTGATCTATGTTCCAGTGTTCCAACTCAGTCTTCCACTCCATTGCACCACGATGATGGAGGGGGATCTTCGAGAAGCTCCTCAAAGGGTCTGGGAATGCTCCCATGTGACTTGAAGCATAGAAGTGAGTGATGCCCCAAACAAACAATAATGTAGAACAACAACAAAGTGTTTTTCCTTGCTTATGACGACAGAATTCTACTGACAGCAAGGTGTCAGCAAGGAGCGCAGGCACGGGACTTTTCAAATGTACGTCCCAAGCAAAGAAGGCATCCATTGCGGTGTGATCCACAACGTCGTTATGGAAAGGGAATAAAAAGGTCTCAAACATAATTAGTGCCAGAGTCTTGTTGAATGTGGGCCAATCTCCTTTTTCAGCCAGAGAGGATAAGTGGTCCTCTAAAAGTGATATCTTCCACCCCTGAATGCTCCCTTTTCCCTTCAGGGCAGACTGTGGAAGTGGTAATCGGATGAGGTGAGCGACCTTGTTTACTGAAACGTAAGCCACCTGGCTAATGTAGAGCCCAACTGACTTGGGCCATCTGATCATAAGTTCGTACTCTTCCAAAGTCGGAACCAAATCAAACTGAGGGAACTCGAAGCAATGCAAATTGGAGCTCCAAAAGTGGATCAAGACCCTGACAAACACGTGGTCAACACATATTTTCAAAAGGTCCAAGATCCGTCCGTAAGATCTCTCGAAGTCGGATCGAACTTCCGATGGCATAAGCGCGCACAACTGCTCCAACTTCTTAACACGGTAGTGGGGAATATCCACTTTTCCCAACTGTTTACTTCCTGATCCCTCCATTTTTCTAGAAATGACAGAAAATGCGTGGTATGAGTAAGATGCTTTCGTATGCATGAAAGTGTTTGTTTTTTTCTAAATATTATCTTGTTTTATTTTCTATATGGTGCACAATTTTTTTTTGTATATTTTTTTTTGAAGAATAATGAAACTACCTGTATGATGGATTCGATGCTTAACACCATGAAGAAGGCCCAATTTCCTCTCATTATGGTAGTTATTTTGATTTATTTTAAAACCATTTATCTCTTCTGTCGGATTGCGTGGCTACTTAGCTTACAAAGAACCTGAAACGAGGCTAGCTAAAAGGCAGACTGTCCGAGATAAAAATGGTTATTGCAAAAGAATGGTATTAGCATCCCTTATCTCTTCTGTCGGACTGCGTGGATACTTAGCTTACAAAGAACCTGAAACCAAGCTAGCTAAAAGGCAAGCTGTCCGAGATAAGGGTGTTTATTGCGAAAATATTTTTGAGATTTCGTTATATATATATATATATATTGTATGATTATGCTATGCAACAAACAAATGCAACAAACGAATGCACAAACAATTCACTCATCCGCGAACAGAGTGACGTTTAATTACGAGGTGGGGGTTTCCTGCAGAAAAGTGCATCAGCAAAGGTAGGCTCTAACTGTTCTCACCAAGGCCAGGCCCCTAAGGTTCCCCCATTATAGGGACCCTTCAATCTCCCAGTCTTCGAACCGTGCACGGATGTCTGTGTCGACATTCTTAGACCGAGAAAAAGAAAGTTATCACCTTGAGTGGTGGTTTCCGACAACGACCTGCTGGCACTAGGGCCATTACCATGGTCGACCGTACCTACCACCCACTCCCTATGTGTATTCTCTCTTGCCCCCTGGTACAGAGGGATTGTAGTGTGGAAGGGTTGTGTACAGTTTATTTCAGACAGTTGCATAAAATAAGCATACAATAATTATTAAAGCTAAACAGTAAAACATGTTATAAAAGCAAGAAAGGGTAAAAGCGTAATTTCTAGTTTTTATTTCCTAGACTAGTCCATCACTAAAGGGGATCAACTCTCTAACTTCCCTAGTGGAGTCGCCATCTGTCACCGTCATTAGAAGAGGCGGTCGGAGCGATGCGATGGTTTTTGATATGACTCGCGTTTTCTTTGAAAGAAATGGTTCAACGCCTTTAGGCCGTCCGATAACCGGAATGGACTTAAAGGCGAGGTTCTTGAATAGATTCGAGGAGTCGCCATCAGCGTTTTAACCTTAAACATTGAAAAAGGTAAAAAAAGAAAAAGGCAGTGGTTTTAGAAAAAACCAACTTTGGCCATTACAACCAGAGTCGGGTAAGGGAGTTAGTTACGTGTGGGGAAGGTGTTAGCACCCCCACAACGCCCCTTTCGGGTTCCCTATGATGGACTAACTTAGAAAATAAACACTTAAAGAAATTACATTTTTTCCCTATTATTTGATCTACTTGCAGAATTTAAATATCTACATGGCTCTATTATCTAATGCACACAAAGAAAGTGATAAAGAAAGCAGTAAAAAAAAGACAGAGAATAGAGAAGGAACCTCCGAAGCGAGCTTTATATTAACTCTTCGAAAACGTGAGGATGTTTTTCGGCAGTCCCCGCACTCTACAAACACGCTCCTCCCGCAAAATAAAGAAAAGTCACTCTACCGAGGGCCAGATGTCTCAAAGAGAGACTTCCTTAACCGATTTCAACCTTAACGGAAATCGAAAAGCTCCCTCGAACCCCGGAATAATGCTCAGGGTCACTCTTAAGTGCCAAAAGGCTTCCAAGAGAGTGGTGGAGTGTGAAAGGTGTGTAAAATCGGAGAAATGTGGCTCCTATTTATAGGGATTCGGGCCTGGAAAAGGTGGATGGCCGTCTAGACAAAGCGGACGGCCGTCCATGGCAACTTTTGGCCATGGACGGCTGTCCAAGCTAAGTCGACGGCCGTCCATGGCCTTAAAGTTACCATGGACGACCATCTGCTTGTCCTGGACGGCCATCTGCCTGTTCTGGACGGCCATCTGCCTGTTCTGGACGACCATCCGCCTGTTCTGGACGGCCATCTGCTGTCTCCAGCGGATTTCCCGATTTTTAATGCCTCTAAAAACCCTTCTTATCCTAAATGGAACCTAGAACAAGCTACTAGGGACTTGATAAAGTCTTAACCATCTTCGAAACGGGCGATCGTCGGCTTTATTAGGGGGCCGGGCAAGATTTGGGGTCTACAAGAACAGTTAGAACCTACCTTTGCCAATGCACTTTTCTACAGGAAACCCCTACCTTGTAATTAAACATCACTCTGTTTGCGGATGAATGAATTGTTTGTGGATTTGTTTGTTGCATCTGATTGTTGCATAACATAATCATACAACAGTAAAAAAATATATAAAAATCTCAAAAAATCTTTTCACAATAAATCATTTTATCTCGGACAGTCTGCCTTTTAGCTAGCTTGGTTTCAGGTTCTTTGTAAGCTAAGTAGCCACGTAGTCCGACAAAAGAGATAAAAGGGTAAAAAAAGAAATTAAATTATAATAATAACAAAATCAAAAAATTTATAAAAAGAATTTTGACAAAGTCGTATCATTCATATCGCATCATGTCATAAGTGGAAAAACCAAGAGAGAAAATAAATGCAAAAGGAAAGTATGCATACACATCATTTTAATAAATCCCTAAAAATGGGTCTTAGAAGCATTTTTTGGGAAAATTGTTGGGCCAAATCCCCTTTAATTATTTGTAGCCTGTTCTTCACCTTTTTCTCTTTGTTTTGATATATTGTGCGTCCAAATCGGACATCCCAGTCAAAAGTTATGTCACTTTGAATATCTGTCGCCCTTTTGTACTAGTGCATGCATAAATACATTCATTATAGGGGGAATTAGATATTCCTAAGACAAAGGCGAAAGAGGCCCAAGTGCGCTTGTAATCTTCCATAAGGAAGAGACACTAGTACAAAAAACACTTTTAACATCGGACTTTTTACATCGGTTGTTAAAGAACCGATGTAGAAATTTTTTTAAAGCCTTTCCACATCGGTTCAGATGGGAACCGATGTAGAAAGTACTTTCTACATCGGTTCCACCATGAACCGATGTGGAATGTGCTTTTAAAATAATTCTGATCGGTCATAAACTCATTATGATCGATCATAACCAAAAAATGTGGATGTCGCTCGAGCGAGACAGTGTCGCTCAAGCGAAAAACCACCCGAGAAGGCCAATAATTTTGTGCAGGTGGCGTCGCTCGAGCGAGACAGTGTCGCTCAAGCGAAAAACCACCCGAGAAGGCCAATAATTTTGTGCAGGTAGCGTCGCTCGAGCGAGACAGTGTCGCTCAAGCAAAAAACCACCCGAGAAGGCCAATAATTTTGTGCAGGTGGCGTCGCTCGAGCGAGACAGTGTCGCTCAAGCGAAAAACCACCCGAGAAGGCCAATTTTGTGGAGGTGGCGTCGCTCGAGCGAGACCAGTGTCGCTCAAGCGAAATACAACCCGAGAATGCCAATTTTGTGCAAGTCGCGTCGCGGGAGCGATCTTATTGTCGCTTGAGCGAGTGTTGACCTGCACTTTCTACATCGGTTCCCCCATGAACCGATGTGGAAAGTGCTATCTACTCTGATTTAAAACAATTCTGATCGGTCATAATCTCATTCTGATCGATCATCCGATTCTGATCGGTCATAAAGCCATTCTGATCGGTCATCTGATATACCATTTTACTTTCTACATCGGTTCCCCCATGAACCGATGTGGAAAGTCTTAAAAAAAAATTATAATAAAGATTTTAGACAGTAAGCCCCCACTCTTGCCCTTACAGACTCGACTCCCAGACCCAATTACAGTAGCCATTACCAAATTCATTCTCACAGTAGCGAAAACCACCGTCTCCTTGCCCCTATCGCAGTAGCGAAAACCACTGTCTCTCCCATCTCCTTCCCCCAATCGAATCCCTAACCTTCGTTTCCCCAATCGAATCCCCAAGCGAAAACCACCCTTGCCGTGCACCAAGAACTGCGACGCGCACCAGGAACTGCGACGTGCACCAAGAACTGCGACGCGCCACCTTCGTCTTCACCTCTCTGAAACCCTCTAGGAGCTCCTCCTCATTGCACCTGCGCACCTTCGATCTCGTCGCGAACCGGAGGTGATTCGGACCAGGTCCGTGGGTCTATCCTATTGGCTTCTCATCCTTGTTTTGTCAATTACCTTTATGCATTTTCCTTGATTCTGGATTGTTTTGTTTGGTCGTGGACTGATTCTGCCTGGGTTTAATGTATGTAGACATGTTTATTCTGGGTTTTGTATTATTATTTCCGTTTAGTTTGACTTGAATATGTGATTTTCACTTGGTTATTCTCGTGGGGTTGAGATTGGTGTTATCCAAGCCCTGTTGGGTTGGTTGATGCCGCTGCGGTCCGAGTCTCTTAGCGGAAGAGTTAAGGCTATGGGTTTCCACGCTGGGGTGTAGGGCTTTGGGGTATTGATTATATTTGGTTCTCTTGTTTTTCATTTGGGTTTGTTTCTTATGTTGTTGATTTAGGTTTGTTCTTTGTGTTGTTTGTTTTGTTCCTGGAGTTTTACTATTGTTCCAGTACTATTTCAGTTTGGATTATAGTTTGAGTTGTTTAAGTTTGTTGCCTCTCGAATTGAGGTAATTCCATTTTCACACTAAGCAAAGACGTCATGTAGTTATAGATATGGATCGGAGTTGGATAAATGCCAAACGTATAGAAGAAGAATATGAATTAGGGGTTGAAGAGTTCTTAGAGTTTGCACGAGAGAAATGTGGGTAACAATAGAGGTCTCTTTTATTGTCCTTGTGTGAAGTGCTTAAATTTAAGACAACTAAGTGTGAAGGATATAAGAGAGCATCTCCTTTGTGATGGATTTTGCAAGAGTTACACTAAGTGGATTTGGCATGGGGAAGTAGTAGATTTCCCAATGGCTTCAGAGACAACTGAAATCCAGAAAGAAACCAATGATCGACTAGAGGATTTGATACATGATATCGGTGAAGAGCCATTTGAAAAAGGATATGTATTCGAAGAACTATGCGAAGATAGTAAGAAGCCTCTGTATATAGGATGTTCTAAGTTCACACGGTTGTCAGCTAGTGTTAAAATTATTTAACTTAAAGGCCAAAAATGGGTGGACGGATAAAAGTTTTACAGAGTTGCTACAATTATTAATGGAAATGCTTCCGAAGGGAATACACTTCCAAGCCGTACTTATGAAGCAAAGAAAGTAATCTGTCTGATGGGTATGGAGTATAAGAAGATACATGCATGCCGTAATGATTGCATCCTGCATCAGGAAGGAGTTTGGAAGTTTGCATAATTGTCCTGTTTGTGATACATCACGGTTTAAAGTCAAGGATGGAGAAGATAATTGTGATAAGACAATTTCATCAGGAACCCCTGTCAAAGTAGTGTGGTATCTTCCAATAATTCCAAGGTTTAAGCGGCTATTTGCTAATGCCAAAGATGCAAAGAGCTTAACGTGGCATGTAGATGAAAGACACTCGTGATGGGAAGATACGACATCCAGCTGATTCTCTCGCAATGGAAAAAAATTGATGACATATTTCCAAAATTTGGTCAAGAGGGGAGAAACCTTAGACTAGCACTTGCTACGAGATGGGATGAATCCTTATGGCAATTTAAGTAGTATACATAGTTCATGGCCTGTTTTGTTAGTAATTTACAACTTGTCTCCTCGATTGTGCATGAAACGCAAGTTTGTAATGTTGTCGATGATGATTTCTCGGCCCCAAACAACCAGGAAATGACATTGATGTTTATTTACGGCCTTTGATTGAAGACTTAAAACTTCTTTGGGAAGAGGGTGTTGAGGTATTTGATGCATATCGTAATGAATACTTTAAATTGCAAGCTTTTCTTTTTTGTACGATAAATGACTTCCCTGCTTATGGAAATCTAAGTGGATACAGTGTCAAAGGACATAATGCATGCCCTATTTGTATGGAAGAAACATGTTATCATCAACTGAAACATGGGAAGAAGACAGTGTACCTAGGACATAGAAGATTTCTACCAGTTAATCATCCATATCGGAGGTTGAAGAAGGCTTATAATGGCTTTCAAGAGAGTCAAATCGCTCCTAACCCTAAAACAGGAGAGGAAGTGTATTCGAAGGTGAAAGACATTCATTGTTTGTTTGGAAAGACCCAAACAGTTTCCCATGAAAAGGAAAAATGGAAGAAAAAATCCATATTTTTTGAGCTTCCTTATTGGTCTAGTCTAGATGTAAGGCACAATATTGATGTTATGCATGTAGAAAAGAATGTCTGTGACAGTCTTATTGGAACCCTCCTCAATATTCAAGGAAAGACGAAAGATGGCTTGAACTCTCGGTTAGATATGCTTCATATGAACATAAGACAGGAATTAGGTCCCCAATCACGTGGTAAGCGGACTTATTTGCCTCCAGACTTGTTATACTTTGTCTAAGAAGGAGAAAAAGAGCATCCGTGAATGTCTTAAAGGTATCAAAGTGCCTCGGGGTTTTTGCTCGAATATTAAACGGCTAGTGTCAATGAAAGACTTGAAGTTAGTTGGATTAAAGTCCCATGACTGTCATGTATTAATGCAACATCTTTTACCGAGTTGCTATTCGGGACATTTTGCCAAAGAAGGTTAGACATGTTATAACGCAGTTGTGTTTTTTCTTTAATGCTTGTTTGTAATAAAGTACTCGACCTTCAGACTTTGGATAACCTAGAAGTCTGAAGCTGTGTTGATATTATGCAAATTGGAGATGTTTTTCCCCCTTCATTTTTTGACATAATGGTGCATTTAATTGTTCATATTGTTAGAGAGATTAAGTTATGTGGCCCTGTGTATCTAAGGTGGATGTATCCAATTGAGCGTTATATGAAAATCTTGAAAGGATATGTTAAAAACCCATCAAGGCCTGAAGCATCCATTGTTGAAAGATACATTGCGGAAGAAGCAATTGAGTTCTGTATGGATTATCTTTACGAAGTAAGTCCTATAGGGATTCCAACGTTTCGCCATGATGGAAGACAATTTGGGAAGGGAACCCGAGGTGTTAAAGGTAGAAACATGAGTCGAGAAGAAGTTTTACAAGCGCATTTGTACATCTTGAATAACATCGATGAAGTTCAGCCTTTCTTATCTACTCACAAAGAAATGATCAAGCAAAGATATCCAAGGATGAATGAAAAATGGTTGTTGAATGAACACAATAAAAATTTCTTGAAGTGGTTTGAAGAACAGATCGTTACAATTGATGATGCATCTCGAAACTTTGAAATGGTTAGCTCATGGCCCAAACTTTGATGTCATAACATGGAGTGGATATGATGTAAACGGTTATTCCTTTTATACTAAGCTTCAAGATGAAAAGAGTACAATGCAAAACAGTGGTGTGATGGTAGTTGCTTGAATCAATGCACTTTGCTACTTCAAAAGATAATTCTCCTGTAATGGCATCCCTTTCTTATTATGGAGTAATTCAAGATATTTGGGAGGTTGACTACACCAAATTTAGAATTGTCTGTATTCAAGTGCAATTGGGTTGACGAGTAACAATGGTGTTTTGGTGGATGAATTAGGGTTTACATTGGTTAACTTGAATAAGCTTAGCTATAAAGACGAACCTTTTATTATGGCAACTCAAGCAAAACAAGTCTTTTATATCTCCGATCCAGTTAATAGTAGTTGGTCAATAATGCTTCAAGGGAAACCCATGTCTGGTAGTGAAGACCTTGAAGATTTACAACTTCAACAGTTTACTAGTCCATCTTCAGCATCACACTTTTTACCTTCTAATGATGACAATGAAGAAGATGATGTATATGCCACCCGATTTGATCATGAAGAAGGAATATGGGAAAATTGTTAAACAATAGGTATATTATGGTTTTTACACTATTACTTACTTTGCATGTCTTTGTATTAGTTACTTTGTATTCTAACTCATTTATTTGTCTTATTTGGCAGGAATATGGCCGATTCTAGTAGGTCCAGCGAAGAAGGGAGACGTGCAACACGACTTAGTGAGTTGACACTAAGTCGAAATGCTCGATGAGAGGTTACCGATTGAGTTTGATGACTCGACCGAAAATGCTATTGGGCCTCACGCAACAAAGTTTAGAAGTTATGTTGCACTTCTAGGCCGCAGCAAAGTGAGCATAATAAAGAAGGATTGGGATGATGTGGAGATGCGTGTGAAGGAACAAATTTGGCAAAGCATCTTGAGTACGAATTTTTTTCTATTAAATTTACTTGTATTGTTAATTCTTGTAGGATTCACTGACCTTGTATTATTTTTTGTAGCTCACTTATAATGTTCAGAATGCTGAAGGGCTAAGGAGGAAGTGGATATCATTCGTCGGTGAGCATTGGAGGGCCTTCAAGACCCAATTGACTTCCACCTACGTGTTTGGAAGCAAGAAAGGAGTGTCTCCTTGTGAGCAATATTCCTTTCTAGACAACTCGAGACATGGGATAAGTTTGTTGAGAGCCGTATGGATCCTTCTTTTAAGGTTCGTGTGCTTTAACTTGCACCGCTTTTAACTTGCCTCGCTTTTAACAGCACCTTACCCCGCTTTTAACTCGCAAAAACGCATAGAACTAAATGGATAATACTATTTTAGTATGCTACATGTTTTATCAGCAATTGTCACAAAATGCATTGGCCTTTTATATATGTAATTCTCTGCACCTTACCTGCAGTTAAATCAACCTCGGATTTAATTTAACATTGCTATGTGTTTAGTTGGTATGAATTCACCGATAAAATACCAACAATTTTTTTCAGTATATAGGTAGAAGGAAAATCATATGTTGGTAATTAGACTCATTAGTTCAAGAAATACCAACGAGTTTTTTCACTGATGAATTCACCGATGAAATACCGGCGAGTTTTTAACCGACCGTTTCTTTGAATGTATCTTTATTAGGAGAAATGACAAAAGGCAAAAACAATTCAAGAAAAAAATGTATATCCTCACAGGCTATCCCGAGGGGTTACCGGCTACTTGAGAGGAAGGCTGATAGAAGAGAAGCGTAAAGCTTCTCAAGAAGCCTCTCAAAGTGACCCCTCAGGTGTGACTTCACCTCCATCACCTCCTTCTCGTCATGAGAAGTGGAAGAAGGCACGACAGAGCAAGAAAGGTGACTATACTACAGATGAGAGTCGTGTTGTGGGACAGAAAATTGTAAGTAGTTATTTAAAAAATTGTACAAAATGAGATAGAATTATATATTGTGTCTTCTCTAATCAATTACATTTTCTTTGTAGGATGAATTATTAGAGCAAAGTTCACAAGGGACCTTTACCCCTAGTGGACGACAAGATATATTATCCACTGCTATTGGACGACCAGAGCATCCAGGTCGTGTGCGGGCAGCTGGATGGGGGATTGGCATCCGACAATATTTTGGCACTCCTAAACCTTCCCCAAAAAGTGTGGTCACTAGAGATGAGTTGCAGGCCATCAGGGATCAAATTAGGGAAGAGCTTCGGGCAGAGCTAAGGCAGGAACTTGTCTCCTTGGGCTTATCTCAGGGGAACACAGGAGGGGGTCAACAATGTGTTCCCATAGCTTCTCGCCCTGAGGAACGTGTTAGCACCAAAGGGAGTTGTGCACAGGTTGACGTTCTTGATGATGAGTCAACTCCACTTGGTGAAGACACTCCTAGGCCTCTATGCAAGTTCTTCACAAAGGAAGGCTTACTAGTGGCATATGGTACTGTGCATACATTGGGGCCACTTATACATGGGGTAGAAATGACAGATTCCTTTCTTCGTGTTGTGGTTGAACGGGTGGAAGTTTCGAAGCTCCTGCTTCTGTTCCATCCGATGAGGTTAGAACAGTGGGGAGGCTCCCGGTCATTTCATTCAGTGGCCTAGAGCACTTATCCAGTTTCCTACCGATCGGGTATTATATGTTTTCTTTAATAATTTGATACATGTTTATAATTTTATTATTTTATCATAAATTTTAATTTAATTCCTTGATGTGTATAGGACATTTGTGCCCAGCAGAAAGGAAAGGAGAAGGGGAAGGAGAAAGAGAAAGAGAAAGTTCAAGAGGAACTGGACTTAGATCCGATACAAAGGTTATGCCTCTTAGCTTATAGGCTAGGAAAGCATATACCTTTACAGATCCAGATGGACCCTCATGTGATTGGGAATCCGCAGCCCATCACGTTGTACTTGAGTCAGAAGGACATTATGGATGTTGTTTTGAGTCAAGACATGATTTGCGTCACAATTCTCCAAGTCTGGTTAATGTAAGTCTTATGTTTTTATTTAAGTCAATTGGTTGTATGCCCTATTAGACACCAACTTGTCTAAAATGCAATTAACATGATATTTTCAATTTCTAGTTACCTCAACAAAGTTGTTGTGGAAAAGGGAGTAGAAGATGTCTATGGATTCATTGATCCTATCCACATTCAGAGTTTGGGGAACAAACCAAATACTATTCAAGCATACATTCAAAAGAGATTTTGTGAAGGATCAAAGGAAGTTTATCTCGCACCATATCATTATGGGTAAGTTTTTTTAAATTACTTACTCTCAAACTTTGAATCTCTTAAGAATTGCTAATTGAGCGATTTTTTGTAGGTCTCACTGGCAACTGCTTATCCTTTGTCCTAAACGTAGTGAGGCTATTTTTTTATGCTCTTTATGGAATAAACCCAAAAAGGAAATTAAACAGATTATTGATGTGTAAGTATACTAACACCCTTATATATGAATCTGTCTTTGTGACTAAATACTCTAGGTCTGGTTCATGACAGATTAAATAACTGTAAAGATTGTGCTTCACTCCTTTGAGCTAAATAGTATCCACATTTTACTTTTTATATTCATAAGTAAGTACTTCATAATAATTGTGCTTCATTCCCAAATCCCGATCCAGACAACATTCAATTGTTTAAGATAAGTATACTAACACCCTTGTATAATATTTCATTCATTTCATTTTAAGTTCCACATGTCTTAATATGAAGTATTTTCCATTTAATCTTTTATAGGTGTATAGAAGCATACTCAGTCATGGAGGGTAAGCCTAAAAAGAAACCCACATGGATACTTCCACGTGTAAGGACATTATCTTTCAAATTCTTAACTTTAATTTACTCATTTTCTGTATTTAATGTTTTTTTTTCTTATAGTGTAATAAGCAAAAAGGAAGTTGGGAGTGCGAATATTATGTGATGAGACATATGTTAACAATCATCACGATAAATATCACAGATTCATGGAATTTGGTATGTGTTATGACTATATCTATGTCATTGACATATATTTGCCTACTTCGCTTATCTCGAAATGTTTTTTTTTGTTTGTAGATATTCGATGATGGTCATCCAATAAGTGAAGCGAGAGATTGATGACATTAGACGAATTTGGGCAGATTTTGTTATTAAGAACTATAGTCGTGATTGAATTTAATTGTGAAACATTAGGACTGCTAGTTTCTTTGTATATATAAACTTAGAATACAATACATGTTTATTGTTTTTGTTGATACAATACAATGTAGATATATAATATACATTATGTTTACTTGTGTGTTAATGCATGTCCTCTATATATAGATTAACATTCCGAGTAGCTGTAAATATTTAAAATGCTGTACAGGTTCTGAAAAATCAAAAACTAAAATTCGTATTTAAAAAAAAAATATGACTTTCCACATCGGTTATGGCCATAACCGATGTAGAAAGTGATTTTTAATACTTTCCACATCGGTTCTAGGCCATAACCGATGTAGAAAGTCTGATTTTCCACATCGGTTATAGCTATAACCGATGTGGAAAGTCAGACTTTCTACATCGGTTATGGCCTAGAACCGATGTGGAAAGTCAGACTTTCTACATCGGTTCTTAACCGATGTTAAAACTCACCAACTTTCTACATCGGTTGTATCTACATCGGTTCTAGAACCGATGTAGAAAGCTGCTAAGAACCGATGTTAAAGGTGTTTTCTGTACTAGTGAGACAAGTGTGTTAAGGTATATGGTGACCTTTATGGGGAAAGAACCATTCTACCGAAGTGGGTATGGCACTCCGCAAAGCGTAAGCTTTAAGGATGATACCAAAGCCATTGTCTTAAGGTATATCTATCCCACACCAATTGACGACACTCGAATAGAAGGGAAACAATTTAGGGTTAGGTTTTAAGAGTTGATTTGATTGGAAATAGAAAAACAGAAAAAATAAAGGATATCGTAGGCACCACAAATAAGAATATTTGATAAGCCAAGAAGGATCGCCACAAGAATCGAATAATTCTTGATAAGATCAAGTGATGCAAGGAAGAACCCTAGCAGAGAAACAACTCATAAAGTGATTCTGAATATTACCTACGTTCATTCTGAATTTCCAAATGTTTAATACAACTTAAGTTTATGAGTTTGTCTCATTGTAGGAAATAAAGATAAATTAAAATTCTAATATCCTAAGCAAAGTTAAGTTACCCGGATGGTTCGAGTGAAGGCATTATAAGCTTTGAGTCTTGGGTTCAAATCTCCACTATAGCAAATAAAATAATAATAATAATAACTAAATCTTTTAATTGGGCCTCCTAGCTCTCCAAACATTCTATGCATGTGATAGGTCTAGACTCCTCCATGTTTGGATCTTTTAATAGTTGGGCCTTTAGCAAATTGGTCACTTTGTATTGCAATGCCTCTTGTGTTTTTCTGAGTCTGCCTCTTGTCATAGGTCCACCTAAGTCTTGGATTGGATCTTGGTCTTGATCCTTCTCGTTATGGGCTTGGACCTTTATGTCCACATCATTCCCTCCTTCTTGGGCAGCATTTGTCCTCAAATCTATGAATTCATCTCCTGCATCAAAAGGAGTCAAGTCAGCAACATTAAAAGAAGAACTTACATTATAATCTCCTGGTAGATCAATCTTATAAGCATTATCATTGATCTTCTCTAAGACTTGGAATGGCCCATCTCCTCTAGGTTGAAGTTTAGACTTTCTTTGTTCAGGAAACCTTTCCTTTCTCATGTGTACACAAACCCAATCACCAGGTTGGAACACCACCTTTTTCCTACCCTTGTTAGCTTGCCTCACGTAGCTTTCATTCTTCTTTTCAATTTGAGCTTTTACTTGCTCATGCAACTTCTTCACATATTCTGCTTTAGCATGTGCTTCCTTATGCTTAAACATAGAAATGTTAGGCAAAGGCTACAAATCCAGAGGAGTCAATGTAAGAATTAATGGTTGAGTTCAAGAGGGGGGGTGAATTGAACTTTAGAAAACTTTTTCGCAAAACACACTTTCTTTGGGAAGAATGATTTATCTTTATTCAATTCTTCTATAGGTAGATTTGATTTTAATTACAGCAAGAATATGAACAAGAAATAAAAGAGATGAAAGCAGAAAATCAACACAAAAGTTTATACTGGTTCACTCTTTACCAGAGCTACATCCAGTTCTTGACAAATTTGCCAAGTTCCACTAATTCCAAGTGAAAATTACAACCAGTAGATATTCACCAATCTACCCCAAGAACTATCTCACAAACCCACAAGATAGACTCTTGAAAACCTCCCAGTAACCAAATCCAGTTACTGTAACCAGTGTAGATCCAACACCCAATCTACACAATTACACTTTATACAAGAATATGAAAAGAAAAAACCTGGACTGCAGCTTTAACAGTATAGATGTCCAGAAGCAATTCTAACTCAGAACTTTCTCTCTTTGATGAACAACAATCTTGATCAAAGCACCTTATGATATGAAAAGTTTTTGAATGCACAGAGAAAGTCACGGATATGATAGCTCTAAGATAGCTTTCAAATGTTTTCTCAAATTGTATATCTCAAAAGATAGATCAAACCTGTATTTATAGAATAAAAGAAGGAACCAGAATCTTTAAACTGATAAAAACTGATTCAGAGTAGCAAATGATCGATCAGAATAATAGTATGACAGGTTAGAATCAGTTATGATCGATTAGAATAGTATTATGACCGATCAGAACTAGTTATGATCGATTAGAATCACATTATGATCGATCAGAATACTTTTCAATCGATTAAAACGATATTTCAATCGATTGATTTTATTTAAAACTTCATTCAATCGATTAATTCGTGTTTTCAATGGATTGAAGTAGCTTAAAAAAATGATAGTTCTCTGTTTCAACAGATTAAAAAATATTTCAATAGATTGAAATCGTATGAACCCTTAGACTAAAAGAAATGGTCTCTCTGTTTCAACAGATTAAAAAACATTTCAACAGATTGAAAATGCGAAACCTTTAATATTTGAAAAAATCATTAAGAACATTTTTAACCTGTTGATTCTACGATTCAACCAATTGATATTTCGACTACAAATCCACACTTCTTATGTAAGTGATTTTAACAGATTGAAAACTCTTTTTCAACAGATTGAAAAACTTAGTTTGTTCTTTTAATGCTTAAAGGTTAGTTTTTCATGCAAAAAAATGAGTTCAATGAGATGCATCATTTCAAGGCGCTTATCACAAGATCTATTGGCCTATCAAGAGATTAAGTTTTAAATTCTAACCTATTCATCTACACACCCACAAACTAAACTATATCAACTCAATATGTCTTCATCAAATCCAACAAGTGCTTCAATCTCCCCCTATTTGATGGAGACAAATAATCACTGCACCTGCACAAGTAATAACAGAACAGAGACATATATGATTTTGTGGTGTGTGTGTAATGACAGTTATAAGCAAACACTTCTCCCCCTATTTGACTTCATCAAATAAAGTGTTTAGTTACAATCCAACAGTACCGCATAGGTACCCAAAAAAAACAAGGAAAAGAAAAAAACAAGAGAACAAAACACATAAAAAACAAGACTTCATTCATCACCATTCCAGGGACCCTGATTGAATTGAAGATCACCAATTCTATTGAAGATATCTTCCAGTTGATTGTCAATTTGTTGAAATCTGGCAATGAAATCTTCATCCAGACGGTGTTGGTGAGCTCTCAGAGCAAATGTCATCTCCATGTGCCTCATTTGATTGGTTTGCAGTTCATTCATCTGATGCAGCATAGTCCTTTCGAACTGTGAGAGAGGCGTGCCACAGTTAGGTTGTGGAGTATAAGGAATTACTTCCAGTGGAGACTGTTCTTCCATGACATCTTCCATCGGGTCTGTTGATCTTGCTCCAGCAGCACTCGGGACACCAGTATCATCATCTTCCTCTTGTTCTTCTTCTTCAATTTCTTCTTCTCTTCCAGCTTCTTCTTTTGAGATCCACTCACCGTCAATTTTGATGAATCCCATTTTATGAAGGACAGAGTTGTTAACTTCATTTGTGGGGCGAACAGTTTCAACTAATTCTCCTTCCAAATCAACACCGAAATGAGTTAAAAATTTAGAAATCAATATTGCATAAGGATACCTAAAATCACTTAGCCTTTTCGCTTTGATCATATGATCCTTGATGACAAAAACCCAGTTCACTCTTATTCTGTGGTGAATACAATACATCAGTACCAAATCTCCTTCATTTAGTATTGCATGATTGCTCCCCCTGGGAGTAAGCTGCCAGGCCACTATGAATGCAAGGATCCTTTCTTCAAGCTTCAACTTTCCAGTGTTGAAGGAACTCACGGAGTCCCTCTTATTTCGCAAACAAGAGCAAAAATACTGAACTTTGTTAAATTCTTCCACATCAGCGGTATACCCTTTGGTAACTTTTACTCCTTCATCTTTGAGACCAGCAACGTCTTTCCAGACAGTGGGAGTAATCTCTATTTCCACTCCTTTGACTTGAGTTTTTAGAGTAGACCCTTCAAATGACAGGTTAGTGAAGAAGACTTTAATAAGGTCAGGATAAATCCTACCATTGAGCTCAAGGAACTTCTGAAGTTTCTGATGTTGTACCAGTTTCCAAACACCTCTGAACCCTTCAGCGTCCAACCATGAAAATTTTAGAACCTTGGGTATATTGATTTGTTTCCTGCTCATTTCATGAATGAACAAATCCATTTTCTCTTGGTTCCCATTGAACCAGGATTAAATGCGCCCTCCTACAGATGTTCCTTGCACAACAGCAGAGGATTCTCCTTTGCTGAACTTCTTCCTTCCTGATTTGGTGCGCTTGAACATGCTTACTTGTGAGATGAAACAGAAAAACAGAGAAGAGAGAATATTTTCAAGAAGAAGTATAAGCTTTTCAAACAACTATTGTATGCTAAGATGAAATGAGAACACTCAGTCCCTTCATCTTCTTTGAATAGACAATTTTGTCTTTAATGATTTATTGTTGTTCTGCTTCAGCGCAGGGATGGTAAAGGTGGAGAGAGAGAATTGTTACTGTGCAACTTAATTACCCTCACATCTGATATCCAATCACAATCATTCAGCTTTTATTTGATAACTCTGATATTTAAGAGAGTAGCTGAAGCTTATCCCAGTTGTAAATGCACTCAGCACAATCTGCAGTAATTGATTAGAGGCAACGCATACACTACTAACCCTAGGAAAAATTAACCAATTGATTTTCCATGAAATTAATTGATTTTTCAATTTGTGATATAGATGCAGATTATCAGGAGTAAAATAAATCGATTGAATTGAAGATTTAATCGATTGATTTACAAGAGAAAAATATACAGAGCTACAAGGTTATTAAAATAAATCGATTAAAAGCTTATTTAATCAATTGAACTGGTAACATAACATGAACAGAGATT
The DNA here is from genome assembly GCA_963425845.1 of Sphenostylis stenocarpa. Taxonomy (NCBI): domain Eukaryota; kingdom Viridiplantae; phylum Streptophyta; class Magnoliopsida; order Fabales; family Fabaceae; genus Sphenostylis; species Sphenostylis stenocarpa. Next base: position 23,425,855 of record OY731400.1, on the reverse strand, counting down.
GAGAATCAGGAAATCAACAAATTATTTCGCAATTTCAATCGATTAAAACACATAATTTCAAGATTTTCAGACAATTTTAATCGATTGAGCATGTTATCAACCTGTTAAAAAGCACATAATCACAATAAAGAATCAATTATTCAATACTAGATATATCCAGAATTCCTAATTCAGTTATAAGCATATTAAGTCTATCTCTAGGAAGTGGTTTAGTGAATAAGTCAGCTAACTGTTTCTCAGTTTCAATGAATAAAATTTCACAATCACCCCTAGATACATGTTCTCTAATAAAGTGATGTCTAATTTCAATATGCTTAGTTCTAGAGTGTTGAATAGGATTCTTAGTTAGATTTATTGCACTAGTATTATCACAAACCAGAGGTACCGTGTTAAGAGCCACTCCATAATCTTTCGGTTGTTGTTTAAGATAGATACTCTAAGCACAACAACTCCCGACCGCAATGTATTCAGCTTCTGCAGCTTGAAAGAGCAACACATGCTTGCTTTTTGCTGTGCCACGATATGAGACTGCTTCCCAGTAAATGACATGTACCAGAGGTACTTTTCCTGTCCAATCTACATCCTGCAAAGTCAGAATCAGAAAATCCAACAAGTTTAAGAGATGCACCTTCAGGATACCATAGTCCGACATTAATGGTTCCTTTAAGGTACTTGAGAATCCTTTTAGCAGCGGTAAGATGAGATTCCTTTGGATTTGCCTGAAATCTCTATATTTAGTTTGATCAACAGATTTTCCTTTTTCATCTAAATCTAGACAGCAGTTAGTAGACATGGGTGTAGAGGATTCTTGTGATTTTCAAAACCAGGAGGTTGAGAAACATAAACTTCTTCATTGATGAGTCCATTTCGAAAGGCACTCTTGACATCCATCTGTAGTAATCTGAAACCACTAATACAAGCATAAGCTAATAATAGTCTAATAGCTTCAAGTCTAGCTACAGGTGCAAAGGTTTCATCAAAATCAATTCCTTCCTGTTGGTTATATCCTTTGGCTTCCAATCTAGCTTTATTTCTAGTGATAATGCCGTGTTCATCTAGTTTATTTTTAAATACCCACTTAGTACCAATTACATTGATATCTTTGGTTTTAGGAACTAATTCCCACACGTTATTCCTTTCAAACTGATTAAGCTCATCATGCATAGCACTAACCCAATATTCATCATTTAATGCATCCTTAACAGTTTTAGGTTCAATTTGTGAAATGAATGCCATATGATTGCAGAATTGATTAAGAGAATGTCTAGTGGATACTCCCTTATTGATTTGCCCAATAACATTGTCTAGAGAAAGATCTCTTGGGACAATCCATTCTTTAGGAAGCTCATCCAGGATATCTTCTTCCTGTTCTTCAGTAATTCTTGGTGGATCAGCTTTTGCAGGATCAATTGATTGATCACCTTCTTCGACAAGTATGCTTGATCTGAGCCATTGGGATGTTTTAACCGATAAGAATTATCAGTTAAATCGTCATCATCTGCAGTATTTGTTGTTTTATTCTACAACACTCGAGGAGACTCATTAAAAACAACATGTACTCGATTCTTCAACAGATTTCGGTCTTAAATTGTAGACTCTATATGCATGGCCGTTAGTAGAATAGCCAAGAAAGATTCCTTTATCAGATTTTTCATCAAACTTGCCAATATTTTCTTTCCCATTGTTTAAAACAAAACATGTACATCCAAAAACCACTGAAATAGTTTATGTTGGGTTTTCTTCCTTTGTACAGTTCATATGGGGTTTTCTTAAGCATGGGTCTAACAAGACTCTATTCAAAACATGACAAGCAGTGTTTACTGCATCTGCCCAAAAGTATTTAGGTAAAGAATTTTCACAAAGCATTGTTCTAGCAAGTTCCACAATGGATCTGTTCTTTCTTTCCACAACACCATTCTGTTGAGGAGTTCTTGGAGCAGAAAAATTGTGTTTTATGCCATACTTTTCACAGAATAATTCAAACTTTTCATTTACAAATTCTCCACCATTGTCACTTTGAATAGAAGTAATGAAATAACCTTTTTAATTATGTAAGACCTTGGCAAGCTTTTTAAAAGATTTGTAAGAATCAGATTTGACTTTTAGAAAGATAGTCCAAGTAAATCTGGAAAAATCATCAACAATTACCATGATATAGAGATTACCACCTAGGCTTTTATTTCTTGAAGGACCAACCAAATCCATGTGAAGCAGTTCCAAAGGTCTAGAAGTAGAAACAATTTTTTTGTTTGAAAAGGATTTTCTAGTTTGTTTACCTTTTAGACAAGGTTCACAGATTTTGTCTTTCGAAATTCGAAGCATAGGTAGCCCAAAGACTAATTCTTTAGAAATCAGTTTATCCAGATGATTAAGATGTATATGTGCAAGCCTTCTATGCCATAACCAAGATTCTTCTTCTTTAGTAAGAAGACAGCTTTGAGATGAGATAGAATGCTTGATATCTAACATGTAAATGTTATTTAACCTCTTACCTACCAACATTACCGTGTCAGATTTTGGCTCACAGATTAGGCATTTTTCCGGTTTGAAGATAACCTTGTGACCTAGATCACATAACCGGCTTATGCTGATTAAGTTGTGCTTGAGACCTTCAACAAGAAGAACATTGTGAATGGTCACGGATTCACCATCTCCTATATCTCCAGAACCTAGAATTCTTCCCTTGTTGTTGTCTCCATATGATACGTGACCTCCATTCTTCAGTCTCAGTTTCTGGAATTTTGAAATATCACCTGTCATGTGCCTTGAGCATCCGCTGTCCAGGTACCAAAGGGATTCTTGTTGCTATTCCTGAAAGATCAAGCATCAAGTATTTGGTACCCTTAAATATTTTGGGTCCTTAGGAGTCAAATTTTCTGTTTAACATGTTTTGGAACCCATCTGATTCTACCTTGCGGCACAAAATATTTTCTAGCATGACAGAATTTTACAGTATGTCCTTTTTTCATGCAGTAATGACAAGATGAGAAAGGGGATGTTGTTGATTTTCTGAAAGAAAAGAAGTTCAAATACTTTTTAGTTTTCACCCCAACCTTAGGTTTGTACCCAATTCCAGTATGTTCAAAAACACAGTTTTGAGACCCAAGAAGTGTATCTAAATTTTCTTTACCTTGAGTAAACTTAGACAAAGTTTTAATCAAGTAATCAACCTTATTCTGTAGAAGGATACACTTTTCACAATTATTGTTAGCAGCAGCATTATCAGCAGATGAATAGATTATTTCAAGATGTTCCATATCTGTTTTGCTTTCTAATAACTCTTTTTCCAGAATTTTAACCCTATTTTCTAACCAGTTATTTAGTCCTTTTAATTGATTATTTGTATGAGATAAATTATTGGCTTCATTATGCATTTCATTGAAAGCATTTAGTAATGTGTTGTAATTCATTTAATTTTTTGTGGGAGTTGAACTTACATGCGATGAAGAGGATTCACAGCCAGCCATCAAACATAGGTTCACCTCTTCACCTTCAGATGCAGAACTGGAGGATGAATCATTGTCTTGCCAAGCTATGTAGGCCTTTTTCCCTTTGTACTTTGACTCTTTCTTGTTCCGATTCTTGGTTTTTTCCAGACATTCACTCCTTATGTGTCCCCGCTTACCACAAGAATAACAAGTAATAGTATTTTGAATAGATTCAGTTCTTTTATCAGTGTACCTTTTAACTTGGCCAGTTCTGTTCTTCCTTCTAAGAAATTTCCCAAACTTCTTAACCAACAGAGTCAGATTCTCGGATTCATCTTCTTCAGACTCACTATTTTCTTCAATCGTCTTGAGAACAATGTTTCTGCTTTTCTTCTCTACATTTTCTTGTTCTTTGAACCGATTGATTTCCAACTCATGTTCCCTTAACTTACCAAATAGTGAAGCAGTAGTCATTTCAGTTAAGTCTCTTAATTCTGATATAGTTGTCACCTTTGGTTGCCAAGTTCTGTCCAAACATTTCAAGATTTTGATGTTCAACTCTTCCTTGTCAAAAGTCTTTCCTAGCCCAATTAGATGATTGACTATATGCATGAATCTTTTCTGTACATCTGCAATTGTTTCTCCTTGCTGCATTTTAAACAATTCATAGTCTCTAATTAATTCATGTTTTCTTGCCCTTTTCACGTCAGATGTACCCTCATGAGTGACCTCTAGAATTTCCCACATTTCTTTTGCAGAGGCACATTGAGACACCCTGAAAAACTCATCAAGATTTAAAGCAGAGGTAATAATATTTTTAGCAGTATAATCACATTGGACTCTCATATTTTCTGCATCAGTTAATTCAGCCCAATTTTTCTCAACAATTTTACCGTCCACTGTATGAGTTGGTTTGAAAGGCCCATTAACAATTGTTTCCCAAATACCTCTATCAAGAGATTCAATAAAGATTTTCATTCTAACCTTCCAGAAAGAATAATTCAAACCAGCAAAAAGAGGAGGTCTGTTTATGGAGGCTCCTTCCGAAAAATTCATCTTTCCCTCGACCATTCTTGGACCGAATTCTTGAGTAACTTACAAGAACCAGCTCTGGTACCAATTGTAAGAATTAATGGTTGAGTTCAAGAGGGGGGTGAATTGAACTTTAGAAAACTTTTCGCAAAACACACTTTCTTTGGGAAGAATGATTTATCTTTATTCAATTCTTCTATAGGTAGATTTGATTTTAATTACAGCAAGAATATGAACAAGAAATAAAAGAGATGAAAGTAGAAAATCAACACAAAAGTTTATACTTGGTTCACTCTTTACCGTAGCTACATCCGAGTTCTTGACAAATCCGCCAAGTTCCACTAATTCCAAGTGAAAATTACAACCAGTAGATATTCACCAATCTACCCCAAGAACTATCTCACAAACCCACAAGATAGACTCTTGAAAACCTCCCGATAACCAAATCCGATTCATCGTAACCAGTGTAGATCCAACACCCAATCTACACAATTACACTTTATACAAGAATATGAAAAGAAAAAACCTGGACTGCAGCTTTAACAGTATAGATGTCCAGAAGCAATTCTAACTCAGAACTTTCTCTCTTTGATGAACAACAATCTTGATCAAAGCACCTTATGATATGAAAAGTTTTCGAATGCACAGAGAAAGTCACGAATATGATAGCTCTAAGATAGCTTTCAAATGTTTTCTCAAATTGTATATCTCAAAAGATAGATCAAACCTATATTTATAGAATAAAAGAAGGAACCAGAATCTTTAAACTGATAAAAACTGATTCAGAGTAGCAAATGATCGATCATAATAATAGTATGACAGGTTAGAATCAGTTATGATCGATTAGAATAGTATTATGACCGATCAGAACTAGTTATGATCGATTAGAATCACATTATGATCGATCAGAATACTTTTCAATCGATTAAAACGATATTTCAATCGATTGATTTTATTTAAAACTTCATTCAATCGATTAATTCATGTTTTCAATGGATTGAAGTAGCTTAAAAAAATGATAGCTCTCTGTTTCAACAGATTAAAAAATATTTCAACAGATTGAAATCCTATGAACTCTTAGACTAAAAGAAATGGTCTCTCTGTTTCAACAGATTAAAAAACATTTCAACAGATTGAAAATGCGAAACCTTTAATATTTGAAAAAATCATTAAGAACATTTTTAACCTGTTGATTCTGCGATTCAACCAATTGATATTTCGACTACAAATCCACACTTCTTATGTAAGTGATTTTAACAGATTGAAAACTCTTTTTCAACAGATTGAAAAACTTAGTTTGTTCTTTTAATGCTTAAAGGTTAGTTTTTCATGCAGAAAAATGAGTTCAATGAGATGCATCATTTCAAGGCGCTTATCACAAGATCTATTGGCCTATCAAGAGATTAAGTTTTAAACTTCTAACCTATTCATCTACACACCCACAAACTAAACTATATCAACTCAATATGTCTTCATCAAATCCAACAAGTGCTTCAGTCAAAGGATTAAATCCATACACAATCTCAAATGGTGAACAATTAGTGGTGCTATGGATAACCCTATTATAAGCAAACTCAACATGCGGTAAACATGTTTCCCAAGTCTTAAGATTTTTCTTTAAAATAGTCCTAAGCAATGTGCCTAAAGTCCTGTTGACTACCTCAGTTTGACCATCAGTTTGTGGGTGACAAGTAGTAGAAAACAATAATTTAGTACCAATCTTACCCCACAAGGTCCTCCAAAAGTGACTAAGGAATTTTGAATCCCTATCACTCACAATGCTCCTCGGCAGCCCATGTAGCCTTACTACTTCCTTGAAAAACAAATCAGCCACATGACAAGCATCATCTACCTTCTTGCAAGGTATGAAATGTGCCATCTTAGAAAACCTATCAACAACAACAAACATAGAATCCTTTCCATTCTTTGTTTTAGGCAGCCCTAAAATAAAGTCCATAGAAATGTCAGTCCAAGGATATTCAGGAACAGGTAAAGGAGTATACAACCCATGAGGCTTAACCTTAGATTTAGCCTTTTTACACACAATGCAGTGATCACAAAACTTATTCACATCACGTTTCATATGAGGCCAAAAGAAATGTTCTTGCAAAATTTCTAAAGTCTTTTGAACCCCAAAATGACCCATCAAACCCCCTTCATGTGATTCACTCACAAGAAACTCTCTAATGGAACACTTAGACACACACAATTTATTTGCTTTAAATAAGAATCCATTATGCCTAAAGTATCCATTTTTAGAAAACCTTTCACATGCAGCAAAAGTTTCACAAGGGGTAATTTAGGATCTTTAGGGTTAAAACCTTGTAAGAAATTTAGGAATTAGAAAGAAGGTGGAAGGAAAGAATCACTCTTCCCAAGGGAGGCAACACACAAAGGATGTGACAGTCCTTTGATACAGCCAAGGGTTCTTGAATCACTCAAGAATTTAGGAGAATCACTCTCACTAAGATAAAAGAGATAAACTCTAATATTTCTGAATAAAATTTCACTTGTTATTTATTGATAAAAATGGTTCGACCGATATAGAAGCGTTGCCATCGAATTACAAAAGACTCAATAAAAGAAAATAAATACTAATAATAACTCATTAATCTAGGAATTGAAACTACTTAATGACTGATTGTATCCGAAACCGTGGCAACCAAAAGTCAATCGGCCATGCACCCCTTGGTCTCCCAAAGGCTGATGACTAAATTTTCAATTGGACCCTTATTACAAATTGCAATAAAACTAAACTAAAGTCCATTAATTGATTAATCCAAAACACAATTTGGTCAACCAACAATACTTATTGAAGAGCTTCATTTGCTTCCCTTGCTCTAGCCCTTATCATAGGTCATGTTCACATCATTCTCTCCCTCTTGAAAAGGATTTGTCCTCAAATCGGATTCGCCATTGTAGACCCCTAATTTTGCCCGGCCTCTCAAAATAAAGGCTAGGGAAACTTCACACAAAAATAAAGTTCACCCGGCTACATATCAAAAACCAAGAAAGACCTCCCGCAACAAGACGGAGTTCACCCATCCACACAATAAAGACTAAAGAGACTTCCTACACGAAGATAAAGCTCGCCCAACATCTTAATGAAGGCCAAGAAGACTTCCTATATGAAGATAAAGCTTCAACGGACACACATTGGCATCAAACGACGTCCGAAAAAGGAAAGGAAAGCTTCCCGGGGGTCCCAAAACGCGAAGACAGGCCAAAACAGGTTGGGACAGCTGTCCCAAACTGGGACGGCCGTCCCAAACACCAAAATGCAAGTAAGACGCACGTCTCACCTTTGGGACGCACGTCCCAAATGAAAGAATTAATGGTTGAGTTCAAGAGGGGGGGTGAATTGAACTTTAAAACTTTTTCGCAAAACTTACTTTCTTTTTGGAAGAATGAGTTATCTTTATTCAATCTTTGCAAAGGTAACTCGGTTTAAACACAGCACAATTAAAGACAGAAAATAAAAGAGATGAAAGAAGAATATTAACACACAAATTTATACTGGTTCACTCTAATCCAGAGCTACATCCAGTTCTTGACAAACCAGTCAAGTTCCACTAATACCAAGTGAAAATTACAACCAGTAGATACTTACCAATCTACCCCAAGAACTATCTTGCAAACCCACAAGACAGAATCTTGAAAACCACCCAGTAACCAAACCCAGTTACTGTACCAAGTGCAGATTACAATCCAACCTGCACAATCAAACTTTTACAAAAGAATATGAAAAGAAAAAAACCTGGACTTGAAGTTCTAATTGTCCAGAACAAATTCTAACAGCACTTTCTCTCTTTGATTGACCACAATTCTGATCACAGCACCTTATGATATGAAAAAGATTCTTGAATGCAGAGAAAGTCACGTATGAAAGTTTCACAGATTGATTTCACAAGTTTTCTCAAGTAGTGTGTTGTATTGTGTTTTTCAAAAGATAGATCAAATCTGTATATATAGAGTAAATCAGAAAAATAGAACGTTTCATCTGTTAAAAACTGTTTTAGAGAGTCAAAAGATAAGTTGGTTAGCAGTAAAACAGGTTTAGAAGAGACTCTGATCGATTAGAACAGAAGTATGATCGATTAGACTGAGTTATGATCGATTAGAATAAAACTATGATCGATCAGAATGAGTTATGATCGATTAGAACAAAACTATGATCGATCAGAATATTATTTCAATCGATTAAAATATCGATTCAATCGATTGATTTCATTTAAAGCTCCATTTAATCGATTAAGACATCGATTCAATCGATTGATTTCATTTAAAGCTCCATTCAATCGATTGATTTGATTTTTTAATGGATTGAAACAACTTAATGAAAAATGACAGCTTTCTGTTTCAATCGATTGAAAATCATTTCAACAGATTAAATTCCTGCAAACTCTTAGTTAAAAAAAATAGCCTCTCTGTTTTAACAGATTAAAAATTATTTCAACAGATTGATTTTCTGAAAAACTCTTAGACTGAAAAAATAGTCTTTCTGTTTTAACAGATTAAAAAAATATTTCAACAGATTTGAAAATGCAAAACTTGATATTGAAAATTCATTGAGTTATTTTAACTTGTTGAATCCGTGAATCAATCAATTGAATTTTCGATTATGTATGACCATTTATTATGTTAAGTGATTTTAACAGATTGAAAATCCTTTTCAACAGATTGAAAAAAAACTTAGTTTATACTTTTAATACTTAAACGGAAGTTTTTCATGCAGAAAAATGATTTTCAATGAGATGCAACATTTTAAGGTGCTTATCACAAAATATAATGTCCTATCAAGAGATTAAGTGCTTAAACTTAAAAACCTAATCATCTACACACCCACAACCTAAGTTATATCTATGTCTTCATCAAAACTACCAAGTGCTTCAATCTCCCCCTATTTGATGGAGACAAATAACCACTGTACATGCAAAACAAAAATACCAGACCAGAGACATATATTTTGTGGTGTGTGTGTAGTGACAGTTTTAAGCAAAATACTTCTCCCCCTATTTGACTGCATCAAATAGATTGTTTTAGTTACAGTCCAATGGGGCCACGTGGGTACCCCGAATATAAAACAGAACATTAAAAACTAAGAAAAGAAAACAAAATAACAGTAACATAGAAAATCTTCATTCGTCCCCTGGGCCTTGATTGAATTGCAGTTCCACAATCCTGTTGTAAATGTCTTCTAGTTGATTATCAATATGCTTGGAACCTTGCAATGAAATTTTCATCCAAATAATGCTTGCAGAGCCCTCGGAAGCGAGATCATCTCGCATATGCCTCCTTTGGTCGGTTGCGGTTCGCTCATTTGATGTAACATTGTTCTTTTGAACCGAGACGAGGCGTGCCACGGTCAGGCGGTGGATTGTATGGAATCATTTCCGGTGGAGACACCTCTTCCATTGGATCGAGACGGACATGCTTGCCGAAGTTCCGGGAATATCGGTGTTGATTCCTTCCTCTTGCTCTTCTTCTTCACTTTCTTCACTTTTTCCAGCTTCTTCTTTGGAAATCCATTCACCATCAATTTTGATGAACCCCATTTTGTGAAGAACGAAATTGTTTATTTCATTTGTTGGTCGGACGATTTCAACAAGTTCTCCTTCTACATCGACACCAAAATGTGTTAAAAATTTAGAAATCAGAATAGCATATGGATACCGAAATCACTAAGTCTCTTGGCTTTGATCATGTGATCCTTGATGATGAAGACCCAGTTCACTCGTATTACGTGATGAATGCGGTACATCGAGTACTAAATCTCCTTCATTTAGCACTGCATGATTGCTCCCCCGGGTGTAAGCTGCCAGGAAACGATGAAAGCGAGAATCCTTTCTTCCGGTTTCAACTTCCCGAGTGTTGAATGAACTTACGGAATTATGCCTATTCTTCGGGCAAGAGCGGAAATACTTGAACTTTATTAAATTCTTCAACATCCGAAGTACACCCTTTGGTGACTTTCACACCTACATCTTTTATTCCAGCAACTTCCTTCCGGACATTAGGTGTTATCTCAATGTCTACTCCTTTAACTTGAGTTGTCAAAGTGGAACCTTCAAAGGATAAATTTGTGAAGAAAACTTTAATTAAGTCGGGGTAAATCCTACCATTTAACTCCGTAAACGTCCGAAGTTTTTGATGTTGCAGTAACTTCCGAATGCCTCCGAATCCTTCGGCATCAAACCAGGAGAACTTTAACATCTTTGGAATGTTGACTTGCTTCCTGCTTAATTCATGAATAAACAAATCCATTTTCTCTTGGTCCCCATTGAACCAAGTTTCAATCCTTCCTCCAACATTCTATTCTTGCCTTGCCAGTAGAGGACTCGCCTCTGCTGGACTTCTTCCTACCAGATTTTGTGCGCTTGAGCATACTTGATCTTTGGGATGAGCGAACGAGAGAAGAACCGAGAAAAGAGAAAGTTCAAAGAAGAAAATAATACTATAGGAATGAGAATACACAATCTTTATCGGCTTCAAAAATTTTTGTCTTTACTCGATTTATTGTTTACGTGCGGTGATGATAAAGAGGAGAGAGAATTGCTACTGTACACTTTAATTACCCTCACATCGATATCCAATCAGAGTCAATCAACTTTTATTGGATATCTTTGATATTTAAGAGAGTAGTTGAAGTTTATCTTGTTGTAAATGCATTCAATCCACTCTGCAGAAATTGTTTAGAGACAAAGTACATACAACTAGCCCTAGAAGAAAAATAATCAATTGATATTTCGTGAAACCAATTGATTTTGTAATCGCAGATACTTATAAGTGAAATAAACCGATTGAATTGAAAGTTAAATTGATTGTTTTGTACAAGAAAATTATTCAGAGTACCATTAGTGAATTCAATCGATTGAATCGAAGATTTAATCGATTGATTTATAGAAGAAGGTGTGCAGAGCTACAAGATTAATGAAATAAATCGATTAAAAGCTTATCTAATCGATTGAACTGATAACATATCAATACCAGAGAGTAAGAATTAGGAAATCAACAGATTATTTCGCAATTTCAATCGATTAAAACAAATAATATCAAGTTATTCATGCAATTATTAATCGATTGAACTTGTTATCAGCCTGTTAAAAAGCATACAATCACTGTAACGAATCAGTTATGCAATACTAGATATATCTAGAATTCCTAATTCAATCCTAAGCATATTAAGTCTATCTCTAGGAAGTGGTTTAGTGAATAAATCAGCTAACTGTTTTTCAGATTCAACGAATAAAATCTCACAGTCACCCCTAGATACGTGTTCTCTAATAAAGTGATGTCTAATTTCAATATGCTTAGTTCTAGAGTGTTGAATAGGATTCTTAGTTAAGTTTATTGCACTAGTATTGTCACAAACCGGAGGTACCTTGTTTAGAGTAACTCCATAATCTGTCAGTTGTTGCTTGAGGTAGATGCTTTGAGCACAACAACTCCCAGCTGCAATGTATTCAGCTTCTGCAGTTGACAGAGCAACACACGCTTGGTTTCAGGTTCTTTGTAAGCTAAGTAGCCACGTTGACCGACATAAGAGATAAAGGGTCATAAAAAAATATAAAAACAAATCAAAGCTATGAAAATATCTCTGTTACAAAAATAAAAGTTTTTTAACAAAAGTCCTATAATTCATACCATTCGTTGCTCATAAAAATAAAAAGAGAAGAAAATAGGACTCTCTTCATTAAAATCCATAAACATTCATATAGATAAGCTTTCTTTTCAAGAAAAACCCAGTACTATCATACATCATATTAGGAATAAAACATGATAATAATTAGAAAGATAAACACTTGCATACATGCATTTACAAAAATTCATCCTCATATCATGCATTTTCACTTTTGCTAGATAATGGAGGGATCCGGTAATAGACAATTAAAGAAAGTGGAGATCCTTTTATGCCGTGTGGAGAAGTTAAGGCAGTTGTGTACATATATGCCGCCAGAGGTCTGTGCTAGTTTTGAGAAGTCTTATGGAAGAATTCTTGACCTCTTGAAGATCAGTATTGATCCGATATTTGTTAGAGCATTGGTCCACTTTTGGAGTCCCAATCTACATTGCTTTGAGTTCTCGCAGTTTGACTTGGTACCAACCTTAGAAGAATATGAACTCATGGTAAGATGGCCTCAGTCAGTTGGGGTCTATGTTTGCTCGGGAGTATACGTAGCTGTGAGTAAGGTTGCTACTATCATACGACTGCCTCCTCATCAATCCACCCTAGAGGGAAAAGGGAATATCAGAGGTTGGAAAATGGCTGTAATAGAAGACCACTTAGTTTCTCTGGCTGAAAAGAAAGATTGGTCTACATTCAACAAAACTCTAGCATTGGCAATGTTTGGAATCATATTATTCCCATTTCATGTGAACATTGTGGATCATGCTGCAATAGATGCATTTTTTGCCTGGGATGTGTACTCAAAGAGTCCTATACCTGCAATCCTCGCTGACACCCTACTTTCCGTAGATTTTTGCCGACAGAAACAGGGGAAAACACTTAGATGCTGCACTTCATTATTATACGTATGGGGCGTCACTCATTTTTACGCTTCAAGCCACATGGGCGTATTTCCTGATCCTCTAAGGAGTTTTTCAAAAATCCCTCTTCAACATCGTCAAGCATTAGAGTGGAAAATTGAGTTAGAAAACTGGAACATAGAGCACGTATCATGGGTTTGCCCTTGGTTCCAACCCGGTTATATTCTCATACGATGCGGAGATTACCTGAGCATACCACTTCTAGGTCTCAGAGGTTGTATAGCCTACTCTCCTAAGATGGCTATGAGACAACTTATGAGAACCCAGACCGCGCCAACTCAGGAAGAGCTCAGAGGGCTGAGTCTATGCAATTATTCCCATAGCTTTGAAGAAGTATCTGCTGTCCGGAAAGCATGGGAAAGACCAGTCTATATGGGAGATAAAGAACTCGGAAAGGTTCAGGTATCTACATCCCATGAATATGAAGAATGGAGGAAAAATAGAGGGATACCCCAACCATCCGCTGCATTCACTAAAACGTTAGTCGGTGAAGAGCTACAATTGCGGGTCAATGCCTTAAACAAGAGGGTTGAAGTCATGGAAGCTCGAGCTAAGGGCTTTTGAAGAAAAAGAGCAAGAATCAACCCTTATAATAGATGGTCTAAAAAGGCAATGTAGAAAGAAGGACCACGAAATAGAGCGTCTTAAGAATGATTGTGCTGACTATCAGGAAGAGACTAAACAAGCATTGAAGATTCCGAGACTTGAGCAAGATAGTCTCGTTCGGGACATGAATGACGAAATAGCACATCTTGAGAGCACGCTTACGGAACGAGGCAAGAACGATCAAGTTAATACAAGATGACCTAGCAAATACTCGGTCAGAAGCACATAAGTGGTGGGAAACCGCTGAAAAATACAGAGTAGACCTAGAGGAGCTACATGAGAAAGAAAAAGATGGATTAGCTCAGTATGGTCAATTACTTCTTCAAAGAGACCGAATAATAGAGAGGTCTGATCAGCAGCATGCCTTGATCGTTCATCAAGAAAAGAAGATAAAAGAGGCTCGTCAATATAGTGAAGATATGAGCCGGGCGGTATCTGAGCAAATCAAGACGCTCAGAAATCACGTGATAACAGCTGAAGACGAATTACGAAGAAAGCCTAATTTACCTATAGGATTCTTCAAGCTTTTTCGCTTTTGTCAACACTTGCTTCAAAGCATTGTATAGAAGGATACACACTTTCTAATAAAAGGATTTTTTTTCTCCTTAAATTGTCTATTGCATTCATAAGTTGCATACATTCACATATCCCTCCTCGTTTTAATAATAAAAATAATAAAAAGAAAGGATTAACTGATGTGCTTTCCACAAATCAGAAAAATGGAAAAGAAGCCTTTCGTCATCAAAATCTCTACGACGGTCAATAAACCCGAAGATAATAACAAACAAGCACCGTTAATCATTCCAAATACTAAAAGGGAAGAAGCAATAACGCCTTTACGCTTATTCGTACCGCGTTCTTTCCCTTATTCATCAAATAAAGCTGTACCTTGGAGATACTCAGAAGAATTGCCAGATAATCAAGATATCTCCAACATAGCCGGTATTGGGGGCATGACAAGAAGCGGAAGAATATACTCCCCCAGGGAATTACAAGATGATATTCCTAAAGATAAAATGAAAAATAAAGCCGAAGAAGAAAAGGAATCCAAGGAGGAGACAGATGAGTTACTCCAATACATAAGACAAAGTGAGTACTCTATCATCGATCAACTCAATCGTACTCCGACGAAAGATAACTTTGTTATCACTCATCATGAGTTCGAGAACCACATCGAAACACACTTGTTAAAGGTTTTGAATGAATCATTCGTTCGCATGAAATATCCCAAGACAAGTTTGAAGGAATTATTGGTAATATTACAGCTAGATAATCACCTTACCTTCACCAATGAAGAATTCCCTTTGGAAGGGTCAAATCATAATAAGCCCTTGCATATTTCTGTCAAATGCAAGGAATATCTCATTTCCAAAGTTCTTGTGGATAATGGGTCGTCCTTAAATGTTATGCCTAAAAGTACACTCGACAAGATAACAGTGCAAGGAACCCACATGCGCCCAAGTAATACAGTTGTTCGAGCCTTTGACGGGTTAAGACGTGAAGTAGTAGGAGAGATTAGTCTACCTATCCAAATTGGACCTACTATTTTCAACATAGATTTCCACGTGATGGATATCACGCCAGCATACAGTTGTCTCCTTGGTAGACCTTGGATTCATAGCGCTAAGGCAATACCTTCAATGCTCCACCAGAAAGTCAAGTTTGTGATAAATGATAAACTCGTCACAGTTCAAGCTGAAGAAGACTTTCTGATTAGCAAACCGTCTGTCCAACCATATGTGGATGCGGCTGAAGAAGCTCTTGAAACGTCTTTTCAAGCACTCGAAATTGCCAACATAGAAAGACTCCCTAGTAATATGAAGGTGGCCCATATGATGAAAAAATATGGATATCGCCCAGGACAGGGGCTCGGAAAGAATGCTCAAGGAATGAAAGAACCACCAAATTTCAAGGATAATCCGCTAAAGTATGGTTTAGGGTACGACCCCATAAAAGATCAAACTATACGGAAAGCAGGGAAGTCTTACCCCTCGAAGATGGTATTCCGAAGAGGAGGGGTATTAGCGCAAAGGGTAACGTTAGTCATTAGGTGTACTTCTTCTAATTCTAAGGGATGTAAACCTAGTGACTATTATAGATCACTCCTCGGGGTATGCCCGGGCCCCGAGCATCTTTAGGGCACACATTTCCCTGAAATTACAAAAGAATGCTATTCTTACTATCTGCTTCTTTTCTTACTAAATGTATCTATACCCCATTTTAATAAACAAGGTTTAGATAAAACGTTTTCTTCCAAATGCGTCCGAACAATTAAAGCGCCACAAAGTAAAGTAAAAATGATTGATTAACTAGAAACACAAATGAAATCTATCTTGACAAAATCAAGTTTCGACAATGTTGTGCAAAAAAATGTATATGCATATAAAAGAAAAAGCCCATCAAGGCCAAAGGCTGAGACAAGAAAATAAAAGGGCAAAAAACCCGGCAAGAAACCCACAAAGGGGGCTGCACAAAAGTTAGGGTAAACCCGGCAGGAGACCCGAACAATAATAAAGGGTAGCCTGGGCAAAAGTTAGGGTTATTAAAAGTCCGCTAGGTATTCCTTAAAAATAAATACAAAAAAGGGAAACCTAGACAAAAGTTAGGACATAAGCACAACATCCTAGACTGAAAACCTGAAAGGGCGGCCTAGGGAAGTTAATCGATCACAAAAAGGCACCATAAATCAGTAAACAACGACGCCACATCATAAGAATGAAACGTTTATCTAAACTAGCCTAAATAGCGACCAACCTTGGCTAGCCATTCTTACAAAAACCTCTATTATAAAAAATATCCCTCTAAAACACAAACCTTTGTTGTAAATCCTATTCTTTCTCTTCTCTTGACCATTTCACTATAAAACATTCAAGTAATAAAGGGGAATGTGGTAACATAGTGATCAATAGGAAGGTCAAAATCCCTAAGGAAAGGAAGGAGGGCATTGATATGGTAGTTGCCCTACGAACGAAAGATAGCTCTTCGGCCATATCAAGAAAGGTCCATATCGGCATACTTATACAGCTTAGCTTGTTGACCAAGAAGCAAGATGACGTAAAGGCACAACAGCGAGAAAGCGTCCGAAGTCAAAGCACATCAGTTAAAACTTTCAAAATATTAACCGAAATAAATCATAGGATGCATATCATGAAGCATTACATGCATTAAAGCATAAATGAAGGGAATCCTATCTTCAATTTCAACAAAAAACACGAAAATTAACTCAAAAAAAACAAAAAACCAACTTAAGAAGCTTGAGACGGCCGTCCCAAAGTCCAGACGGCCGTCCCAAATGCCCAAATTCAGTTGGGACGCACGTCTCAGGTGGGGGTTGGCCTGTGTACAATTTTTGCAGTTGGGACAGTCGTCCCAACCCAGACGGCCGTCCCAAACCTCCATGCGCGGCCTATATAGGTGGGGCGCGGGTTTTGGCTCCTATACCTCAATCCAAGCTTCCTATCTTGCTTTTCCTCCTTCTCTATACACTTTTAGCATCCCTAAGATAATAGATCTCACAATGGAACGTGGGGAAGCCTCATCCAGGAGAAAGCGCACCAGGACTGCTGCCAGAAGAACTCCTATCACTAGCATGTTGCTAGCAGAGGCACATCAACAACGACTGGCAAATATCCAACAATTTGCCTGGTATCCTATGTTGCGACTGGATTTTGAAATCCTAGCTACATTCGGCTGGGAGCAAGATGTCAGAAAGTTCATCCACAATATAGGATGGGACTTTCTGCTCCGTGAGCCACCTACTCGGATCCACCGCACTGCCACAATGGAATTTCTTGCCTCTGTCAACATGATGGAAATGCCATCCGCAACTCCCGGAGTGCCACCAACTCAGGCTGTCTCCTACTGGATGGATGGAGCCTACCGGACCACTGTTCTGGATGACTTTAATGTCATCATGGGTTTCTGCCAACGAGCAGATACAAGAACGCCAGAATATCGGTCCGCATATATGGAAAAACCTGTTGTTCTCACCACCACTAGCATGTGGAAAGAGACCACTGGAGCTCACAACCTGCCAACACACTTGAAGGGGGCATCCTTTTCTCCTCCGCTCCGCATATGCCACAAACTGCTCGCCGGGACCCTACACAGCCGGAAGGAGAGCCAGGGGAAGGTAACCAAGGGCATAAGTGCAACCCAGGATATGCATTCCTGAAGGCCATAAAGGAATGCGGTACTCGGGGACCAACAGGAGCAATCATGGTGGCTCCCCTCCTTACCCCTTTGGCTGAGTATTAGGGATGCACTGATGGAGAAGATCTCCCAGCTGAACTCCAACCAGAGCCGATCAACGGAGGAGTGCTGACGCACATGAATATCCTCAGCAGGCAAGGAACAGGGTTCATCTTGAACCCTATCATCTCGATTTCATGGGATATGCGCGACTTCGATACGCCGCAGGACATCCCTACTACCTCCGAGTCCCAGCTGTAGTCACGTGATCCAGACTTCCCCGGCCTGTACCGACGCCTGGATGAGGAGCATGCATACATGGAAGGAGAGTTCCAGTTCATACGCCAGCAGTTCAGTCAGTTGACTGTTAGGCAAGATAGGACGGACCGCCAGATAGAAAGCTTGGTCCAGAGTCAGGCGAGGTTCCAACGCCGCCTACTCCGCCGCTTCCCTTCGCCAGTACCATCTGCTCACTCCAGTCCAGAGGCAGATGACTAGGAGTAGTCTTTCTATAGTTTTTTTAGTATTTTTGAAAAAAAAAACTTGAATGTACCAAACAAAAAGCAGTAATAAATAAAAGTAGTTATTTCTGTTTCATATTTCAAAAGCCCATGTGTACAAAAACTATAAAATAAAAGGCACACATGATATACTAAAAAGCCAGATTTCAAAAATTCACGATAAAATTAAATCGTGATAGAAAAAGGCAAAGTCAAAATTATCTTCAGCAAAATAAGGAGCTTCAAGAAAACTAGTTCCAACCATCAACCTTCTACACCAATAAAAGAAGGAGAAAAAAAAAGCCAACGGAAAGGCTCGATAAATCCCCAAGCGGATCCTTGCCTATTCCAAAGGCAAAACAAAAATTACTTCCTGACTCAACACCACCACATGAGTCGTCAAACATACATCACTTGGAGCTGCAATCAGCATCCTTCCACCTAGAAAAGACATCAACAAAGAAGAAAGGCCGACGGAAGGCTCGACCGTCCCCAAGAGGATCCTTGCCTATTCCAAAGGCAAAACAAAAAAATATTACTCCATGACTCGGCTTCATTACCACATGAGTCATCAAGCAAACTCATCCAGAATCTCCGTTTCATTCCCCAAAGGAGAATAAGGACTACATAAGAGTCCATCAAAGAAAATACGAAGTCAAATTCCCTATATCACCGGGGGGCAACAAAAAGAAAAGAAAGAAAATTTTTCATCCGCAATAGAGGCCACTACAGAAAAAAGGCCAAATAAATGTCTCTAAACAGAGCATATCAAGAAAAATCTCCACAAAAAAAGGAAAAAACAAAAATTTCCATCTTCCAGCTCAAATAAGAGCTTCACCAGGCCAGGAGCCAGGATTCCATCATCAAATTTGGATCCCCAGGAAACCGACAGAATCCTCGGTGAATCCCAAAAAGAAAAGAAGAAAATATATTCACCGCACTCAATAAAGGGCCTCACAAAGCCAGGAGTTAGAACTCCATCGTACCCTCAGGAAGCCAACAAATTCCCCAGGGCCAATAAAAAGGAAAGAGAAGAAAAGAAAATCTCTTCATCCCCAGCAGAAGATAAAAAGCCTGTGTGCATAAAAGAAAAAAGACACACGCATCCAAAAACAAAAATCCAAAATCGCAAAAAAGAGAAATTGCGAGAAAAGGGTAAGAACCCATTCCCCAGCAAAATAAGAGCTTAGGCAAAACCAGCTCAAACAACAGCAGTCAATAAGGAGTCGAAAAACTCCATTTCTCCCTAAAGAGACAATTCAAGACAGATCTCCGGAATGAAATTAATTCCCCAGTGGATCATCAATAAGAAAACTACCCCAGTGAGCCTACGACAAAGGCAAGCTACAAAATTATATCCACAGGGAGTTAATCGCTCATAACACCCAAAGACGGATATCCATAGTGAAGCACAAAGCCTTCACTTACAACAAAACAAGCAAAAAACTAATATCCCCAAGAAATGGGAAATCAACCTATGCAAGAGGCAAATCCAAACCCTCAAAGTCTTCACCACTATTGAAGCATTCGCCTAATCAAGAGGCACAACAAAATCCCCAAATGAATCTTCGCCTAATCAAGAGGCACAATCAAGAAGAGAATTCAAAATCCCCAGAGGATTCCCGCCTAAAAAGAGGCAATCAACAAGAATCCCCGGCCAAGACCGGACGACTAAAAGGAAAAGCCAAAATCAAACAAGAATCCCCGGCCAAGACCGGATGGCTAAAAGAAAAAGCCAAAACAATGAAATCCCCGGCAAAAGCCGGATGGCTAAAAGAAAAAGCCAAAATCAAAGAATCCCCGGCAAAGCCGGATGGCTAAACGAAAAAGCTAAAAACAAAGAATCCCCGGTAAAACCGGATGACTAACAGAAAAGTCAAAAAGCCAAATCAAATATTCCCCACGGAACAGGCGCATGAACAGAAACAATAAGTCGCCAACACATCTCCAAAACCAGATGACCACAGGATTGACTATCAAAAAAGTCATTCTAAAAGCCTTGCATAATGGGGCTTATTCAGAACCTTGCGGAACGGGGTTCGGACCGGGTGGGGGTAGGTACCCATCGAGATCTTGCGGAACAAGATTCGGACCAGGTGGGGGTAGGTACCCATCGAGCCTTGCAGAACGGGGTTCGGACCGGGTGGGGGTAGGTACCCATCGGAGCCTTGCAGAACGGGGTTCGGACCTGGGTGGGGGTAGGTACCCATCGAATCTTGCAGAACGAGATTCGGACCAGGTGGGGTAGGTACCCATCGAGCCTTGCGAGAACGGGGTTCGGACCGGGTGGGGGTAGGTACCCATCAGAGCCTTGCAGAATGGGGTTCGGACCAGGTGGGGGTAGGTACCCATCAGAATCTTGTAGAATGGGATTCGGACCAGGTGGGGGTAGGTACCCATCAAAATCTTGCAGAACGGGATTCGGACCAGGTGGGGGTAGGTACCCATCAGAGCCTTGCAGAACGGGGTTCGGACCAGGTGGGGGTAGGTACCCATCAGAGCCTTGCAGAACGGGGTTCGGACCAGGTGGGGGTAGGTACCCATCAGAGCCTTGCAGAACGGGGTTCGGACGGGGTGGGGGTAGGTACCCATCAGAGCCTTGCAGAACGGGGTTCGGACCGGGTGGGGGTAGGTACCCATCAGAGCCTTGCAGAATGGGGTTCGGACCAGGTGGGGGTAGGTACCCATCAGAGCCTTGCAGAACGGGGTTCACACCAGGGGGGGTAGGTATCCATCAGAATCTTGCAAAACGGGATTCGGACCAGGTGGGGGTAGGTACCCATCAGAATCTTGCAGAACGAGATTCGGACCAGGTGGGGGTAGGTACCCACCAGAACCTTGCAGAACGGGGTTCAGACCGGATGAGGGTAAGTACTCATCAGAATCCAGCAAAAATGCAGATTCGCACCAGGTGGGGGTAGGTACCCACCAAAACCTTAAAAATAAGGTTTGTACCGGATGAGGGTCAGTACTCATCAAAACTTAGCAGAATGCATTAGGTGGAGTAAAAATACTCACCTAAGCATTTCAAAAATGGGTTGCAAAGACCTTACTTCTATTAGAGGATAGTTTAGTGTTGAGCACCTCGGAAGTAAGTACCCACAAGAGTTTATCAAAATGCGAACTCATACCGGGTGAGGGTAGGTACTCACCAAAACCTTGCAGAACAAGGTTCATACCTAGTGGGGGTAGGTACTCACTAAAGTCTAGTAAAAAACAGACTTATACCTGGTGAGGGTAAATACTCACCAGAGCCTTATAAAAGGAGGCTCAAACCAGATAGGGGTTGGTACCTATCAAAATATTTATCATCCGGAGGATCAGCAAGGAGCAGCATCCGAAGGATGACCGGGCAAAAGGGTTAACTCCTTCCCCTACCAACTAATTTCGTCGGCATATCAAGCCGACAAATTAGCTAGGCAGGTGAAGGGGGGGCAGCTGTAGACCCCTAATTTTGCCCGGCCTCTCAAAATAAAGGCTAGGGAAACTTCACACAAAAATAAAGTTCACCCGGCTGCATATCAAAAACCGAGAAAGACCTCGCGCAACAAGACGAAGTTCACCCATCCACACAATAAAGACTAAAGAGACTTCCTACACGAAGATAAAGCTCGCCCGACATCTTAATGAAGGCCAAGAAGACTTCCTATATGAAGATAAAGCTTCAACGGACACACATTGGCATCAAACAACGTCTGAAAAAGGAAAGGAAAGCTTCCCGGGGGTCCCAAAACGCGAAGACAGGCCAAAACAGGTTGGGATAGCCGTCCCAAACTGGGACGGCCGTCCCAAACACCAAAATGCAAGTAAGACGCACGTCTCACCTTTGGGACGCACGTCCCAAACCCCAAAATTAAATGGGACGGCCGTCCCAAACACAACTGGCCGTCCCAACTTGGCCCAGTGCAAAATGCGCAGTTGGGACGGCCGTCCCAACCCAGACGGCCGTCCCAGATGTCCAGGCTGCGAAATCTATAAATAGGAGCCTCATTTTGTCATTCTCCACACCCCAGACAACTCCAAGACTTGTCTTCTTCTCTCCCTCCTTCGAATGATCTCTCTGATTGGCTTTAATAGGTAACAATCAGTTAAGGAATTTGTATTCCGACATTCGATTCTTATAGAAAATTTTAGTCGAGTCGAGTTTGTTCGAGAGGAGAGTCGTTGTAGAGTGAAGGATTGCCGCAAAGCGTCCTCTGTATAAAAGACTTATAATATAAAGCTTGCTTCGGAGGTTTTTCTCAATTCTCTTCCCTTTTATTGCTTTATTTACTGCTTTCTGTATGTAATATAGATAAAACCATGTAGATAGCCATATTTAAATACTGTACGAATAAAATAGGGTAATAGCGTAATCTCTTGTAATCTTTACTTAAATGAATTAATCCGTCATAGGGAACCCGAAAGGGGCGTTGTGGGGTGCTAATACCTTCCCCACACGTAACTAACTCCCTTACCCGACTCTAGTTATAATGGCCAAGTTTGGTTTTTATTAAAATCAATGCCTTTTTCTCCTTTTCCAATGTTTATGGTTAAAACATTGGTGGCGACTCCAAAAGAACCCTTTTCGAAAACCTTGCTTCTATTAGAGGATAGTTCAGTGTTGAGCGCCTCGGAAGCAATGAACATATTTTTAACAAAAAACGCGAGTCTCAACCATCTTTTCGCGACCGCTCGCATTAACGTTCGAGATGTCCCAGGACGTCGGAACGGACGGCGGCGACAACCATCTACATAAAAAAGAGATAAGTTTGACAAATTGAATGTAAAATTAACATTATACTCACTTTTTATATAATTCTCCCTCACTTCAAGTGTTTCACTCTTCTTTTGATCACTCTTTTTCCTCTCAAGTGTTTCACTAATGCTTTCTTTCTCTCTCTTTTCTTGAAGAAGTTTTTCTCTCATTTTTTTTTATCCTCACACACTTCTTGTGGACTCAAAGGTTTGAGCACAATCTTCTTGTCTTGGTGCATGAAAGAAATCTTGTTGGTGAACCCGTTATGATTAACTCTTTTATCAAATTGCCATGGTCTCCCCAAAAGTAAGTGACTGACTTCCATAGGAATAATATCACAAAGCACCTTATCATTGTATTTTCCAATGGAAATGTCCACTTCAACTTGTTGTCTCACTTGCACCTCTCCATCCTTACTAAGCCATTGAAGTTTATATGGCCTAGGATGTGGTTTGGTAGCTAAATTTAGCTTTGATACTAATCTAGCACTAGCCACATTGGTGCAACTACCTCCATCGATGATCATAATGACACCTTGTTATTGATTAAACATCTAGTGTGAAAAATATTTTTTCTTTGGCTTTCTTCCATAGGTTTCAATTGACTATCAAGTAATCACCTAATCATCAATAAATCTCCCTTTGGAATCTCTTCCTCCTCAATATCTTCACTCTTTTCTCCCTCTTCAACCTCAGATTCACTTATATATTCTCCCTCTCTAAGAACCATGGTCTTTGTGTTAGGGCACTCATAAGCATAGTGTCCTAGGCCTTGACACTTGAAACATTTCACATCTCTACTTTTTTTAGAGGGTTGTTCTTCATATTTTGAATGAGTCTTTGTAGGAATAGGTGTGGAACTACTAGAAGTAACAGTCCCATCTTTCTTGCCTTTGTCCTTCCAACTTGAAAATCCAAAGTTGGTAGAACTCTTCTTAGTCATTTCTTTTCTTTTGAGTTGTTGCTCCACTCGAATTGCTTTATGAAGTAAATCCTCCATATCAACAAACTCCTGCAACTCAACAATATCACATATATCAATATTCAAACCACCAATAAATCAGGCCATAGTTACCTCTTCATTTTCTTCAATCTTTGCTTGAATCATGAGCATGTCCATTTCTTTGAAATACTCCTCAACCCCCTTGTTGCCTTGAGTAAGTTTTTGGAGTTTAAATTTCAAGTCCCTTGCATAACTAGCCGGCACATACCGCTTCCTCATGATCCTTTTCATCTCAGTCCATGTATCAACCATTGACTCTTCATTTCTATCTCTCTCCTTTTGTAGCTTGTTCCACCAAACAAGAGCATAGTCAGAAAATTCTGTTGTTGCAAGCCTCACCTTTTGGGTCTCCTCATAATTGTTGCATGAGAAAACATGCTCTATTTTCATCTCCAACTCCAAGTATGCCTCCAGATCACTTTTTCCTTTAAACGGAGGAATGTTAAGCTTGACTCCTTCAAGCCTACTTGGTCTTGCTACTTCATAATTCATTCTCCTATTTCTCCTTTCTTCTTCGTCTTCAGGATTTCTATTCTCCAACCGGTTCAATCATTCATGGAGCTCATTGTTATGTCGTGTCATTAATCTTTCCAAATGTTGTACCAATACTCTCATTTGAAATGGACTAATTCCTGCTTCTTGATTGTAATTTTCCTCTTCTGCCATCAATTTGATGTTTAAACCCTTAAACTGGGGCTCTGAATACCAACTGATATGAATCACAAGGGGTAATTTAGGATCTTTAGGGTTAAAACCTTGTAAGAAATTTAGGAATTAGAAAGAAGGTGGAAAGAAAGAATCACTCTTCCCAAGGGAGGCAACACACAAAAGATGTGACAGTCCTTTGATACAGCCAAGGGTTCTTGAATCACTCAAGAATTTAGGAGAATCACTCTCACTAAGATAAAAGAGATAAACTCTAATATTTTTGAATAAAATTTCACTTGTTATTTCTTGATAAAAATGGTTCGGCTGATATAGAAGCGTTGCCATCAGAATTACAAAAGACTCAATAAAAGAAAATAAATACTAATAATAACCCATTAATCTAGGAATTGAAACTACTTAATAACTGATTGTATCTGAAACTGTGGCAACCAAAAGTCAATAAGCTATGCACCCCTTGGTCTCCCAAAGGCTGATGACTAAATTTTCAATTGGACCCTTATTACAACTTGCAATAAAACTAAACTAAAGTCCATTAATTGATTAATCCAAAACACAATTTGGTCAACCAACAATACTTGTTGAAGAGCTTCATTTGCTTCCCTTGCTCTAGCCCTTATCATAGGTCATGTTCACATCACCAATCATTCATTTTTAATAAAAACCCTAATTCATCTGCATTCTAGAAAGTGGTTGGTCTTTCTGTGGTCTGAACCTGTGCACAAAAGGATAAAGCGATGGAGCAGCTAGAAGAACAGAATCGCAAGCTCACCGTTGAGCTTAACTCCATGAAGGAACAAATGGCGCAAATGATGGAGTTAATGCGCCAGTAGAATCTCAACAAGGGCGATACTCATGGTGACCGCGCATCTCACCATGAGGAAGAAGAAGAAGAAGAGGCCCCTATGCGGTCCGAAGCAAGGGCAGTGCTCATCCAGCCCCCTGAAGTCTCCAAGCAACAAATCTCCGCTCTAGAAGATAGACTTAGGGCCTTGGAGGGGCATAGCTTTGACGTGAAGGAGGCAGCTGATATGTGCCTTGTTAAGAACATTCGTTTCCCTCCAAAGTTCAAGGTCCCATACTTCCCGAAGTACATGGGAATGACTTGCCCCAGGAGTCATCTTAATATGTACTACCGCAAGATGGCTCCCCATGATGACAACGAAGAACTCCTGATACACTGCTTTCAGGAGAGCCTGACTGATTCAGCTCTGAATTGGTACATGCATGTAAACCCCAAATCTTGCCTGGACTCCTAATAAAGCCAAAGATCGCCCATTCCGAAGATGGTTAAGACTTTATCAAGTCCATAGTAGATTGTTCTAGGTTCCATTTACGATAGGAAAGGATTTTAGAGGCATTAAAAATCGGGAAATCTGCCGGAGACAGCAGATGGCCGTCCAGAACAGGCGGATGGTCGTCCAGAGCAGGCAGACGACCGTCCATGACAAGCAGATGGCCATCCATGGCAACTTTAAGGTCATGGACGGTCGTCCACTTAGCTTGGACGACCGTCCATGGCCACTTTTTGCCCTGGACGGCCGTCCGCTTTGTCCAGACGGCCGTCCGCCTTTTCCAGGCCTGAATCCCTATAAATAGGGGTCTCATTCCTCCGAATTTTCACACCTTAGCACTCCTCCACTCTCTTGGGAGATTTTTGGCACTTGAGAGTGACTTTGAGCATTATTCCGGGGTTCGAGGGAGCTTTCCGATTTCCGTTAAGGTTGAAATCGGTTAAGGAGGTCTCTCTTTGAGGCATCCGGCCCTCGATCGAGTGACTTTTGTTTGTTTTGCGGAGAGGACCGTGCTTGTAGAGTGCGGGGACTGCCAAAAAGCGTCCTCACATTTTATAAGAGTTAATACAAAGCTCGCTTCGGAGGTTCCTTCTCTATTCTCTGTCTTTTTTACTGCTTTCTTTATCGCTTTCTTGGTGTGCATTAGATAATAGAGCCATGTAGATATTTAAATTCTGCAAGTAGATCAAATAATAGGGTAAAAATGTAATTTCTTTAAGCGTTTATTTTCTAAGTTAGTCCATCATAGGGAACCCGAAAGGGGCGTTGTGGGGGTGTTAACACCTTCCCCACACGTAACTAACTCCCTTACCCGACTCTGGTTGTAATGGCCAAAGTTGGTTTTTTCTAAAACCACTGCCTTTTTCTTTTTTACCTTTTTCAGTGTTTAAGGTTAAAACACTGATGGCGACTCCTTGAACCTATTCGAAAACCTCGCCTTTAGGTCTAGCCCGGTTATCGGACGGCGTAAAGGCGTTGAACCGTTTCTTTCAAAGAAAACGCAAGTTATATAAAAACCATCGCGTCGCTCTGATCGCCTCTTCTGACAGCGGCGATAGATGGCGACTCCACTAGGGAAGCTAGAGAGTTGATACCATTTAGTGATGGACTAGTTTAGAAAATAAAAACTAGAAATTACATTTTTACCCTTTCTTGCTTTTATAACATGCTTTACTGTTTGGCTTTAATAATTGTTGTATGCTTATTTTCTGCAATTGTCTAAAATAAACTGTACATAACCTTTGCACACTACAGTCCCTCTATACCCGAGGGCAAGAGAGAATACACATAGGGAGTGGGTGGCAGGTACGACCGACCATGGTAATGGCCATAGTGCCAGCAGGTCGTTGTTGGAAACCACCACTCAAGGTGATAACTTTCTTTTTCTTGGTCTAAGAATGTCGACACGGACATCTGTGCACGGTTCGAAGACTGGGAGATTGAAGGGTCCCTATAATGGGGGCACCTTGGGGGCCTGGCCTTGGTGAGAACAGTTAGAACATACCTTCGCCTATGCACTTTTCTGCAGGAAACCCCTACCTCGTAATTAAAACGTCACTCTGCTCGCGGATGAGTGAATTGTTTGTGCATTCGTTTGTTGCATTTGTTTGTTGCATAGCATAATCATACAACAGCAAAAAAAAATATATATATAACGAAATCTCAAAAATATTTTCACAATAAACACCCTTATCTCGGACAACCTGCCTTTTAGCTAGCCTGGTTTCAGGTTCTTTGTAAGCTAAGTAGCCACGCAGTCCGACAGAAGAGATAAGGGACGTTAAAACCATTCTTTTGCAATAACCATTTTTATCTCGAACAATCTGCCTTTTAGCTAGCCTGATTTCAGGTTCTTTGTAAGCTAAGTAGCCACGCAGTCCGACAGAAGAGATAAAAGGTTTTAAAATAAATCAAAATAACTGCTTTAAAAAGAGGAAATCAGGCCTTTTTCATGATTTTAAGCATCGAATCCATCATACAGGTAGTTTTATTATTTTTCAAAAAAATATATACACAAAAATCATGTACCATATAGAAAATAAAACATGATAATATTTAGAAAAAACAAACACTTTCATGCATACGAAAGCATCATACTCATACCATGCATTTTCTGTCTTTTCTAGAAAATGGAGGGATCAAGCAGTAAACAGTTGGGAAAAGTGGATATTCCCTAATACCGTGTTGAGAAGTTGGAGCAGTTGTGTGTGCTTATGCCATCAAAAGTTCGATCCGACTTCGAGAGATCTTACGGACGAATTTTGGACCTCCTGAAAATATCTGTTGACCACGTGTTCGTCAGGGTCCTGATCCATTTTTGGAGCTCTAGATTGCACTGCTTCGAGTTCCCTCAGTTTGATTTGGTTTCGACTTTGGAGGAGTACGAATTAATGATCAGATGGCCCAAGTTAGCTGGGGTATACATTAGCCAGGGGGCCTATGTCTCAGTAAAAAAGGTCGCTCACCTCATCCGATTACCACTTCCACAGTCTACCCTGAAAGGAAAAGGGAGCATTCAGGGGTGGAAGAAATCACTTTTAGAGGACCACTTATCCTCTCTGGCTGAAAAAGGAGATTGGCCCACATTCAACAAGACTCTGGCATTAATTATGTTTGGGACCTTTTTATTCCCTTTCCATAACGATGTTGTAGATCACACCGCAATGGATGCCTTCTTTGCTTGGGACGTACATTTGAAAAGTCCCGTGCCTGCGCTTCTTGACGACACCTTGCTGTCAGTAGAATTCTGTCATCATAAGCAAGGAAAAACACTTCGTTGTTGTTTTGCATTATTGTTCGTCTGGGGTATCACTCACTTCTATGCTTCAAATCACATGGGAGCATTCCCAGACCCGTTGAGGAGCTTCTCGAAGATCCCCCTCCATCATCGTGGCGCCATGGAGTGGAAGAATGAGTTGGAGAACTGGAACATAGATCACATATCTTGGGCATGCCCTTGGTTCCGACCTGGCCCCGTTCTTATCCTATGCGGAGATCACCCCTGTGTACCATTACTGGGCCTCAGGGGTTTCATAGCTTACTCTCCAAAGATAGCTATGAGGCAACTCATGAGGACCCAGACCACCCCAATGCAGGAAGAAATCGGGGGATTGTGTTTCTTCTGCAGTTCCAACAGCTTCAAGGACGCTTCCGCAATCCGTAAAGCATGGGAGAGACCAGTCTATATGGGGGACGAAGAGCTCGGCAGGGCTCGAGTGGCAGTTTCTAGTGATTTTGAGGAATGGAGGAAAAATAGAGGGGTGCCACATCCATCCACTCCATTCCCCTCACCGTCAGCAAATGCAGAATTACGAACCCGAGTCGATGCCTTGACCCAAAGGATAGAAATTATGGGAGCCCAATTGAGGGGCCTTGAGGAAAAAGAGCAAGAATCTATCCTTACCATCGATGGTCTGCAAAGGCAGTGCAAGAAGAAGGACCAAGAGATAGAGCGTCTCAAGGACCAGTGTGCTGACTCCAACAAAGAGGTTGCCCAAGCATCTAAAGTTGCTAGAGCAGGCTCGGATAATCAAATCCAAGAAATAACGGCCAAATTAGCACACATTGAGGCTGAATTGGCAAAGCAGGCACAGGCGACCAAGATAATACAACGAGACCTCGAAAGAACTCGGTCTGACGCACAACGAAAGAGGGAAGTCGCCCAAAGACTTAGCAGAGACTTGGCTGAGCTACGATGCAAGGAAAAAGACGGATTAGCTCAGTACGGCCAAGTGTTGCAAGAAAGAGACCAAGCTCTTGAGAAACTTGATGACTTACAGGCTTTGGTCATCCATCAAGAGGCAAGGATAGAAGAGGCTCGTAAATACAGTGAAGATATGAGCCAGGCGGTCCATCGCCAGTCTGAAGTACTCACTCATCATGTACGGGAAGCCGAGGAGAAATTACATAGAAACCAGAGCCCGCCTGTGGGTTTCTTTAGGCTTTACCGTTTCTGCCAAAATGTACTTCGTAGCATGGTTTAGGGGAATGCACACTTTTTCCGAATAAATAGAATCACGTTTTGTTTATCTATACAACTGTTTATTGCATTCATCTCGCATTCATTCACATATCTCTCCTTGCTTTAAAAATTAATAAGACAATAAATAAGAAAGGTTAATTGATGTGCTGTCATAAAACAGAAAAATGGAATGGAAACCACTCATCATCAATCTTTCCTCAACGGTTGAGCCACCCACAACGGACAATAAAATCTAACCGCTGGTTATCACGATCGGTAAAGAAGAAGGGACTAGGACACCACTGCGATTATTTATGCCTCGTCCTTTCCCCTACGAATCAAACAAAGTTGTACCATGGAAATACCCAGTAAACGAAGACGTTTCCAATATAGCTGGTATTGGGGGCATGACCAGAAGTGGGCGAATATATGCTCCCAAGGATTCACAAGTAGACGCCCCCAAAAATAAAGAAAAAAACAAAGAAATCGAAGAAGAAAACAAAGTAGAATCCAAGGAGGAAGTAGACGAATTACTCCAGTACATAAAGCAGAGTGAATACTCCATCATAGACCAACTCAACCGCACGCCCGCGAAGATAACTTTGTTATCTTTGATAATGAGTTCGGAACCACACCGAAACGCACTGCTGAGGGTCTTGAACGAAGCCTACATATCCCACACCATATCCCAAGACAAGTTCGAAGGAATCATTGGGAACATCACAACCAGTGATCATCTTACCTTCACCGATGAAGAACTTCCCCCTGGAGGGTCGAGCCATAACAAGCCTTTGCACATATCCGTCAAGTGTAAAGAATACCTCATCGCCAAAGTCCTGGTGGATAATGGGTCATCCCTGAACGTCATGCCTAGGTGCACACTTGACAAATTGGTAATTCAAGGAGCCCATATGCGTCCAAGCAGCACCATCGTTCGAGCCTTCGACGGATCAAAACGTGAGGTAATAGGAGAAATCAATCTACCAATCTGGGTAGGCCCCACTATTTTTAACGTGGACTTCCATGTGATGGATATCACTCCTACTTACAGTTGCCTCCTAGGCAGACCTTGGATTCACGACGCCAGAGCAATCCCATCAACACTCCATCAAAAGATCAAATTCGTGGTAGACAACAAACTGGTCACAGTTCAAGCCGAAGATGACATCTTGATTAGCAAGCCATCTACCCTACCTTATGTGGATACAACAGAAGAGGCCTTCGAGACAGCCTTTCAGGCGCTGGAGATTGCCAATGTTGAAAGACTTCCCAATAACATGAGGGTGACACATATGATGACGAAGTACGGATATCGCCCAGGTCAGGGACTCGGTGCAAGTTCCCAAGGAATAAGAGAGCCACCAGATTTCAAGGACAATCCTTTGAAACGCGGCCTAGGGTATAACCCTGATACAAGAGTAAATGGAAAGTCTTCCCTCCGCTCGCTAAATCAGATCTTCCGAAGCGGAGGGATACAGGCGTCAGGAGCAACTTTAGTCATTAGGTGTTCTTCTTCCATTTTTTAAGGAATGTAAACCCAATGACTATTAGAGATTACTCCCCAGGGGCAGCCCGACCCCCGGTCATTTTCAGGGCACATATTACTCTTTTAATCATATGAGAATAGATTTCTTACTATCTGCTTCTTTTCTTACTACTCATGTCTACGCCTCATTAATAACCACGCTTAAGCAAATGTTTCTAAAAAGTGTCTAAAAGCTTGAAAGCGCACCAACAGTAAAAAATAAATAACACCTTCCCCACACGTAATTAACTCCCTTACCCGACTCTGGTTGTAATGGCCAAAGTTGGTTTTTTCTAAAACCATTGCCTTCTTTTTTCTTTACCTTTTTCAGTGTTTAAGGTTAAAATACTAATGGCGACTCCTTGAACCTCTTCGAAAACCTTGCCTTTAGGTCCAACCCGGTTATTGGACAGCCTAAAGGTGTTGAACCACTTATTTCAAAAAATGCGAGTCATATCAAAACCATCGCATCGCTCCAACCACCTCATCTAACTGCGGCGACAAACCTCTACCTAAAAGTGTCAAGTATGCATATTTAGACGAGGATGAGAAGCTCCCGGTGATAGTGTCCACCTCCCTTGATGTCCAACAAGAAGAAAAGTTGTTGCATGTGTTGAGAAAGCATAAAAGAGCTATTGTTGGACTCTAGATGACATTATTGGTATCACCCCATCTACATGCATGCATAGGATACTCTTGGAGGATGGAGCTAAACCAGTGAGACAGCCACAGAGAAGGCTCAATCCAGTGATTCTTGATGTGGTAAAGAAGGAGGTGACCAAGCTTATGCAAGATGGGATCATATATCCTACCTAGTTCAGGTTGTCCCCAAGAAGACAGGCATCACTGTGGTGAAGAATGAGAAAGAAGATTTGATTCCAACAAGGGTGTAAAACAGTTGGAGAGTCTACATTAATTATAGGAAATTAAATCAAGCAACAAGAAAGGACCATTTTCCCTTGCCCTTCATTGATCAAATGCTTGAGCGTCTGGCAGGAAAATCCCACTACTCTTTCCTTGATGGATTCTCTGGTTATTTTCATATTCATATTGCTTCTGAGGATCAGGAGAAGACCACATTCACCTTCCGCTTTGGTACCTTTGCCTATAAGAGGATGCCTTTTGGCCTATGCAACGCTCCTGGTACATTCCAACAGTGTATGATGACCATTTTTAGTGATTTTATAAAGAGTTGCATGGAGGTTTTTATGGATGATTTCACTGTTTATGGGTCTTCATTTGATGCATGCCTAGATAGTTTGGATAGAGTGTTACATAGATGCACTAAGACTGATCTTGTTTTGAATTATGAGAAATGTCATTTTATGGTGCAACAAGGGATAGTTTTAGGTCATGTAATCTCTAGTAAAGGCATAGAGGTAGATCGTGCCAAGATTGATGTTATTTCACAACTACCTTACCCCTCTTGCGTGCGACAGGTTCGTTCTTTTCTTGGCCATGCAGGCTTCTACAGGAGGTTCATAAGAGATTTCAACAAGAAAGCCCTTCCATTATCTAGCTTGTTACAGAAAGATGTGGCATTCCACTTTGATGAGAAGTGCAAGGAGGCTTTTGATTGCCTAAAGACTGCTTTGACTACCACCCCCATCATCTAGGCCCCTAATTGGACGGTCCCTTTTGAGCTAATGTGTGATGCTTATAATTATGCATTAGGGGTTGTCCTTGCACAGAAAGTAAATAAGTTGCCTAGAGTGATTTATTATGCTTCTAGGGCTTGAGACGTTGCACAAGTTATTTACACCACCATTGAAAAAAAACTCTTAGCCATTGTGTTTGCTCTTGATAAGTTTAGATCATATTTGCTTGGCTCTAGAGTTGTTGTTTTTACTGACCATGCATCTTTAAAGTACCTGTTGAAGAAGATCGACTCCAAGCCGAGTTTGATCCGATGGATGCTTATACTACAGGAGTTTGATTTGGAGATTCAGGATAGGAGTGGAGCACAAAATTTAGTGGCAGATCATCTAAGTCGAATAGAGGGAGCTATTAACACTTCTCCTATCCGGGATGACTTCCTTGAAGAGAAGCTCCTTAATATTTTTGTTGCTCACTCTACTCCTTGGTTTGCTGATATTGTTAATTATTTGGTTTCTTCTGTTTTCCCCCCACTAGCATCTAGATCTCAGATTGATAAACTCAAAAGTGATGCTAAATATTATATATGGGATGAACCGTATTTATGGAAAATGTGTAGTGACCAGGTGATTAGGAGATGCATTCTAGATCATGAGATCAAGTCAATCCTTCATTTCTGCCATGCTTCAGCAGTTGGTGGACATCTTGGCTCCCAAAGAATAGCAAGGAAGGTGCTTGACTGTGGTTTTTATTAGCCCACCATCTTCAAGGATGCATGGAGGATTTTTAGCACCTGTGAGTAGTGCTAGAGAGCAGGAGGTGCCATTACTTGGAGACAAAAAATGCCTCAACAACTTATGTTGTTTTGTGAGGTTTTTGATATTTGGGGTATTGATTCCATGGGCCCTTTCCCTGTTTCTTTTTTATTCTCTTATATTTTGCTTGTTGTTGATTATGTTTCCAAATAGGTGGAGGCTAAGGCCACCATCACTATTTTTTGTAGGTTTGGCATACCCAGAGCAATTGTTAGTGACCAGGGCTCCCATTTCTACAACAAATCCATGCAAGCTATGCTCCATAAGTATGGGGTCATTCACAGAGTTTCTACTCCTTACCACTCCCAAACTAATGGGCAAGCTGAGATATCCAACCGAGAGATAAAGAGGATCTTGGAGAAGATGGTGCAGCCTAACAGGAAGGGTTGGAGTCGTAGGCTTGAGGATGCTCTTTGGGTGCACAGGAATGCCTACAAGGCACCTATAGGGATGTCTCCCTATCGGGTTGTCTTTGGTAAGGCATGTCACCTACCAGTTGAGATAGAGCATCATGCATATTGGGTTGTGAAGACTTGTAGCTTGGCTCTTGATCGAGCTAGAGAGGAAAGGAAGCTCCAATTGAATGAGCTTGATGAGATCCGCCTAGAAGCTTATGAGAACTCTAAGTTCTACAAAGAGAAAACCAAGAGATTCCATGACAGCTTAATAGCTAGGAAGGAGTTTCTTGTTGGGCAAAAAGTGTTGTTATTTAACTCTAGACTTAAGCTCATGGCTGATAAACTCCGTTCTAAATGGATTGGACCTTTTGTGGTTACAAATGTTTTTCCATATGGAGTTGTAGTGATCACGAGCAAATCCTCCAACAAGAGCTTCTAAGGTGAATGGTGATTGCCTAAAGCATTTTCATGAGAGCCCTTCACTTGTGGATGTCACTATGGAGGAGTGTGCACTAGAGGAGCCTACCATTGACCCACCATGATCCACGAGTTCTTTTTTCCCCTTCCACTCTTTTATCTTGCTTGTCCTATTTGTTTAGTGGATATGATTGTGTTTACATTGAGGACAATGTCTAATTTAAGTGTGGGGAGGGAGATGTAGGATTGTATGTTTATATTCTATGTTTTGTGTACATTTTTGCATATTTTTCTTTGATTTCTGGGTTTTGTATAGGTAGTAGGCACTTACTTCACTCTTGGATGTAGACCCCAAATCTTGTTCGACCTTACAATAAAGAGCAGAATACTTCCGTTCGAAGATGGACAAGGCCTTAGAAAGCCCCTAGGCATGTTTACTAGGCTCCATGTTAGAAAAGGAAAGCTTTCTGTACACAAAAATAAGAGCATTCTGCCCAGAAGCACGAGATAGTCGTCCCGTTTGGCTAGACATCCGTCTTGCCATTTATAAGACGAGACCACCATCTCGCCACTTGGCGAGACGACCATCTCGGTCTGACGTGCACAAATTTCTATAAATAGGACCTCCATTTCAGGGAGAAAGGACACGAAAAAAGAGAGAAATCACGTATCTTTTACTCATACACTCTGTATACTTATTATTCTAGCTTCTGAAGTTCGTTTCCAACTTTTCTAAGCAATTTCGAGTAGTTTTCGATTCGAGAAAGGAGCACTTGTGTACAGTGTGGGATTTTCCAAAAAGCAACCTTTGCAAGAATATATATATATATATATATATATATATATATAAAAGTTTTCTTCGAAGGTTTTTACATCTCTTATTCTCTTTCATCGTTTTTATTAATTACTCTCTCTGTGCATTAGTTATTAGGGTCATGTAGTCAATTATTTAAATTTTGCAATGAATAAATAAGGGTAAAGGCATGATTTTAAAAATAAACAGTCCATCATAGGGAATGCGAAAGGGGCATCGTGCAGGTGCTTATACCTTCCCCACACGTAACTAACTCCCTTACCTAACTCTGGTTGTAATGGTCAAAGTTGGTTTTTCTTAAAACCACCGCCTTTTTTTTCAATGTTTTTGGTTAAAATATTGGTGGCGACTCCAGGACCCATTTACTAAAACCTCACCCTTAGAATAGTTTGGTTATCAGACACCCTAAGGGTGATGACCACACTTTTAAAACGCGAGTCATATCGAAAAACCATCGTGTCACTCCGACCGCCTCTTTTGACAGCGGCGACAGATGGCGACTCTACTGGGGAAGTCCGAGAGTTGATCCCATTTAGTGATGGACTAGTTTAATAAATAAAGACTTGAAATAATGCTTTTACCCTTCCTTGCTTTATAACATGCTTTATTGTATGACTTTAATAGCTGTTGTATTTTTACTTTATGCAATTGTTTAAAATAACAACTTACACAAACCCTTGCACACAACAGTTTCCCCTATACCCGGGGGCATGTGGGATAACCTTAAAGAGTGGGTGGCTGGTACGATTTGTCGTAGTTAAGGGCCTTGTGCCCACCAGTATGGTCAGAAATCATCACTCAAGGTGATAACCTTCCTTTTTTGGCCTAAAGATATCAACACAACCTTAGTACCATGCATGATATGAGGGCTGGAAGAGTGGGGACATATAATGGGGGCACCTTAGGGACCTGGCCTTGGTAAAGATATTTAGAACCACCTTGAATACACACTTTTGTCCAGGATACCCCTACCTCATAATTAAACGTCATCTCACAGTTCACGCATGAGTGAACTGTTTGTTGCATAGCATAATCATTGTAGACCCTAAATCTTGCCCGGCCTCAAAATAAAGAGCAGAATGTAAGAATTAATGGTTGAGTTCAAGAGGGGGGGTGAATTGAACTTTTGAAATCTTTTTCGAAAAACTCTCTTTCTTTTGGAAGAATGGTTAATCTTTATCCAATCTTTTATTAGGCAGATTTGGTTTTAAACAAAGCAAGAATATAAACAAGAAATGAAAAGAGATGAAAGCAGAAATTCAACACAAGAGTTTATACTGGTTCACTCTTTCCAAGAGCTACATCTAGTTCTTGACAAATCTGCCAAGTTCCACTAATTCCAAGTGAAAAATACAAACCAGTAGATATACACCAATCTACCCCAAGAACTATCTTACAACACCACAAGATAGACTCTTGAATTAACCACCCAGTTACTGTAACCAGTGCAGATTCAAACCCAATCTACACAATTAAACTTTGTACAAGTATATGAAAAAAATAAACCTGGACTGCAGCTTTAACAATATAGAAGTCCAGAAGCAATTTTCCTAACTCAGAACTTTCTCTCTTGATGATCTTTCAACAATCTTGATCTAAACGCCTTATGATATGAAAAGTTTATGAATGCTCAGAAAAAGGCACGAATATGAGAGCTCTAAGATTGCTTTCAAATGTTTTCCAAATTGTGTTTTCAAAAGAGAAATCAAAACTGTATTTATAGAGTAAAAGAGAGAAACTGATAGATTCAATCGATTTAAAATGACGTTTCAATCGATTGATATCATTTAAAATTCATTCGATCGGTTGTTTGGAGCTTTCAATGGATTGAAACAGTTTAGAAAAAAAAAATGGTAGCTCTCTGTTTCAACAGATTAAAATATATTTCAACAGATTGAAATCCTGTGATACCTTAGAATGAAAAAATGATCTCTCTATTTCAACAGATTAAAACTTATTTCAACAGATTGAAATCCTGTGATACCTTAAAATAAAAAAATGATCTCTCTGTTTCAACAGATTAAAAATTATTTCAACAGATTGAATTTCTGTGATATCTTAGAATGAAAAAATGATCTCTCTGTTTCAACCGATTGAAATTCTGAGATACTTCAAAGTGAAAAATAACATCTGTCTGTTTCAACAGATTGAACTTGATTTCAACAGATTAAAATTGTGAAACCTTTAATATGAAAAAATCATTAAGAACATTTTAACCTGTTGATTCTGCGATTCAATCAATTAAAATTTTGACTGTATATGAACATTTCCTATGTTAAGTGATTTTAACAGATTGAAACTTCTTTTTAACAGATTGAAAAACTCAGTTTGTTCTTTTAATGCTTAAAGATTGGTTTTTCATGCAGTAAAATAAGTTCTATGAAATGCATCATTTATAGGCGCTTATCACAAGATCTACTGAAACTATCAAGAGATTAAATTCTAAACCTATAACCTATTCACCTACACACCCACAAACTAAACTCTATAAACTCTATATGTCTTCATCAAATCCAACAAGTACTTCACAGAAGACCTCCGTTCCAAGATGGGCAAGGCCTTAAAGGTCCCTAAGATTGATCAATAGGCTCAATATTAGAATAGGAAGGCATTTTGTACACAAAAATAAAAAAATTTCACCTAGAAGGTCGAGACCACCGTCTCATTTGGCGAGACCACCATCTCGCCACTTTCCAAAGGCGAGACCGCTATCTCGCCACTTGCCAAAGGCAAGACCATCGTCTCGTTTGGTGAGACCACCGTCTCGTTTGGCGAGACCACCGTCTCGTTTGGCGAGACCACCGTCTTGCCATTTGCCAAGGGTGAGACGGCGGTCCCGACCTTGTCAGGTGAGACGATGGTCCCGATCTGACGAGCACAAATTTCTATAAAAGGGGGCCTTCTCCTCATGTTCTACAACTTCTCCAACTGGATATACCTTAAAATACTCTTCTAGAATCCCTCTAAAGCATTTCCAGAGTCTTAGAGTTTTTAAAAGCATTCTAGAGTCCTTCGAGAGAAGAGTGAGCGACATTGTAAAGCGTGGAGTTTGCCAAAAAGCGCCCTTTACAAGAGCATTTATAAAAAGCTTGCTTCGAAGGTTCTTCTATATCCCTTACTCTGTTTTATCGCTTTTATTAGTTACCATCTTTTTGCATTAATTATTAGGGCCATGTAGTCAAAAATTTAAATCTTGCAATGAATAAATAGGGGTAAAAGCATAGTTTTAATGTTCTTATATCTTTACAATAAACAGTCCATCATAGGGAACCCGAATTGGGCGTCGTGGGAAAGCTAATACCTTCCCCACACGTAATTAAATCCCTTACCTAACTCTAGTAGTAATGACCAAAGTTGGTTTTTCTTAAAAACCATCACCTTCTTTTCCTTTTCCAATGTTTTTGGTAAAAATATTGGTGGCGACTCCAGAACCCATTTATGAAAACCTCATCTTTAGGATAATTTGGTCATCGGACATCTTAAGGGTGATGACCACACTTTAAAAAATGCAAGTCGAACCGAAGGACCATCGCATCGCTCCAACCGCCTCTTTTGACGGCGGCGACAATTATACAACAAAAATAAAAAATCTCAAAAAAAAACCTTTTTCATAATAAACACTCTTAGCTCAAACAGTTCACATTTTAGCTAGCCTGGTTTCAGGTTCTTTGTAAGCTAAGTAGCAACGTGGACCGATAGAAGAGATAAAAGGTTATGAAAAAATTATTTAAAAAATAACCATAATAAGAGGAAATCGGACTTTTGTTCATGATAACATCGAACTCATAAACATCCATATAGGTAGTTTCCTTTCTGTTGCAAAACCAAAGATGTATATACACAAAAACCCAAACACTATCATGTATCATGTAGAGAATAAAACATGATAATGTTTAGGAGAAACAAAACACTTTCATGCATGCTCACATCAACATCATACTCATAACATGCATTTTTCTACTTTTAGATAAATGGAGGGACTTAGTAATGGGTAGTTGAGGAAAGTGGATATTCCCCGATACCGTGCGGAAAAGTTAGAGTGCTTGTGCACGATGATGCCACTCGAGGTCCACTCCGATTTCAAAAAATCCCACGGGCGAATCTTCAATCTACTGAAGATCTGCGTCGATCCTATCTTCGTCAGGGTTCTGATCCACTTTTGGAATTCCAGTCTTCATTGCTTCGAATTTCTGCAATTTGATATGGTGCCGACTTTGGAGGAATATGAGATCATGCTTAAATGACCCAAATCAGTCGTGGTCCATATTTGTCGAGAATCATATATTCCTGCAACCAAGGTTGCCACTATCATCCAGTTGCCACCCCATCAGGCTACCCTGGTGGGAAAAGGGAATATCCAAGGATGGAAAGTTGTCATGTTAGAAGACCATTTGTCATCTTTGGCTGATAAGGCAGACTGGTTTGTCTTCAACAAGACCCTGGCCTTAATTGTGTTTGGGACCATATTATTTCCCTTTCACCTCGACGCAGTAGGTCAAATTGTCATGGAAGCCTTTTTCTCATGGGACGTTCATTCAAAGAGTCCCCTACCTGCACTTCTTGCTGACACCTTGATTTCAATTGAATTTTGTCATCAGAAACAAGGAAGAAAGCTCAGATGTTGCTCTTCGTTGCTTTTCGTTTGGGGTATCACACACCTCTACGCCTCAAGCCACATGGGAATGTTCCCCGATCCTTTGAGGAGCTTCTCAAAGATCCCCGTCCGCCAACGTCCAACTATGGAATGGAAGGTCGAGTTGGAACAATGGAACATCAATCACCTATCTTGGGCTTGCCCTTAGTTCCGACCCGGCCCTGTCCTCATCTGATCCGGAGACCACCCGAGCATACCACTGTTGGGCCTCAGGGGTTGCATAGCCTACTCCCCAAAGGTATTTATGAGACAACTCATGAGAACCCAAAACCACGCCGTCACAGGGAGAGCTCAGAGGACTGTGTTTCTTTGGAGACCCATGCAAAGTTGAAAGTGCATCCTCTATACGGAGAGCATGGGAGAAACCAGTCTATATGGGAGATAAAGAGCTAGGAAAATCTTGAGTGGCCGTCTCTAGTGACTACGAGGAATGGAGAAGAAGCAGGGGGATGTCACAGTCATCCGGCCCGTTCACTATGTCATCAGCAAACGAAGAGTTTCGAACACGAGTCGACGCCTTGACCCAAAGGATAGAAATAATGGGAGCCCAGATGAGGGCCCTTGAGGAGAAGGAACAAGAATCTATCCTTACCATTGATGGTCTACAAAGGTAGTGCAAGAAGAAGGACCAAGAGATAGAACACCTTAAGGACAAATATGCTGACATTAACGAGCAGGTTATCCGAGCATCCAAAGTTCCAAAGATCAACCCAGATAATCAACTCCAAGAAATGACCGCCAAACTAGCACACCTTGAGGCCGAATATGCAAGGTAGGCACAGATGACTAAGATGATACAACAAGATCTCGCAAGAACCCAGTTAGAATTGCAACGGAGGTGGGAGACCACCCAAAGACTTAACAGAAACCTTGTTGAGCTACACCGCAAAGAAAGAGACAAACTAGCTCAGTACGGTCAAGTTCTGCAAGAGAAAGACCAAGCTGTCGAGAAGCTTGACAACTTACAAGCATTGGTCGTCCATCAAGAGGCGAAAATAAAAGAGGTTCAACACTATAGTGAAGATATGATCCAGGTGGTCCATCGACAATCTGAAGCACTCACTCATCATGTACGGGAAGCCAAAGAGGAAATACATAGAAATCAGAACCCACCTGTGGGTTTCTATAGGCTTTTCTGTTTTTGCCAGAATGTGCTTTGTAGCATGGTATAGGGGAATGTACACTTCTCCTGATAAATAAAAGTACCTTTTGGTTTATCTTTTACAACTGTCTATTGCATTCATAGGTTGCATACATTCATACATCCCTCCTTCACTTTTCATTAATAAGATAATATAAAGCAAAGGTTAATTGATGTGTCTTTCACAATCAGAAAGATGGAGACGAAATCGTTCATAATCAAGCTCTCCCCAATGGCTAATCCACCTAGAGAGGTTAATAAGCTCAGTCGTTGGTCATCAAAGTTGATAAAGAAGAGGGGGTAAGGATGCCTTTGTGATTATTTATGCCCCGTCCTTTCCCCTATGAATCAAATAAAGTTGTACCATGGAGATATGGAGAGTCATCACCCACCAATGAAAACATCTCGAACATAGTCGACATTGGGGGCATGACGAGAAGTGGAAGAATCTACTCCCCCAAGGAGTCACAAGAAGACACCCCAAGAATAAAGGGAAGAATAAAGAGACCGAAGAGGAAGAGAATAAAAAATCTAAGGAGGAGACTGATGAGCTACTACAGTTTATAAGACAAAGTGAGTACTCCATCATTGACCAACTCAATTGCGCACCTGCAAAGATAACTTTGTTATCACTAATGATGAGTTCAGAATCACATCGAAATGCCCTAATGAAGGTCTTGGGCGAAACACATGTACCTCATACAATATCCCAAGAAAGGGTCAAGAGGATCGTCGGTTACATTACAGCCAGCGATCACCTCACCTTCACAGATGAAGAACTCCCTCCTGAGGGATCGAGTCATAACAAGCCCTTACACA
Source organism: Sphenostylis stenocarpa (assembly GCA_963425845.1). Taxonomy (NCBI): domain Eukaryota; kingdom Viridiplantae; phylum Streptophyta; class Magnoliopsida; order Fabales; family Fabaceae; genus Sphenostylis; species Sphenostylis stenocarpa. The sequence goes on along the minus strand of OY731400.1, from coordinate 23,383,710 downwards.
TCTCTATTAAATTGAAGGAGTATATCATCACCAAATTTCTTGTGGATAACGGATCATCCTTGAATGTGATGCCTAGGTGCACACTTGACAAGTTAACAGTTCAAGGAACCCGCATGCGCTAAAGCAGCACTATCGTTTGAGCCTTCGACGGGTCCAAAACGAGAAGTAGTGGGAGAGATCAATCTGCCAATCCAAATTGGTCCCACCATCTTCAACGTAAATTTCCATGTGATGGATATTACTCTAGTATACAAATGTCTCCTTGGAAGACCTTGGATTCATGACGCTAGGCAGTACCTTTGACGCTTCACCAAAAAGTCAAGTTTATCGTAGACGACAAATTGGTCACAATCCAAGCTGAATATGACATCTTGATTAGTAGACCGTCTACCTAACCTTATGTGGACGCGACCGAAGAGGCCCTTGAAACATCTCTCCAAGCGCTTGAAATTGCCAGTGTAGAAAGACTTCCTAGCAACATGAAGGTGGCCCACATGATGTCAAAGTACGGATACCGCTCAGGCCAAGGGCTCGATACAAATTCCCAACAAATAAGGGAACCACCGGATTTTAAAGACAATCCTTTGAAGCACGGCCTGGGGTACGACCCTACAAAGGATCAAGCTACAAGAAGAAAGGGAAAGTATCCCTTCCGAACACTGAATTAGATCTTTCGAAGCGGAGAGGTACAAGCGTCAAGAACAGCTTTAGTTATTAGGTGTTCTTTTTCCGATTTTAAGGAATGTAAACCCAATGACTATTAGAGATTAATCCTTGGGGTCCCCGACCCCTGGACATTTTTAGGGCACACATTTCCCTTTTAATCATAAAGAATGTGTTTCTTACTATCTGCTTCTTTTCTTGCTATTCATGTCTATACCTCATCAATAACCATGTTTGAACAAATGTTTTTAAATGCGTCCAAATAATCAAGAGTGCGCTATCATCAAAGAACAAAATTAGCCATCACTGGTTGATTAGAAACATAAGAAAGGTTTACCACATCATAATAAAGTCGTGTTTCACTAATGTTATGCAAAAAGAAAGCAGAAAATAAAAAAGAAGCCCATAAAAGCCAAAGGCCATAAAAGAGAAAAGGGAAAATTACCCGGTAGAAAACCCACAAAGGGGGCTAGGCAAAAATTAGGGTCAACTCGCTAGGAAACTCGAACAATATTAAAGGGTAGCCTAGGCAAAAGATAGGGTTACAAAACAAAGTCCGCTAGAGTTCCTAAAGAAAAATAAAAAAGGAAGCCTAGACAAAAGTTAGGACAAAGCACAACATCCTAGATTGAAAACCCAAAGGGCGATCTAGAGAAGTCAATCGGTCATAATAAGCGCCACAAAACAAATCAGTTAAAGATACAACCTCGTAAACAAACATTTGTTTAAACTAGCCTAAACAGTCTGACCAACCTCGGCTAGCCATTCTTACAAAAACTATTTTTTTTAAGGAACAAAAATCCCTTCTAAAACACAAACCTTTGAATTAATTATCCTATTTCTTCTTTTCTCTTGACCCTTATCATTACAACATTCTAGTGATTAACCGGGAAATGTGAAAACATAAGTAAGCAATAGGAGGATTGAAATTCCTACAGAAAGGGAGAAGTACACTAAAATGCACGCATAGCTCTTCATTATGGTTATTCTTCGGTCATGGCAAATCTGAAATGGAAAGAACAGTACAACTAAACACGACATCAGAAGAGCTTCGTCATCAATAGATACATCAGTCAATCCTTCTGAAATATTAACTAAAATAGTATTATAGGGCACATATAAAAAAACATTGCATGCATATATGTTCATAAACAAGGTCATATCTTTCTTTTTACAAAAAAAAAAACTCAGAAAACCCAGACGGCCGTTTCATTTGGCGAGATGGTCGTCTCGCCATTCGCAAATGGCGAGATGGCCGTCTTGTTTGGCGAGATGGCTATCTCGCCATTCGCAAAATGCGAGACGGTCATCTCAATATCTTAGACGACTGTCCTGAATGCCGTTAAAACGAGACGGTCGTCCGGGTCATTTCCAAAGCATCCCATTCCTGCATTCTCTCCTCATCTCATACATCTTCTTGCATATGTAAGTGTATTTGAGCAAAAATGCATCAAGGAGAATCCTCCAGACCCAGGAAGCATGGTCAGGAACTCGTCTGGGGTGCTTCGGCTCTGCAAGCACCACCAAACCCCGCCCAACTTATGCCTCAGCACCAGGCTAGGCTCGACCACATCAGGAGCTACACCTGGCACCCCATGTTGCGGCTAGATTTTGGCATCCTAACCACGTTTGGTTGGGATGAGGCTGTGAGAGACCACATCCATAGCATCAGGTGGGACTTCCTCCTTCAGGATCCTCCTACCCGCATATTTCGAGAGGCCACGATGGAATTCCTCGCCTCCGTGACGATGGTGGACATGTCATCCATGTACCCAAGTGTCCCTCCGGCGAGAGCAGTCTCCTATTTTATGAATGGGGTATACAGGACGATGACATTAGATGAATTCAACGTCATCATGGGCTTTAACTAGCTCGTTGACACCCTGGCCCCAGAGTACCAGGGTGCTCTGTATGAGAGGCCAGCTACCCTCATAACCGGTGAGATTTGGGAGGATCTCATCGAGTCACAGATCCTGCCAGCCCAGATGAAGGGGTCAACCCTGAGTTCTCCTCTCCGCATTTTCCCCAAGCTGCTGGCGGGGACGATTCATGGAGGAAGGAGAGTCAAGGTAAGATCACCCAACCTGACCTCTTCGTCCTCTACTGCATGCTCCATGGATATAGGTGCAGTCCAGGATACTTTCTCCTGAGGCACTAAAGTATTTTGGGAGTCGTTCTATGGGGCCCATCCTAATGGCTCCCCTCATCACCCCCCTGGCCGAGCGATGGGGATGTGCCAACAGGGAGGACATACCCTCTACCCTCTGACCCGAGCCTATTGGTGGGTCAATGCTCATCCACATGGGCATGCTCATCAGGCAAGGGTCCGATGTGGTGCTACACCCGGTGCTCGCCATGACCCTTGATATCCGGGACTTGGATGAGTCGGACGACATCCTATGTCCCCGGAATTTGAGCAGCAGTAGCGACAATATGGGGATGACATCACCAGCATCCACCAGCACATAGACGCTGAGTCCCAGGTCCTCCGCCAACTGTTGGACCAAATGTTCATGAGACAGGACACTTTTGAGCTACAACTAGAGGCTTTTGGCCAAAGGCAGGAGGGAATCGTCTAGAACCTAGAAGCAATGAACCAGAACATACTTGGCATGATACGGAGCCAACAAGAGTTCCGAAGGTATATGCTCCGACAATTCCCTCCTTTGGAACCCTCTTCAGCCTCACAGTCGGACCCGCCACCGCCATAGGGACCTTGTCATTTCTTCCTTTCATCTTTTGTAAAAAACCTGTAATATGTGAATAAAAGTTTTTTGTTAGCCACTTTCCTTTACTCTCTTCTAAAAGGCCAGCGTACTAAAAAAGACTAAAAAATAAAAAGGCACACGCATCATTCTGAAAAAAGCCAAATTTCAAAATCGCGAAAAAAAGAATAAATTGCAGAAAAAGGAGAAAATAACCAAGATCTTCCAGAACCAAATAAACTCCAACTACCATTCTCCCATAAAAAAAGAGAAGGAAACCTTTAACCAGAAGTCTCCACCTCCAAACAAATCATCTTCTTACTCAGAGGCATCATCCAAATTGACAATTCCCCAAGAGGAAAACCAGCCTACTCAAAGGTCAGACCATATAAGTCGCAAAAGCCCTCACTTCATATGAAGCATTTGCCCGCTCAGAGGCATTCACCAAGAATCTCCAGCAATCAACAAGCTGGAAAAAACTAAAGAATCCCCGACAAACCGGAAGACTACACCACAAAAGTCAAAAAACAATCTCAAACAAAAATCACTCCCCATGGAGTCAGCGCATGAGCTAGAGCAGTAAGCCGCCACCACATACAATTCAGTAGCAAGGAAAGCCCTGAAGACAAAGAGGTGCGCATGAACAAAATCAGTAAGCCGCTACAACACCAATGCTACAAAGTAGACTACCAAACTAGACGGGGGTTCGTACTCGCCAAACCAGATGAGGGTGCATACTTATCCAGTCCTACGAAGTGGGCTGCAAATTCTCCAAACCAGACGGGGTTTCATACTCGTCAAACCAGATGGGGGTTCATACTCATCAATCAAAGGGGTCAACTACTGCATCAAAGGTGTTAGAATCGCGCAGCGGAATGTTCGCGTGGTCGGACAAAAACCAAGAGGGGGGGGTGAATTGGTTTCTTAACAAAAATTAGGTTTTCAAAATTTTCCCCAAATTTTACCGATTAAAAACTGTGTAAATGTAAATAGAGTAGAGATAGAATCTTACACAGGAGATTTATACTGGTTCGAATCAAAAGACCCTACATCCAGTTGTTAATCACTCAAACAGAGGATTAACGCTATCACTATAATCAAAGTTGTTACAAGCAGATTACAATGGAAAAGATAAAGTAAAGAAAACACCTCTCTTGAAATCCACAAGAGATGAAGAACAACTTTCCCTAGAGACGGCACAACACACAATCCACTAAGAACTCCACTTAGTGATTCTTATTGCTTCTAGTCCACACCAGGTTCCAAAAGCCCCTTTTTCTTGCAACAAACAGTTCTCTGGCACTCACAGCACTTAACTTTTGTATGAAAAAGGTTGTTCTACTTTTCTGAGTTCCATAGAGATGCTTAAGTAGAGAAATTAGGGTTTGGGAATTGGGATTTTCAAAACTAGGAGTCTTGGAATTAGGGTTTTCGAAAATAGGGTTGATTTGAAGTTAAAAATCAAAATCTAACTGAAATAATAAGTGTTAATCGATTATTACAGAGCCAAAATCAACAGAACCCCAAAACTCTCTATTTTAATCGATTAAAAGACCTGTTAATCGATTAACAGGCCTGTTAATCGATTAACAGGCATGTTAATCGATTAACAGGTGTGTTAATCGATTAAACCAGTGAGCAGATACAGAAAATGGTTTTTCTCACTATTTTAATCGATTATTTCACCATTTAATCAATTAAAGCCGAGGCACTTTGATAAAATTGAGCTTTTTGAAGCTTCTAAGGTGCAGACTATGTACCAGCTATCTCAAACTCTAATATTACAGACTCAATCTAATCAAAACAGAGTTATTACACTATAAAACAAGTCTTCAACTCTCT
>OY731400.1:23333385-23378400 GCA_963425845.1 Sphenostylis stenocarpa | reverse complement strand
GGAGCATCCTGGAGGTTCACATTCAGCTTCCAGAGGGTTAGCTACCGCGTCAAGGGGAGTAACCGAAGGAGAACCAGGCAAGAGGGTCAACTCCTTCACCCTCCAGCCGATCTCTTGGCATATTGGGCCAACGGTTGGCTAGTCAGGTGAAGGGGGGTAGCTATAGACCTCAAATCTTGCCCGACCTTACAATAAAGAGCAAAAGAATTCCGTTCGAAGATGGACAAGGCCTCAAAAAGCCCCTAGGCATGCTTACTAGGCTCCATGTTAGAATAGGAAAGCTTTTTGTACACAAAAATAAGAGCATTATGCCCAGAAGCACGAGATAGCCGTCCCATTTGGCCAGATGGCTGTCTCGCCATTTATAAGACGAGACCGCCATCTCGCCACTTGGCGAGACGGCTGTCTCGACCTTAAAGTGGCGAGACGGCCGTCTCGACCTTTGTTAGGCGAGATGACCATCTCGGTCTGATGGGCACAAATTTCTACAAATAGGACCTCCATTTCAAGGAGAAAAGACACAAAAAAGAGAGAAATCGCGTAGCTTTTACTCATACACTCTGTATACTTGTTATTCTAGCTCTCGAAGTTCGTTTCTAGCTTTTCTAAGCAATTTCTACTAGTTTTTCGTTTGAGAAAGGAGCACCTGTGTAAAGTGTGGGGTTTGCCAAAAAGCACCCTTTGCAAGAATATATATAAAAGCTTGCTTCGAAGGTTTTTACATCTCTTATTCTCTTTCATCGCTTTTATTAATTACTCTCTCTATGCATTAGTTATTAAGGCCATGTAGTCAATTATTTAAATTCTGCAATGAATAAATAAAGGTAAAGGCATGATTTTAAAAATAAATAGTCCATCATAGGGAACCCGAAAGGGGCGTCGTTGGGGTGCTAATACCTGAAAGGGTAGTGTGAGGGTACATGTCTAGGAGGGTTCTAGCTAGGAAAGACTTGGTATTTAAGCGTGTCCATTAGTGACCCACCTCTCTTTCCTGGGAACCTACCTGGTGTACTTGTTCACGGTTTACTATTTGTATTCTGGTAGGATCTTTAATTGTGCATGACTAGGAGCAATCCTGGCCTTTTATAACCTTTTGATCATGAAATGGATAGGACCTTTCATAGATTAGTTAGGCATTCTAGGAATTCATCTCTTGAGTCTATACCATTAGATAGTCTTAGTGATAATCCTGATAGTCCTGCATCCAATACACCTTCTTCAGATAATTTCCAAATTGATAACATGGGTGATAAACCTGTTAGACCTCGTGAGAGAACACTTAGGGAGATGGCTGCACCTGATTTTACATATTCGAATTTGTGCATTCAATATCCTAAAGAGGATGTTCCTTTTGTGCTTAAAACTGGACTAATCCATTTGTTGCCTAAGTTTCATGGTCGTGCAGGTGAAGATCCACACAAGCATCTTAAGGAGTTTCACATAGTTTGTTCCACCATGAGGCCTCAAAATGTTCTAGAAGATCACAGTTTGGGCAGAAATGTGTCTGCACTCATAGGTAAACCTGTTCCTCATACTCCTGAAAAATGTACAGATCCTGGCACATTTACCATACCTTGCATCATAGGCAATAAGAAATTTGAAAATTCCATGCTAAACTTAGGAGCATCTATAAATGTCATGCCTATGTATTTTTCAATTCTTTGTCCCTTGGACCTTAAAACCCACAGGTGTGGTTATTTAATTGGCAAATAGAAGTACTACCCACCCTATTGGTGTTATTGAGGATGTTTTGGTTCGAATTGATAAACTCATTTTCCCTGCTGACTTTTATGTTCTTAAAATGGAAGAAGGGTATTCCCACGGTTCAGTACCCATTATTTTAGGTAGACCATTTTTAAGTACAACCCGAACTAAGATAGATGTCCATGCTGGTGAACTTTCTATGGAATTTGATGATTGTGTGGCTAGGTTCAACATCCATGATGCTATGAAACACCCATCTGAGGATCATTCTATCTTTCATTTTGATTTGATTTATGAGCATGTACTTGAATTCTTTCATGATGTTGACTTCCCATTTCTACATAATTCCTTCACCTTTCTTGCATGTACTAATTTTGAAGTGTGTAATTCTTGCATTGATCAATTTCTGAATATTGATATTGATACAACTGCTGATATGACTGATATAAATGTTGATACACATCCTGATCATGCACATGAATATGATGCTTTCGGTGTTGTACCACTTGGTTTTGATTTTATGCAGTCAGAATGCACTAACCATGTTGCAGGAAGTACATGTGAATCTGAATTGATTGTTGAGGTGCAGTCCACTAGTATTGTTTAGTCACCCACCTTGGAGCTTAAACCTCTACCTGAAAATCTCAAGTATGCATATATAGACGAGGATGAGAAGCTCCCATGATAGTGTCCACCTCCCTTGATGTCCAACATGAAGAAAAGGTGTTGCATGTGTTCAGAAAGCATAAAAGAGCTATTGGTTGGACTCTAGCTGACATTCCTGGTATCAACCCATCTACATGCATGCATAGGATACTCTTGGAGGATGGAGCTAAACCAGTGAAACAACCACAAAGAAGGCTTAATCTAGTGATTCTTGATGTGGTAAAGAAGGAGGTGACCAAGCTTCTGCAAGCTGGTATCATATATCCTATTTCTGATAGTCAGTGGGTGAGCGTAGTTTAGGTTGTCCCCAAGAAGATAGGCATCATTGTGGTGAAGAATGAGAAAGAAGAGCTGAATCCAACAAGGGTGCAAAACACTTGGAGGGTCTGCATTGATTATAGGTGTCGCTGCCATCAAAAGAGGCGGTCGGAGCGACGCGATGGTTTTTTTATTGACTCACGTTTTTTATAAAGATGGTCGACATTCTTAAGATGTCAGATAACCAAATTGATCTTAAGAATGAAGTTTTCGAAAATGGTTCTATGGAGTCGCCACTAGTCTTGTAACCTTAAACACTGAAAAAGGTAAAAAGGCAGTGGTTTTAGAAAAAACCAACTTTGGCCATTACAACCAAAGTCAGGTAAGGGAGTTAATTACGTGTGGGGAAGGTGTTAGCACCCCATAACACTCCTTTCGGGTTCCCTATGATGGACTAGTTCAAAAAGATAAATATTTAAAGAAATTATGTTTTTACCCTATTATTTTATCTACTTGCAGAATTTAAATGTCTACATGACCCTAATATCTAATGCATGCAAAGAAAGCGATACAGAAAGCAGTCCCTGCACTCTACAAGCATGCTCCTCCCGCAAAAGAGAAAAATTTGACTCTACCGACGGCCGGATGTCTCAAATAATGCTCAGAGTCACTCTAAAGTGCCAAAAGGCTTCTTAGAGACTGGTAGTAGTGAATAGTTGTGAAAAATTCTAGGAATGGAGCTTCTATTTATAGGGAATCACACCAAGAAAAAGTGGACGACCGTTTGGACTTAGTGGACGGTCGTCCATGGCAAAAAGTGACCATGGATGACCGTCCATATAGAGTGGACGGTTGTCCATGGCCAAAACTTGCCATGGACTGCTGTAGACCCCAAATCTTGTCCGGTCTCATAATAAAGACCAGAATACCTCCTTTCCGAAGATGGATGAAGCCTAAGAAGCCATTAGGAGAGACTATTAGGCCCCATACTAGGATAGGAAGGGTTTTCTACATTAAAATAAGGATTTTCGCCTTCAGGGATCGAGACCGTCGTCTCGCTTTTCAAGACCGCCGTCTTGCCATTCCTGCAAGTCGAGACCGCCGTCTCGTTTTGCGAGACGGCTATCTCTCCACTTGCGAATGGCGAGACGGCCCTCCCGATTAGCGAGAAGGACTTCTCGTTTCTGGAAAAGTCGATACTGTCGTCTCGCCAAACGAGACGGCGGTTTCACCACTTTTGCAAGGCGACACGGCCGTCCCGAATAGCGAGACGGTCGTCTCGACCTTGTCAGACGAGACGGCCGTCTCGACCTGATAGGCGCGAATCCCTATAAATAGTGAGTGCTCCCCCTCATTTCACACAGTTCTTCCACTTTCCCTTCTACAACTTCTTCAAATTCTCTTCCTAGAACCCCTCCGAAGCATTTCTGGAGTTTCTAAGAGTTTCTTAGAGATTTTTATAGCGTTTCCGAGAGTTTTTCGGCGTTGTAAAGAGCGAAGGGCTGCCAAAACGCACCCTAATTTTCAAGAAATTAATTAAAGAGCTTGCTTCAGAGGTTTCTTCATTCTCTCCCTCTCTTTATTGCCTTTATTTTTTATGATTAAATTGCGTAATAAATATTAGGGCCATGTAGTCATTCTTTTAATTCCGCAAATAAAAGGGTAAAAGCGTCTTTTCACAAGTTTATTTATTAAATAGCTGGCCTATCATAGGGAACTCGAAAGGGGCGTCGTAAGGGAACTAACACTTCCCTTACACGTAACTAACTCCCTTACCTAAACTCTGGTTTTAACGACCAAAGTTGGTTTTTGAAAACCAACACCTTTTTACTCCTTTTTCAATGTTTTCGGTAAAAACATCGGTGGCGACTCCATAAGAACCCTTCAAAATTAGCTCTTGGGTTAGCCCGATTATTGGACAATCCAAGAAAACCTTTTCGAAAACCTCGCCCCTAGGTTCAGCCCAGTTATCAGACAACCTAAAGGCGTTGTAACCAGACCCATAAAAATGCGAAAATTGGAAAGTCATAACCATCGCGTCGCTTCGACTACCTCTTTTTTACGGCGGCGACAGATGGCGACTCCACTAGGGAAGCCTAGAGAGTTGATCCCATTTAGTGATGGGCCAACTTAAATAAATAAACCAAGAAATTATGTTTTTACCCTACCTTGTATTATAATATGTTTTAATGGTTGGCTTTAATAACTGTTGTTTGTTTATGTTTACGCAATTGTTTGAAATACAAACTGTACACAAACCCTTGCACACAACAGTTCCCTCTATACCCGGGGGCAAGTGAGAAATCCATAGGGAGTGGGTGGCAGGTACGGTTCGCTGTAGTGATGGCCTTGAGCCCACCAGTGTGATTGGAAACCATCACTCAAGGTGATGACCTTCCTCTTTTGGCACAAAGACTGACTATGGCCTTAGTGCTAAGCATGGTCGGAAGGCTGGAGAGTGGGGACCCTATAATGGGGGCACCTTGGGGGCCTTAGCCTTGGTGAGAACAGTTAGAACCTACCTTCGTAAATGCACTTTTCTGCAGGAAAACCCTACCTCGTGATTAAAACGACTTCTCGCCTCTTTACAGATGATTGAATTGCGTGCGCATTTGCTTGTTGCATTTGTTTGTTGCATAGCATAACCAAACAATAGAAAAATCACAAAAAAAAAACATTTTTGCAATAAACACCCTTATCTTGGACAGTCTGCCTTTTAGCTAGCCTGGTTTCAGGTTCTTTGTAAGCTAAGTAGCCATGCAGTCCGACAGAAGAGATAAGGGATGTTAAACATTATTCTTTCACATAAAGCCATTTTTATCTCGGACAGTTTGCCTTTTAGCTAGCCTGGTTTCAGGTTCTTTGTAAGCTAAGTTGCCACGCAGTCCAACAGAAGAGATAAAAGGCTATAAAATAAAAATAATAAAAATCAAAATAAAAACCCAATTCAAAACATAAATGGGATTGTCGTCATCGTCCGTTCCGACGTCTAGGGGACATCTCGAACGTTTATGCGAGCAGTCGCGAAAAGATGGTTAAGACTCGCGTTTTATGTTAAAATTATGTTCATTGCTTCCGAGGTGCTCAACAACTGAACTATCCTCTAATAAAAGCAAGGTTTTCGAAAAGGGGTTCTTATGGAGTCGCCACCAATGTTTTGACCGTAAACATTGGAAAAGGATAAAAAGGCGTTGATTTTAATAAAAACCAAACTTGGCCATTATAACCAGAGTTAGGTAAGGGAGTTAGTTACGTGTGGGGAAGGTGTTAGCACCCCACAACGCCCCTTTCGGGTTCCCTATGATGGATTAATTCATTTAAGTAAAGATTACGAGAAATTACGTGATTACCCTATTTTATTACATAATATTGAAAATGGCTATCTACATGATTTTAGTTTACATTGCATACAGAAAGCAATAAATAAAGCAATAAAAGAGAAGAGAATTGAAAAGAACCTCTATAGCAAGCTTTGTATTGCGAATCTTTTAACTATGAGGATGCGTTTTGGCAATCCCCCGCTCTAAAAAGACTCTCCTCTCCAAATACAAGATCGACTCGACTCAATTTTACAGAAGAATCGAATGCTGGAATATGATTTCTTAACTAATTGTTACCTTATCAAGGCAATCAGAGAGTTCATTCGAAGAGAGAAGGGAATAGACAAGTACTAGGAGTTGTCTGGTGTGTGAAACAGTGGCAAATGAGCCTCCTATTTATAGTTTTTTCGCTGCCTGCAGATTTGGGACGCCCTCTGGGTTGGGACGGCCGTCTGGGTTGGGACGGTCGTCCCAACTGCCTCTTTTACAAAAGCTAAGACCACCTGAAACCTGGGACTGGCAGTCCCACTTGGGACGGCCATCCCACTTGGCCAGGGAAGGTTGGGACGGTCGTCTCAACCTTGGGACGGCCGTCTCGACCTATTTTGGCCAGCCTTTGTGTTCTGGGACCCCCGGGAAGCTTTCCTTTCTTTATTCGAACGTCGTTTGATGCTGATAAACGCCCGTTAAAGCTTTATCTTCATATAGGAAGTCTTTTTGGCCTTTATTGAGATGTCAGGCGAGCTTTGTCTTTGTTGTAGGAAGTCTCTTTAGCCTTTATTGAGAGACCGGACAAAATTAGGGGTCTACAGCTGCCCCCCCTTCACCTGCCTGACTAATCTGTTGGCTTAACATGCCGACAAAATTAGTTGGTAGGGGAAGGAGTTAACCCTTTTGCCCAGTTATCCTTCAGACACTTCTTTGTTGATCCTCCGGATGATAAATATTTTTGATAGGTACCAACCCCTATCTGGTTTGAGCCTTACTTTATAAGGCTCTGATGAGTATTTACCCTCACCCGGTACGAGTCTGTATTTTGCTAGACTCTTGTGGGTACCTACCCCCACTAGGTATAAACCTTGTTTTGCAAGGCTTTGGTGAGTATCTACCCTCACCCGGTATGGGTTCGCATTTTGCTAAACTCTTGTGGGTACTTACTTCCGAGGTGTTCAACACTTGAGCTATCCTCTAATAGAAGCAAGGTATTTGTAACCCATTTTTGTAATGCTCAGGTAAGTATTTTACTCCACCTGATGCATTCTGCAGAGTTTTGATGAGTACCTACCCTCATTTGGTATAAACCTTATTTTATAAGGCTTTGGTGGGTACCTACCCCCACCTGGTACGAATCTGCATTTTGCTAGATTCTGATGAGTACATACCCTCATCCGGTATAAACCTTATTTTATAAGGCTCTGGTGAGTACCTACCCTCACCTGGTACGAATTTGCATTTTTGCTAGATTCTGATGAGTAGCTACCCTCATCCGGTATAAACCTTATTTTATAAGGCTTTGGTGAGTACCTACCCTCACCTGGTACGAACCCTTATTCTATAAGGCTCTGATGGGTACCTACCCCCACCCGGTACGAACCTGCGTCTTGCAAGGCTCTGATGGGTACCTACCCCCCCCTGGTACGAACCCTATTCTATAAGGCTCTGATGGGTACCTACCCCCACCCAGTACGAACCTGCGTCTTGCAAGGCTCTAATGGGTACCTACCCCCACCTGGTACGAACCCTATTCTATAAGGCTCTGATGGATACCTACCCCCACCCGGTACGAACCTGCGTCTTGCAAGGCTCCGATGGGTACCTACCCCCACACGGTACGAACCTGCGTCTTGCAAGGCTCGATGGGTACCTACCCCCACCCGGTACGAACCCGCATCTTGCAAGGCTCGATGGGTACCTACCCCCACCCGGAACGAACCTGCGTCTTGCAAAGCTCTCGATGGGTTCCTACCCCCACCCGGTACGAACCTGCGTCTTGCAAGGCTCGATGGGTACCTACCCCCAGCCCGGTACGAACCCGAGTCTTGCAAGGCTCTGATGGGTACCTACCCCCACCTGGTACGAACCTGCGTATTGCAAGGCTCTGATGGGTACCTACCCCCACCAGGTACGAACCTACGTCTTGCAAGGCTCTGATGGGTACCTACCCCCACCCGGTACGAACCTGCATCTTGCAAGGCTCTTGTTGGTTGCCTCTTTATTTTCGGCATTCAGTCTTTTGATTGATGAGTACAAACCCTCATCTGGTTTTTAGAGATGTGTTGGCAGCTTATTGTCTCTGATCATGCGCCTGTTCCATGGGGAATGATTGATTTTCTTTTTGACTTTTCTTTTTTAGTCATCCAGTTTTATCGGGGATTTCTTTGCTTTTGGCTTTTCTTGTTTAGCCATCCGGTTTTACCGGGGATTCTTTGTTGGTTGCCTCTTATTTAGGCGGGAATCCACTGGGGATTTGTTGATTTTTGTTGGTTGTGCCTCTTGATTAGGCAGATGCTTCAATAGTGGCGAAGGCTTTTTATTTGTTGTTTTTCGCCTCTGAATAGGCTGATGTTCTACTTGAGGACATTTGTTCTTGATAATACCTCTGAGTAGGCATATGCTTTTTTGAAAGCTTTGTGCTTGTATTGCCTCTTGCATAGGTTGATTTCCCGTTTCCTGGGGGATATCGACTCTTTGCTTGCCTCTGAGTAGGCATAGGCATTCTTGGGAGTGAAGACTTTGCATTTCACTAGGGATAACCATATTGGGTGTTCCAGGTGATTAACTCCCTGAGGATATGAATTTGTAGTTTTGCCTCTGTCGGTAGGCTCACTGGGGATTGTTTCTTTTTGGTGATCCACCAGGGATTTGATCGTTTCCTGGGGATCTATTTTGAATTGCCCCCTAGGGAGGGATGGAGTTTTGACTCCTTTGTTTTGAGCTGGCTTTGCCTATGCTCTTATTGCTGCTGGGGAATGGGTTTTTATGTGCGCCTTTTATGCACATTGGCTTTTTATTTGGATGAAAAGATATATATTTTTCTTTTCTTTTTGGTGATCCCTGGAGAATTTTTCTTTTCTTGGGGGATCTAATCCTTGATTTGATTTGAGTCCCTGACTTTGTGAGGCTCTTTATTGAGTGGAATGAAGAAATTTTCTTCTTTTCTTTTTTTTGGAGATTCACCAAGGAGTTTGTCAACTTCCTGGGGATCCAAATTTGATGATGGAGTCCTGGCTCCTGGCTTTGTGAAGCTCTTATTTGACCTGGAAGATGGAAAAAATTTTGTTTTCCTCTTTTTGTCTTTTTGTAGACTTTTCTTGATATACTCCTCTTGGAGATTTTTTATTTGGCCTTTTTCGTTGTGGCCTCTATTGGGGAATGAAAGTTTTTCTTTTCCTTCTTTTTGTTGTCCCCTAGTGATATGGAGGATTTGACTTCGTATTTTCTTTGATGAATTCTTGTGTAGTCCTTATTCTCCTTATTCTCCTTTGGGGAAGTGGAGGAGATTCTGGATGAGTGTGCTCGATGACTCATGTGGCGATGAAGCTGAGTCGTGAGGTAATCTTTTTGTCTTGCCTCTGGAGTAAGCAAGGATCCTTTTGGGGATGATCAAGCCTTTCCGTTGGCTTTTCTACGTTGATGGCTTCCTTCTTTTTAGATGGAAGGATGTTGATTGAGGCTTCAAATGACTGTGGTTGACGACTCATGTGATGATGATGCTGAGTCGTGGAATAATTTTTGTGTTGCCTTTGGAGTAGGCAAGGATCCGCTTGGGGATTATCGAGCCTTTCCGTTGGCTTATTTCTTCGATGTACCTTCTTTTATTGGTGTAGAAGGTTGGAGCTAGTTTTCTTGAAGCTCTTTATTTTGCTGAAATGGTTTTGATTTTGCCTTTTTCTCTCGCGATTTTGATCTTTATCGCGAGTTATTTGAAATCTGGCTTTTTTATCACGTGTGCCTTTTATTTTATAATTTTTGTACACGTGGGCTTTTGGAATGTAAACAGAAATAACAATGTTTATTCATTACTTCTCTCTTTTTTGTGATACATTCAAAACATTTTCAAATTACTAGAAAATATTTAAAAGGAAACTATCTCCTAATCATCTGCCTTTGGACTGGAATGGGCAGATGGTGCTGGTGAAGGGATGCGGCGGAGCAGGCGGCGCTGGAACCTTGCCTGGGTCTGGACCAGATTCTCTATCTGTCGGTCCGTCCTGTCTTGCCTCATAGTCAGCTAACTGAACTGCTGCCGTATGAACTGGAACTCTCCTTCCATATATGCGTTCTCGTCGTCTATCCGTCGGTACAAGTCAGCGAAGTCTGGATCATATGACTGCTGCTGCGATTCTGTAGTCGAAGGGATGTCCTGAGGCATGTCGAAATCGCGCATATCTAGCGAAATCGAGATAATGGGGTTTAAGATAAACCCTGATCCCTGTCTTTGAGGGATAAGACTTCCTTATTTTCCGTATGGTTTGATCTTTCGTGGGGTCATACCCTAAACCATACTTTAAAGGATTATCTTTGAACTCCGGTGACTCTTTTATTCGTTGAGTATTCTTTCCGAGCCCCTGTCCTAGGCGATATCCATATTTTTTCATTATATGGGCCACCTTTGTGTTACTGGGAAGTCTTTCTATGTTGGCAATTTCGAGCGCTTGAAAATATGTTTCAAGAGCCTCTTCAGTCGCATCCACATATGGTTGGACAGACGGTTTGCTAATTAGAAAGTCTTCTTCAGCTTGAACTGTGACGAGTTTATCATTTGTCACAAACTTGACTTTCTGGTGGAGCGTTGAAGGTATTGCCTTAGCGCTATGAATCCAAGGTCTACCAAGGAGACAACTATATGCCAGCGTGATATCCATCACGTGGAAGTCTATGTTAAAGATAGTAGGGCCAATTTGAATTGGTAGACTAATTTCTCCTACTACTTCACGTCTTGATCCATGAAAGGCTCGAACAATTGTATTACTCGGGCGCATGTGGGTTCCTTGCACTGTTATCTTGTCAAGTGTGCCTTTAGGAATGACGTTTAAGGATGACCCATTATCCACCAGAACTTTGGAAATGAGATATTCCTTGCATTTGACAGAAATATGCAAGGGCTTGTTGTGATTTGACCCTTCTAAAGGGAGCTTCTTCATTTGTGAAGGTAAGATGATTATTGGCTGTAATGTTACCAATAGTTCCTTCAAATTTGTCCTGGGATATTGCATGCGGGACGAATGATTCATTCAAAACCTTTAACAGTGCATTTCGATGCGGTTCCGAACTCATTATGAGTGATAACAAGGTTATCTTTGCAGGAGTGCGATTGAGTTTATCGATGATGGAGTACTCGCTTTGTCTTATGTACTGGAGTAACTTATCTGTCTCCTCCTTGGATTCTTTTTCCTCTTCGGCTTTATCTTTTGCCTTATCTTTAGGAATGTTATCTTGTAATTCCTTGGGGGAATATATTCTTCCGCTTCTCGTCATGCCCCCAATACCGGCTATGTTGGAGATATCTTGATTAACTGATGATTCTTCTGAGTATCTTCATGGTACAACTTTATTTGATGAATAAGGGAAAGGACGAGGCATGAATAAACGTACAGGTGTTATTGCCTCTTCCCTTTTATCGATTGGAATAACCAACGGTGCTTGTTTATTATCATCTTTGGGTCTATCGACCGTTGTAGAGATTTTGATGACGAAAGGCTTCTTTTCCATTTATTCTGATTTGTGGAAAGCACATCAATTAATCCTTCCTTTTTATTATTTTTGTTATTAAAATGAGGAGGGATGTATGAATGTATGCAACTTATGAATGCAATAGACAGTTTAAGGAAGAAAAAAACTTTTTTATTTCAACTAGAAAGTGTTTATCCTTCTATACAATGCTTTGAAGCAAGTGTTGACAAAAACGGAGAAGCTTGAAGAATCCTACTGGTAAATTAGGCTTTCTTCGTAACTCATCTTCAGCTGTTCTCACGTGATTTCTGAGCGTCTTGATTTTCTCATGTATCGCCTGGCTCATATCTTCATTATATCGACGAGCCTCTTTTATCTTTTCTTCTTGATGAACGATCAAGGCATGTTGTTGGTCAGACCTCTCTATTACTTGGTCTCTTTCACGAAGTAATTGACCATACTGATCTAATCCATCTCTTTCTTTATCATGTAGTTCCTCTAGGTCTTGTCTGTATTTTTCAACGGTTTCCCACCACTTTTGTGCCTCTGACCGAGTTTCTGCTAGGTCATCCTGTATTATCTTGATCTTTTTTGCCTGTTCTGCAAGCGCACTCTCAAGATGTGCTATTTCGTCACTAATGTCCCGGAATAGACTATCTTGTTCAAGCCTTGGAATTTTCAATGCTTGTTTAGTCTCTTCTTGATAATCAGCACAATCATTCTTAAGGAGCTCTATTTCATGGTCCTTCTTTTTACATTGCCTTTTTAGACCATCTATTGTAAGGGTTACTTCTTGCTCTTTTTCTTCGAAGGCCCTCAGCTGAGTTTCCATGACTTCTACCCTTTTATTTAGGCATTGACCTGCAATTGTAGCTCTTCATTGACTAATGTTATCGTGTGTAGACCCCAAATCTTGCCCGGCCTCAGAATAAAGTCAGAAAGAATCCTATTTGAAGACGGCCGAAGCTTAACAAGTCATTAGGAGAGACTATTAGGCTCCCGTACCAAGATAGGAAGGTTTTTTTGGCCCGAAAATAAAGTTTCTCGCCCTGAAGGGACGAGACCGCCGTCTGGAAGGACCAGACCGCCATCTCGTCTCAGTGCCAGGACGAGACCGCCGTCTCGATTTTCCAGACAGCGGTCTCGATTCCGGCAAAGGTCGAGACGGCGGTCTCGATTCCCGCCTAGTCGAGACGGCGGTCTGGATTTCCCAGACGGCGGTCTCGACCCTCTGCCATGAACGAGACGGCGGTCTCGACTTTCCAGACGGCGGTCTCGACCCTGCCAGAGGAGACGGCGGTCTTGACCTGTCAGGCGCGAAAAACTATAAATAGGGGCTCTCCCCCCCTCATTTCCACACAGAATCCAAGAAGCTCTCCCTTCTCTCTATACTTTCTCTCTCTAAGAATCCCTCCGAGGCATTTCCGGAGTTTCTGAGTGTCTCTAGGCATAAACTGAGCGTTCTAAATCTTCTTTAGAATCCCTCCGAGGCATTTCCGGAGTTTTTGAGAGTTGTAGAGTGAAGGGTTGCCAAAACGCACCCTCTCTTTAAATATAAAGCTTTCTTTGGAGGTGCACATTCTCCCTTTCTATTTTTATTACTGCCATTTAAATTACGAAATAGAAGCTAGGGCCATGTAGTCATAAACTTAAATTCCGCATAATAAAAGGGTAAAAGCGCATTTTTTCAGTTTAATTATTTATTCAAAGTAGTCAGCCTATCATAGGGAACCCGAAAGGGGCGTCGTAAAGGAACTAATACTTCCTTTACACGTAACTAACTCCCTTACCCAACTCTGGTTCTAATGACCAAAGTTGGTTTTCGAAAACCAATGCCTTTTTAAAACCCCTTTTCCGATGTTTATGGTAAAAATATCGGTGGCGACTCCATAGAACCCAATTAAATAAGTCCCTGGGTTAGCCCGGTTATCGGACAACCCAAGGATACTTTCGAAAACCTCGCCCCTAGGTTAGCCCGGTTATCGGACAACCTAAAGGCGTTGTAACCACCAATAAAAAACGCGAAAATCAAAGAGGGTCGAAAAAACCATCGCGTCGCTCCGACCGCGCCCCCTTTTGGGGAGGCTCCTCCAGGCTCGGATAGACCTCCACCAAGAGCGAGAGAACAACAGAAAGCTGAGCAGAGGTCTCTATGAGCTACGCATTAAGGAGAAAAGCGGGCTAGCTCAGTATGACCAAGTACTTCAAGAGAAGGACCAAGCTGTTGCAAAGCTTGAAGAACTACAAGCCTTGGTCATACATCAAGAGGCAAAGATCAAAGAGGCTCAACAATACAGCGAAGAAATGAGCCAAGCGATCCACAAGCAAAGCGAAGCGCTCGCTCACCATGTCCGGGAAGCCGAGAGAGAATTACAAAGAAAACAAGACCCGCCTGTGGGTTTCTTTAGGCTCTTCCGTTTTTGCCAAAAGACGCTTCGTAGTATGGAATAGGAGAATGTACAACTTCCAATGAATTAATGAAATCTTTTTCTTATTCAACAGTTGTCTACTTGCATACATGAACATGCATTTGCATATTTAATTTCCCCTCCTTCACGCTTAATAAGTAAGATAATAAAACGGAAGGATTAACTAACACGTCTTCCAACTCAGAAGAATGGAGAGAAAGCCACTCCTAATAAAGCTCACCTCAACGGTCGAATCACCGCAAGAGGGAAATAAACCTCGGCCGTTGGTCCTCAAGAATAAAGAAGAGGGGGCTAGGACGCCAGTGCGACTATTTATGCCACGTCCTTTCCCCTACGAGTCAAACAAAGCTGTACCGTGGAGATATGGGGAATCTTCACCAATAAAAGAAGAAATAACAAACATAGCCGGCATTTGGGGCACAACTAGAAGTGGAAGAATCTACTCCCCCAAGGACACACAGGAAAATGTCCTTCAAAATAAAGGAAAAAATAAAAAGACCGAAGAAGAAAAGGAAATTAGAGAATCCAAGGTGGAGGCAGAGGAATTACTCCAGTTTATAAGGCAAAGTGAGTATTCCATTATAGACCAGCTCAATCGCACACCTGCAAAGATCACGCTGCTATCTTTAATAATGAGCTCGGAACCGCACCGAAACGCCCTGCTGAAGGTCTTGAGCGAGGCGCATGTACCTCACACAATATCCCAAGAAAAGGTTGAGAGGATCGTCGGTCACATCACGACAAACGATCACCTCACCTTCACAGAGGAAGAACTCCCTCTCGAAGGGTCAAAACACAACAAGCCCTTGCATATCTCAGTTAAATGTAAGGAATACCTCATTGCTAAAGTTCTTGTGGATAACGGGTCGTCCCTGAACGTGATGCCCAAGTGCACACTGGATAAGTTGACTATCCAAGGAACCCGTCTGCGCCCAAGCAGCACCATCGTTCGAGCCTTCGACGGATCAAAACGAGAAGTAGTGGGAGAGGTTAATTTGCCAATCCAGGTTGGACCCACTATCTTCAACGTCAATTTCCACGTAATGGACATTACTCCAGCATACAGTTGCCTCCTCGGCAGGCCTTGGATTCACGACGCTAAGGCAGTACCTTCAACGCTCCACCAGAAAGTCAAATTCGTAGTGGATGACAAACTGATCACGGTTCAAGCGAGAAGACGATATCATGATCGGTGGACCGTCCACCCAACCTTATGTGGATGCGGTGAAGAGGCTCTTGAAACATCTTTTCAAGCGCTCGAAACTGCCAGTATAGAGCGACTTCCCAAAAATACAAAGGTAGCCCGCATGATGTTGAAACATGGCTACCATCCTGGGCAAGGACTAGGGGCAGATTCCCAAGGAATGAGGGAACCCCCGAATTCAAAGACAATCCTCACAAGTATGGCCTAGGATATAACCCTTTCAAGGGCAGAGCGGGAAAAGCAAAGGGAAGTCCCCCCTCCGCACACTCAAGCAGATTTTCCGAAGTGGAGGGGTGCAAGCGTCAAGAGCCACTCTAGTCATTAGGAAATCTTTTTCTTTGTCTAAGGGATGTAAACCCCATGATTGTTAGAGATTATCCCCCGGGGCGAGCCCGACCCCCGGGCATTTTAGGGCACATATTCCCTTATTAATTAATAAAGAATGATTCTTTCTATCTGCTTCTCTTCTTTCTACTTCTGACTGGACCACATAAATAACCCTGTCTAAGTAAACATAAAAAGAAAGAAAAAAAGAATAAGAAGCGGTTCCAAATAATCAAACCTTCATCATCGCTATCATCATCGAGTTAGCTGATTAGAAGCACATAAAAAAAATAAGACTTCACTCAAGCCATGAAGAAAGTCACGCTTCGCCAATACTGTGAACAAAAAAAATCCAAAAAAAAAGAAGAGAGAAAAAGCCCAGAGAAGCCAAAGGCTAAAGAAAAGGGCAAATTACCCGGTAGGAAACCTACTAAGGGGGCTACACAAAAGATAGGGTCAACCCGGTAGGATACCCGAACAACAATAAAGGGTAACCTAGGCAAAAGTTAGGGTTACAAATAAAGGTCTGCTAGGATTCCTCCAAAATTTTACAAGAGAGAGAACCTAGACAAAAGATAGGGCCAACACATAGTATCCTAGTTCGAAAACCCAAAGGGCGATCTAGGGAAATCAGCTAGCTATTTAAAAAGCAATGGAAATAAAACCAGAGAGCGCAAATACAAAAAAAGAAAGAGGGAAATGTTTGCTTAGACAAAGCTTAAGCACCCAGGCTTAACCCTAGCCAGCCATTCTTACAAATCCTCTTATCAATAAAAATCAACCTTCTAAAACACAAACCATTGATTTTTACCCCCTTTGCTTCTTTTCTCTTGACCCTCACGACAATATTCTAATAATTAATTTGGGAATATGGAGGCGTATAGTCAACAAGAGGATTGAAATCCCTAAAGCAAGGAAAAAGGGACATTGCATGACAAAGAGTGCTCTAGAGAAAAGAAAGGAAAGAAACTACTCTTCGGTCACAAGAAGTCCGGTATGGTACAACATGTACAAAAGCACAGATCAGGAGGCACTCGGCGCTACAAGACACGTCGGTTAAATCCTTCTGAAATATTAATCAAAGTAGGCATTATAGGATATCAAACATGAAAACATTTGCATGCATAAAATGTTTTTGAACCAGGTCCTATTTCTTGCAAAAAAATAAAAAAAAAATAAAAAAAAACCCGAAAATTCGAGACCGCCGTCTGGATATTCCAGACCGCCGTCTCGGTTCTCTTGCAAATCGAGACCGCCGTCTCGAGAAACCGGACCGCCATCTCGACTTAGGCAAAGTCGAGACCGCCGTCTGGGTTATCGAGACCGCCGTCTCGATCTGTTGGCAAAACGAGACCGCCGTCTCGACTTCCCAAACGGCGGTCTCGACCTGGAAAAAGTCCTATATAAAGGGGGCGCGCTTGGGGGGTTTCCTCACAACTCTCCAAGCCTCCAAAGCCTCCAGCACTCATATTTTGCTCTCCCAAGCCCTCCCCACTGAAGATGTTCAGCAGAAGCGAATCCAGGAAGAGAAGGGCCACCGCTGGTGCTAGCAGCTCGGCACCACCGCCACCCCCGGACCCTTCTCAACTTCAACCACAACACCAGGCCCGCCTGGACAACCTCCGAAATTACCAGTGGCACTCCCTGCCGACACTTGGACTTCGACATCTTGGGCTGAGTTCGGATGGGAGGAAGACGTCCGAGCACACATTGATAGCATTGGGTGGGGTTTTCTGCTACGACCTCCACCCGTTCATGTGTACCCACAAGCGGTACTCGAGTTTCGGCCTCGGTCTCCCTCATTGAGATCCCCTCTATGGCCTCGGGCATGCGGCCCACCAAAATGGTCAACTATTTTATGGGTGGGCAATACCACACTACCACTTTGGAGGAATCCAATGTGTCCATTGGATTCATCCGGCCGAGGCGGCATTAACTCGGGAGTACCGTGAGGCCATTTGCTCTAGGCCCACCAACCTCACCGTTCTGCTGAGATGTGGCATGAACTCACTCGGAGCCACCACATTGCCTTCATTGATGAGGGGTCTGCACTCCCCCACCACTCCGCATCCGCCACAAGCTGCGGCGGGCACCATCCACGCAAGGAAAGAGAGTCGGGGAAGATATCCCTCCACGACCTCTTTGTCCTCTATTGCATGCACCGAGACGGCGCCGCAATCCCGGGTACTTCCTCCCGAGGGCCCCGAAGGACTTTGGGAGTAGATCCACGGGAGCCATCCTTGTGGCTCCCCTCATCACCCCTCTAGCGAGAGAGAATGGGGTGCCCCGGCAGGAAGAAGCGGCCCGCAATCTGCGACCAGAGCCCATCAACGGGCCAATCGTCGGTCGGCATGGGGATGCCGTCTGCGCCGGGAAGTCGGTTCGCCCGCATCCCACCACGGACTTTGAGCTGGACCTCCAAGGAATAGTGGCGATGCGGGATACGCCCACATCTCCCGGCTCCCAGCGGCGGCAGCAGCAACAACCACCATCGTACACGGAGGACTTTGCTGGCCTCCACCAACACATGCACGATCTGAGCCAGCAGCTCGGCCAAATGGCGATATGGCAAGAGCAACAGACCCAATGGCGGCAGGACCAAGACGTTCGCCAACAGGCCTTACAGGAGGGCCAAAATGAGATCCGCCAAGAGCAGCAGAGGATGCGGCAGGAGTGGACGATGTTCCAGGAAGATTACAACGATGAAATCCAGGAACAAATTGACTTCCACTACCACATGTATAAACGTTTTCCCCACCGCACTCCTTCTGATGATGATGACTCTTAGGGATTGTACTGGTTGAAAAATCGCTGTAATAAAATTTCCTATAAATAAAATTTATTTCCCGCATCCTTCGCCTTCTTTTGCAAAAGTCAGCATAACAAAAAAGCTTAAAAAAGGAAAAGGCACATGCTCAATAAAAAGCCAGAATCCAAAATCGCGAGAAAAAAGAGATAAAACCGGGAGAAAAAAGGCAGGATTAAAACAACTACCTAACAAAATTTCGACTACCAAGCAAAAGTCGAACGAAACAAAGAAATCCCCAGCAACCAACAAAGCTGGATGAACAACAAAACTGATTTCCGGCAACCCGGATGACCATTCCAGAAAGGTCCAAACCACAAACACAAAAAAATCACTCTCCAGGAAGACGGCGCATGATCAGAATCAGTAAGCCGCCACCATCGCCAAAGGATCAGCTACCGCAAGAAGGGGCATCCAGAGGCACCAAACCAGACGAGGGTTCGTACTCGTCAGCCAAAGGATCAGCTACTGCAAGATGGAGCGTCCGGAGGTCAAACACCGAGATGGGGGTGTAAACTCATCGAGCCTTACAAAAGGGGGCTTACCGGGCGGGGGTTAGTACTCGTCAAACACCGGATGGGGGTGTAAACTCATCGAGCCTTACAAAAGGGGCTTACCGGGCGGGGGTTAGTACTCGTCAAACCGGATGGGGGTTCGTACTCATCAGCCGAAGGGGTCAGCTACCGCGTCGAAGGAGCATCCCAGAAGCGCACAACACAACATTTCCCCAGAAGATCATCCGCCATAAAGACGGAGTATCTGAAGGGTAACCGGGCGAGAGGGTCAACTCCTTCACCCTCCAGTCGATCACCTCGGCACAAAAAGCCAGCAGTCGACTGGTCGGGTAAAGGGGGGGCAGCTGTAGACCCCAAATCTTGCCCCGCCTCAGAATAAAGTCAGAAAGCATCCTATTTGAAGACGGCCGAAGCTTAACAAGTCATTAGGAGAGACTATTAGGCTCCCGTACCAAGATAGGAAGGTTTTTTTGGCCCGAAAATAAAGTTTCTCGCCCTGAAGGGACGAGACCGCCGTCTGGAAGGACCAGACCGCCGTCTCGTCTCAGCGCCAGGACGAGACCGCCGTCTCAATTTTCCAGACGGTGGTCTCGATTCCTACAAAGGTCGAGACGGCGGTCTGGATTTTCCAGACGGCGGTCTCGATTCCCGCCTAGTCGAGACGGCGGTCTGGATTTCCCAGATGGCGGTCTCGACCCTCTGCCATGAACGAGACGACGGTCTCGACCCTGCCAGAGGAGACGGCGGTCTCGACCTGTCAGGCACGAAAAACTATAAATAAGGGCTCTCCCCCCCTCATTTCCACACAGAATCCAAGAAGCTCTCCCTTCTCTCTAGACTTTCTCTCTCTAAGAATCCCTTCGAGGCATTTCCGGAGTTTTTGAGTGTCTCTAGGCATAAACTGAGCATTCTAAATCTTCTTTAGAATCCCTCCGAGGCATTTCCGGAGTTTCTGAGAGTTGTAGAGTGAAGGGTTGCCAAAACGCACCCTCTCTTTAAATATAAAGCTTGCTTTTGAGGTGCACATTCTCCCTCTCTAATTTTATTACTGCCATTTAAATTACGAAATAGAAGCTAGGGCCATGTAGTCATAAACTTAAATTCCGCATAATAAAAGGGTAAAAGCGCATTTTTTCAGTTTAATTATTTATTCAAAGTAGCCAGCCTATCATAGGGAACCCGAAAGGGGCGTCGTAAAGGAACTAATACTTCCTTTACACGTAACTAACTCCCTTACCCAACTCTGGTTCTAATGACCAAAGTTGGTTTTCGAAAACCAATGCCTTTTTAAAACCCCTTTTCCGATGTTTATGGTAAAAATATCGGTGGCGACTCCATAGAACCCAATGAAATAAGTCCCTGGGTTAGCCCGGTTATCGGACAACCCAAGGATACTTTCGAAAACCTCACCCCTAGGTTAGCCCGGTTATCGGACAACCTAAAAGCGTTGTAACCACCAATAAAAAACGTGAAAATCAAAGAGGGTCGAAAAAACCATTGCGTCGCTCCGACCGCGCCCCCTTTTGGGGAGGCGGCGACATCGTGAATGTAGCAGATGGTTGGGGTATCCTTCTACTTTTTCTCCATTCTTCATATTTATGGGACGTAGACACCTGAACCTTTCCAAGTTCTTTATCCCCTATATAGACTGGTCTTTCCCATGCTTTCCGGATAGCGGATACTTCTTCAAAGCTATGGGAGTAATGGCATAGACTCAGCCCTCTGAGCTCTTCTTGAGTTGGCATGGTCTGGGTTCTCATGAGTTGTCTCATAGCTATCTTAGGAGAGTAAGCTATACAACCCCTGAGGCCTAGTAGTGGTATGCTCAGGTAATCTTCGCATCGTACAAGAATATAACCGGGTCGGAACCAAGGGCAAACCCATGATACATGCTCTATGTTCCAATTTTCTAACTCGATTTTCCATTCTAACGCTTGATGGTGCTGAAGATGGATTTTTGCAAAACTTCTTAAAGGATCAGGGAATATGCCCATGTGGCTTGAAGCGTAGAAGTGAGTGACGCCCATACATATAGTAATGAAGTGCAACATCTAAGTGTTTTCCCCTGTTTCTGTCGGCAAAAATCTACTGAAAGCAGGGTATCAGCGAGAATTGCAGGTATAAGACTCTTAGAGTATACATCCCAGGCAAAGAATGCATCTATTGCATCATGATCCACAATGTTCACATGAAATGGGAATAATATGATTCCGAACATTGCCAATGCTAGAGTTTTGTTGAAGGTAGACCAATCTTTGTTTTCAACCAAAGAGATTAAGTGGTCTTCTATTATGGACATTTTCCAACCTCGGATGTTCCCTTTTCCCTCTAGGATGGATTGATGAGGAGGCAGTCGTATGATAGTAGCAACCTTACTCACGACCACATATACTCCTGAGCAGACATAGGCCCCGACTGATTGAGGCCATCTAACCATGAGTTCATATTCTTCTAAAGTTGGTACTAAGTCAAGCTGCGAAAACTCAAAGCGAGTGTAGATCGGGATTCCAGAAGTGGACCAATGCTCTAACAAAGATTGGATCGATGCTTGATTTTCAAGAGGTCAAGAATTCTTCCATAAGATTTCTCAAAATTGGCACTCGACCTCCGTGGCATATATGTACTCAATCTGCCTTAACTTCTCTACACGACATAGAAGGATTTCCACTTTCTTTAACTGTCTATTACTTGGATCCCTCCATTATCTAAAAGAAATGAAAATGCATGATATGAGGATGAGTCCTTGTAAATGCATGCATGTAAGTGTTTGTTTTTCTAAGTATTATCATGTTTTATTCCTAATAAGATACATGGTAATACTTGATTTTTCTTAAAAAAGAAAACTATCTATATGGATGTTTATGGATTTTGATGAAGAGAGTCCTATTTTCTTCTCTTATTTTTATGAACAAAGGTTGTATGAATTATAAGACCTTTATCAATATTTTTTTTATTTTATAAAGGCATTTTTATGACTTTAATTTGTTTTTATATTTTTTATGACCCTTTATCTCTTCTGTCGGTCAACGTGGCTACTTAGCTTACAAAGAACCTGAAACCAGGCTAGCTTAACTGAAGACTGTCCGAGATAAAGTTGGCTTATCTTATCACTTTTATGATTTTTAGGGTTTTTCATTATTTTTGTTTGTTGTATGATTACCCTATGCTAATGCATCAATACAAATGCAGCAAACGAATGCACACACAATTCATTTATCCACGAGCAGAGCCACGCTATTTACGAGGTGGGGTTTTCCTGTAGAAACGTGCTTGGTTTAGGCGGTTCTAAACTGTTCTCACCAAGGCCAAAGGTCCCCAAGGTGCCCCCATTATAGGGACCTCTCAATCTCTCAGTCCTCCGGTCATGCACGGAACTCCGTGTCGACATCCTTAGACCAAAAGAAGAGAGTTATCACCTTGAGTTGGTGGTTTCTGACAACGGTTGTAGCCCCGTGTGCCAACAAGCCGGTCGTATCTGCCACCCACTCCCTATAGGTATTCACTCTTGCCCCCAGGTATAGAGGGACTGTTGTGTGCAAGGGTTTTTTTTGTGCAATTTATATTTCAGACAATTTGTAGAAAATAATCATACAGCAATTATTAAAGCCATACAATAAAACATATGGAAGAGGGTAAAGGCATAATTTCAAATCTTTACTTAGTTTGAATTTATCCATCACTAAATGGGATCAACTCTCTAGCTTCCCCAGTGGAGTCGCCATCTGTCGTCGCTGTCCGTTCCGACGTCCAGGGGACATCTCGAACGTTTATGCGAGCGGTCGTGAAAAGATGGTTAAGACTCGCGTTTTATGTTAAAATTATGTTCATTGCTTCTGAGGTGCTCAACAACTGAACTATCCTCTAATAAAAGCAAGGTTTTCGAAAAGGGGTTCTTATGGAGTCGCCACCAATGTTTTGACCGTAAACATTGGAAAAGGATAAAAAGGCGTTGATTTTAATAAAAACCAAACTTGGCCATTATAACCAGAGTTAGGTAAGGGAGTTAGTTACGTGTGGGGAAGGTGTTAGCACCCCACAACGCCCCTTTCGGGTTCCCTATGACGGATTAATTCATTTAAGTAAAGATTACGAGAAATTACGCGATTACCCTATTTTATTGCATAATATTGAAAATGGCTATCTACATGATTTTAGTTTACATTACATACAGAAAGCAATAAATAAAGTAGTAAAAGAGAAGAGAATTGAAAAGAACCTCCGTAGCAAGCTTTGTATTGCGAATCTTTTAACTATGAGGATGCGTTTTGGCAATACCCCGCTCTACAAAGACTCTCCTCTCCAAATACAAGATCGACTCGACTCAATTTTACAGAAGAATCGAATGCTGGAATATGATTCCTTAACTGATTGTTACCTTATCAAGGCAATCAGAGAGTTCATTCGAAGAGAGAAGAGAATAGACAAGTACTAGGAGTTGTCTGGTGTGTGAAACAGTGGAAAATGAGCCTCCTATTTATAGTTTTTTTGCTGCCTGCACATTTGGGACGCCCTCTGGGTTGGGACGGCCGTCTGGGTTGGGACGGTCGTCCCAACTGCCTCTTTTACAAAGGCTGAGACCACCTGAAACCTGGGACTGGCAGTCCCACTTGGGACGACCATCCCACTTGGCCAAGGAAGGTTGGGACGGTCGTCTCGACCTAGGGACGGCCGTCTCGACCTGTTTTGGCCAGCCTTTGTGTTCTGAGACCCCCGGGAAGCTTTCCTTTCTTTATTCAGACGTCGTTTGATGCTGATAAACGCCCGTTAAAGCTTTATCTTCATATAGGAAGTCTTTTTGGCCTTTATTGAGATGTCAGGCGAGCTTTGGCTTTGTTGTAGGAAGTCTCTTTAGCCTTTATTGAGAGACCGGGCAAAATTAGGGGTCTACAGCTGCCCCCCCTTCACCTGCCTGACTAATCTGTTGGCTTAACATGCCGAAAAAATTAGTTGGTAGGGGAAGGAGTTAACCCTTTTGCCTGGTTATCCTTCAGACACTTCTTTGTTGATCCTCCGGATGATAAATATTTTTGATAGGTACCAACCCCTATCTGGTTTGAGCCTTACTTTATAAGGCTCTGATGAGTATTTACCCTCACCTGGTACGAGTCTGTATTTTGCTAGACTCTTGTGTGAAAGTGATCCTAGCAAAGATCTCATTGATTTGATGAAGTCAAAAATAAAGTCAAGGGTCAACTCTGCAGCAGTCAAACAAGTCACTCAGAACAAAGGAGCTGAAGACTTAGTGTGTCTAAACAGAAAGCTTAGGTAAAACCACTTTACCTTTTCCACTTGCATGGAGCTCCTTCATTCATTTTGCAAAATGCCTCAAAAATAGTTTTAAACAAATAAAAAAAACAAAAGCATTTTGGCAAAGAATTTTCTTAAACAAGTTATTAAGCTGATAAAGGTTTGAAAGAATCAATTTAAAACACTTAGAATGTTTTAAAAAGTGTTTTTACAATATTTTAATCGATACAAACTTCTTTTAATCGATTAAAACTCTTTATGACCGATTAGAATTCGAATGTAATAGGTCAGAATGCAATATAATCGATCAGATCTTAAATATGAGCGATTAGAATTATTTAATCGATTAAAACACGTTTCAATCGATTAAAATCACTTTGGATGTCAGTATGATCGATCAGAATGAGATTATGACCGATCAGAGTTGGTTATGATCGATCAGAATTGAATTATGACCGATCAGACTTATTTCAATCGATTAAAACGCATTTCAATCGATTAGAATAACTTAGAAAATCTTTTCAATCGATTAAAACGAACTTTCAATCGATTAAAATGACTTGAAAATATATGTGCAGATTTTCAATCGATTGAAACGACTTTATATCGACTAAAATAACTTGGAAAGTTTTATAAAGAGGTTTTTAAACAAATCAATCGATTAATACGTGATTCAATCGATTGTTTTATACTTAGAAAATGTTTGTAAAACGTTTTAAGCTGATAAAAACGTGGTCGTATCAACTAAAACATTTTCTAGTTAAAGATCATGAACGCATTAATGGGTTGAAAGGACTTTTAACAGATTGTAACGGCTATTTCAATGATTAAAACAAACTTTCAACAGATTAATTAATGCAGTAGATTTGAAAATACTCTTTTATAAACAGATTTGCTTGAAACTTTGAGATAGAGATCACACATCGGTTTTGACACAATTCAAGCAATCAATACAAGCAACTATTAGCATTTTTCAAGAAAGATACACAACTGTTTTTGTGAACTTCTTTTGAAATCTTTCTTGAGGCACTTTGCATTTCTTTGAAGAAGAAACTGACTGTGGATTGGTGTAATCCGGTTTGAGCTTTCTTTGTTTCTTCTTTTAAATTTCTATTCATTCATTTGTACTTGTTTTGTACCTGGAATTTGGGTACAAGTTTTCTGCATTGTTGTAGAAAGTTGCCAAGAACTGGAATTTGGTTCTTGGTGGAAAGGTTAAAGCAAGAGCTGGAATTTGGTTCTTGTGTGTGGTGCACTGGAATTTGGGCACTTTGGTTTCTCTTGGTCTGGAATTTGGTTGCAGAGGTTTCCAAGAGCTGGAATTTGGTTCTTGGTGGAGAGTTAGAATAGGTGTAAGAGGGTGAGTCTGTAAAACATCTATTCTAGTGGAACCAATTGGAATTTGGTGCAGAGTCCGGACGTAGCCACGGTATTGGGTGAACCGAGTATAAAATTACCGGTGAAATCTTTCCTAACCTTTCTCTCTTTAATTTCGATTGCTTTGCGCTTATATTGTTTGATTGCTTGGTAATTCAAAAAGATTTTTAGAAACTTAATTTTCGAATTAGATAATGCGTGTATTGCGAAAAACTTTCAAAAATCAATTCACCCCCCTCTTGATTTAAAACTACTTTTCTAACAATTGGCATCGGAGCGAGGTGCTTGAAAGTTAATCAAGTTACTTCGATCCATGGCATTTTCGAGGAGCGTACATTGATAGACCTCCATCGTTGTGTGGAACAGATTATCTATTACGGAAACTAAGAATGAAAATCTTCATTGAATCTGTTAGTATAAATGCTTGGAATGTTATTGAACAGGAAGCTGATATTGCTAACGAGAATTCAAGATGATTGTATTGCCAAAAATATCATCTCTTCGCTCTTAACGAAATGATCTTTTCGGGATTGCACACTGCCATAGCTGCTGCACAAATGTGGAAGATCCTTGAAAAGACCTATGAAGAAGCACCAGAAATATGCTTGATGGTCAACTCGGAATCATCAAAAACCGAGTGTAAGTTACTGAATCTATAAACTATAGCTCATTACAAGATGCTTTCTTTGAAATACATGAAGTAGCAAAGAAATTAGAAACTGAAAACAGAAAATTGAAAAGCATGAATAGGTTACTAGAAAACAAGATCATTATTCTTGAAAAGAAAATAATTGATGAAGAAAAGTTAGAATTAGAAAATAATACCGATTGCATGTGTAATGTTGAAGATTGCAAAAGCTGTCCCGAGTTACGAAAACAAGTATCATACCTAGTAAAAACTTCATCTAAATTAGCACAAGGAAAGAATAATCTTGATAAGATACTTGATTCCCAAAAGTTAGTTATTGAACGTGGTGGTATAGGTTATACACCGGCCATTGGAAAGAAAACCAGAGCTTTCAAAAATTATTTTGCATATAGTAAAACAGTTTCATCTCCATTTATTAAATGTTTTTACTTGTATGAAAAAGGGTCACTCGTTAAATACTTGAGAATTAAGAAATATGCGGTACCCAAAGGAAGAATGAAATGGGTTCCAAAGATTAATTCCTTTCAAATAACCTGATCAGGACCCAATAATTATAAAGGGTACCAGAAAAATACTTAATTGTTTTGCAGGAACAAGTCCGGGAATCCCTTGAAGATCAGAAGCTGCGAAACCAGGTTACGTGTATTTAAATTAATTGTTTTAATTGATATAAATCAATATTAATCGATTAAAACAACTTACTGATATCTGTCCGTACCATTTTAATCGATTGAAATATCGAAATAATCGATTGAACTGATCTCGGGATTTTGGTTTAATTGTTTTAATCGATTATAATATCTCGTATATCAACTAAAAACACTTAGGTATCAAAATTAATCGATTCATTCACGTTTTAATCGATTTAAATTCTGGTGTCATGTTATTGATTTCATTACGTATTAAACTAATCGATCCTTTTATTTTAACAATCGATTAATTCTCCGTAGATGTTTACATTTCTCTTAATACTTTACATGGAATGCTTGCGTAGTAATACATTGAAAATCAAAGGAATTATCAAAGAATGGACTGTAACTTTTCTTATAGACACTAGTTACAAACGAGGTCAAACTGTTAGGACTCGAAAACATAGTTTATCAAAATTTTTTTTAGTGATAATTGTTTACGGTAATAAGTTATTGATTACTAGGAAATCCAATAAACACATGTTTTCATTAAATTTCTTGATATTACATTGCAATATATTTGAAATAATTTTGAGCATGCATTGGTTCAAAACTCTTGGTGAAATTCATTGGAGCTGTGCAACTTTGAATATTTGCTTTAATCATCAATGTCACGAGGTGACACTGCAAGGGAACCAATCTGGGACAGACAATTCAAAAATTGAATAACGTGGTACGGGGATAAATTTTATATTGTTTTAGAATTCTGGATTGATTGTCATCACCTGTCCTCATTACTAATCATTGCCCACTCTACCAGAATAAGTTTTTTTAATCACTTGTGCATATGATACCACTGGAAAACAACAAAGTTAAAAATGACTCATTCTTCAAAAGATAATGATGACTGGTTCACTATAAGTGAGAATAACACCCATCATACTACATTAATAAAAATACGGTTATTTGCTTGGATGATGACAACTGCGAGGGTTCAAAATGGGTTTTTAGGAATAAAATGGATGAAAATGGCATAATCACAAGAAATAAAGCCAGATTAGTTGCTAAAGGGTACAATCAGGCAAGAAGGGATAGACTTTGATGAAACATATGCTCCGAGTTGCTAGGTTAGAAGGCATTGAGATTACTTGCTTGCCTATGCTTCTATTAAAAATTTCGAGGTTGTTCCAAATGGATGTCAAAAGCGCTTTCTTGAATGGATATTTGAATGAAGAAGTTTTTGTCACTCAACCACCTGGGTTTGAAGATCATATTCATCCAGAATATGTTTACAGGTTGAAGAAAGCCCTGTATGGTCTCAAACAAGCCCCAAGGCAATGGTATGAAAGGTTAAGTAACTTTCTTATCTCAAAGGGCTATCATAGAGGTTTGGTGGACAAAACTTTGTTTCTAAAGAAACTGAATAATGATATAATTCTGGTTCAAGTTTATGTTGATGACATCATATTTGGTGCTACTAATGAGACCTTATGCAAAGATTTCATGAAAGACATGCAGGGTGAGTTTGAGATGTCAATGATGGGGGAACTTAACTACTTTCTTGGACTACAAGTCAAACAACTTCAAGAAGGAAGTTTTCTTCATCAATCCAAATACTGCACAGAACTGCTGAAGAGATTTGAGATGGAACACTGCAAGGAGGCATCAACACCTATGTCCACCAACTGCTACCTTGATTCTGATGAAAAAGGGAAATCTGTTGATGAAACCAAGTATAGGGGGCTTATTGGTTCGTTACTCGTATTTAACAGCTAGCGGACCTGACATTATGTTCGGTGTTTGTATGTGTGCCAGGTTCCAATCTGCACCAAAAGAGTCTCATCTTACTGCTGCAAAAAGGATCCTCAAGTATCTCAAGGGGACTTTAAATGTTGGGTTATGGTATCCAGGTGAGTCAAAACTAAATTTAGTTGGATATTCGACTTCGATTTTGCAGGCTGTAAGCTTGACGGAAAAAGCACCGGTGGCACCTGTCATCTCCTAGGAAGCAGTCTAATCTCTTGGCACAGCAAAAAGCAGTCATGTGTTGCATTGTCTACAGTCGAAGCAGAATATATTGCCGCTGGAAGTTGCTTGTGCTCAATCTCTCTGGATAAAACAGCGACTTGAGGATTATGGTTTAATTCTGAGAAAAATTCCTCTCTTGTGTGATAATACCAGTGCCATTATGCTAACTAAAAATCCGATTCAACATTCTAGAACAAAGCATATAGAAATAAGGCATCATTTTATTAGAGATCATATTTTAAAAGGTGATTGCGAAATCTTTTTTATAGAAACTGAAAAACAACTAGCAGATATTTTCACAAAACCCCTTGCTCGTGATAGGTTTTTCAAAATTCGCATCGAGTTAGGCATCTTAGATGCATCAAACATTACTTAGAGTGCAAGTCTGGTTGTTTTAGTCAATAAAAACACCTTTTAATCGGTTAAATAAACTTAAACAACAGTTTTCATTACTTGTTTTAATCGATTTAAAATCGAAATAATCGATTATTTTTACTAAAGTTTCATGTTTTCAAAATCTTAAATGTTTTAATCGATTAAACTTTTCTTTCAATCGATTAAAATCATTTACCAAGAACATTTTAACCGATTATGCTCTGTTTTTAATCGATTTTTATTACGGGAAGAAAGATTAAAGGCTTTAGTTAATGGTCGTTCTACGTAAACATGCTACTAAAGCGTGATTCCCTTATCTTTACACGTGTTAATTGTATTCATTACAAACGTGTTAATGGAGATAAGTTTGAATCAACTTTAATTGATTCTTTTCATGAGTGAAATATTGATTCACTTTTGTATTTTCAAAAACTTGAGCATATTTTTCGAAACCTTACATTTCTTCTCTCTTCTATTCCCTATTTTTGATGAAGTCAAAAGGGGGAGAAATAGTTGCATCACTTTAAGATAAATTTAAGAACAACATTTTAGGGGGAGAAATAAGTTTTAGGGGGAGAAACAAAACTTTATTACATTCTTATATTTCTCACCTAACCTGCATTATCAAGTGACTTATTTTGCGAGAGATTGTTTTTTTCAAAATGGTGTTTGTCTTCATCAAATAGGGGAGACCTGAAAGTGATCCTAGCAAAGATCTCATTGATTTGATGAAGTCAAAAATAAAGTCAAGGGTCAACTCTGCAGCGAGTCAAACAAGTCACTCGGAACAAAGGAGCTGAAGACTTAGTGTGTCTAAACGAAAGCTTAGGTAAAACCACTTTACCTTTTCCACTTGCATGGAGCTCCTTCATTCATTTTGCAAAATGCCTCAAAAATAGTTTTAAACAAATAAAAAAACAAAAGCATTTTGGCAAAGAATTTTCTTAAACAAGTTATTAAGCTGATAAAGGTTTGAAAGAATCAATTTAAAACACTTAGAATGTTTTAAAAAGTGTTTTTACAATATTTTAATCGATACAAACTTCTTTTAATCGATTAAAACTCTTTATGACCGATTAGAATTCGAATGTAATAGGTCGGAATGCAATATAATCGATCAGATCTTAAATATGAGCGATTAGAATTATTTTAATCGATTAAAACACGTTTCAATCGATTAAAATCACTTTGGATGTCGAGTATGATCGATCAGAATGAGATTATGACCGATCGAGTTGGTTATGATCGATCGAATTGAATTATGACCGATCAGACTTATTTCAATCGATTAAAACGCATTTCAATCGATTAGAATAACTTAGAAAATCTTTTCAATCGATTAAAACGAACTTTCAATCGATTAAAATGACTTGAAAATATATGTGCAGATTTTCAATCGATTGAAACGACTTTATATCGACTAAAATAACTTGGAAAGTTTTATAAAGAGGTTTTTAAACAAATCAATCGATTAATACGTGATTCAATCGATTGTTTTATACTTAGAAAATGTTTGTAAAACGTTTTAACTGATAAAAACGTGGTCGTATCAACTAAAACATTTTCTGTTAAAGATCATGAACGCATTAATGGGTTGAAAGGACTTTTAACAGATTGTAACGGCTATTTCAACAGATTAAAACAAACTTTCAACAGATTAATTAATGCAGCAGATTTGAAAATACTCTTTTATAAACAGATTTGCTTGAAACTTTGAGATAGAGATCACACATCAGTTTTGACACAATTCAAGCAATCAATACAAGCAACTATTAGCATTTTTCAAGAAAGATACACAACTCGTTTTTGTGAACTTCTTTTGAAATCTTTCTTGAGGCACTTTGCATTTCTTTGAAGAAGAAACTGATCGTGGATTGGTGTAATCCGGTTTGAGCTTTCTTTGTTTCTTCTTTTAAATTTCTATTCATTCATTTGTACTTGTTTTGTACCGGAATTTGGGTACAAGTTTTCTGCAATTGTTGTAGAAAGTTGCCAAGAACTGGAATTTGGTTCTTGGTGGAAAGGTTAAAGCAAGAGCTGGAATTTGGTTCTTGTGTGTGGTGCCTGGAATTTGGGCACTTGGTTTCTCTGCTGCTGGAATTTGGTTGCGAGAGGTTTCCAAGAGCTGGAATTTGGTTCTTGGTGGAGAGTTAGAATAGGTGTAAGAGGGTGAGTCTGTAAAACATCTATTCTAGTGGAACCCAGCTGGAATTTGGTCGGAGTGCTGGACGTAGCCCTGGTATTGGGTGAACCAGTATAAAATTACCGGTGAAATCTTTCCTAACCTTTCTCTCTTTAATTTCAGTTGCTGCGCTTATATTGTTTGATTGCTTGGTAATTCAAAAAAGATTTTTAGAAACTTAATTTTCGAATTAGATAATCTGTGTATTGCGAAAAACTTTCAAAAATCAATTCACCCCCCCTCTTGATTTAAAACTACTTTTCTAACATTGTGGGTACCTACCCCCACTAGGTATAAACCTTGTTTTGCAAGGCTTTGGTGAGTATCTACCCTCACCCGGTATGAGTTCGCATTTTGCTAAACTCTTGTGGGTACTTACTTCCGAGGTGTTCAACACTTGAGTTATCCTCTAATAGAAGCAAGGTATTTGTAACCCATTTTTGTAATGCTCAGGTAAGTATTTTACTCCACCTGGTGCATTCTGCAGAGTTTTGATGAGTACCTACCCTCATCTGGTATAAACCTTATTTTATAAGGCTTTGGTGGGTACCTACCCCCACTTGGTACGAATATGCATTTTGCTAGATTCTGATGAGTACCTACCCTCATCCGGTATAAACCTTATTTTATAAGGCTCTGGTGAGTACCTACCCTCACCTGGTACGAATCTGCATTTTTGCTAGATTCTGATGAGTACCTACCCTCATCCGATATAAACCTTATTTTATAAGGCTTTGGTGAGTACCTACCCTCACCTGGTACAAACCCTTATTCTATAAGGCTCTGATGGGTACCTACCCCCACCCGGTACGAACCTGCATCTTGCAAGGCTCTGATGGGTACCTACCCCCACCCGGTACGAACCTGCGTCTTGCAAGGCTCTGATGGGTACCTACCCCCACCCGGTACGAACCTGCGTCTTGCAAGGCTCTGATGGGTACCTACCCCCACCCGGTACGAACCTGCGTCTTGCAAGGCTCTGATGGGTACCTACCCCCACCTGGTACGAACCTGCGTCTTGCAAGGCTCTGATGGGTACCTACCCCCACCCGGTACGAACCTGCGTCTTGCAAGGCTCTGATGGGTACCTACCCCCACCTGGTACGAACCTGCGTCTTGCAAGGCTCTGATGGGTACCTACCCCCACCTGGTACGAACCTGCGTCTTGCAAGGCTCTGATGGGTACCTA
The DNA here is from genome assembly GCA_963425845.1 of Sphenostylis stenocarpa. Lineage (NCBI taxonomy): Eukaryota > Viridiplantae > Streptophyta > Magnoliopsida > Fabales > Fabaceae > Sphenostylis > Sphenostylis stenocarpa. The sequence goes on along the minus strand of OY731400.1, from coordinate 23,345,825 downwards.
CCCCCACCCGGTACGAACCTACATCTTGCAAGGCACTTGTTGGTTGCCTCTTTATTTTCGGCATTCAGTCTTTTGATTGATGAGTACAAACCCTCATCTGGTTTTTGGAGATGTGTTGGCAGCTTATTGTCTCTGATCATGCGCCTGTTCCATGGGGAATGATTGATTTTCTTTTTGACTTTTCTTTTTTAGTCATCCAGTTTTACCGGGGATTTCTTTGCTTTTGGCTTTTCTTGTTTAGCCATCCGGTTTTACGGGGGATTCTTTGTTGGTTGCCTCTTATTTAGGCGGGATTCCACTGGGGATTTGTTGATTTTTGTTGGTTGTGCCTCTTGATTAGGCAGATGCTTCAATAGTGGCGAAGGCTTTTTATTTGTTGTTTTTCGCCTCTGAATAGGCTGATGTTCTACTTGAGGATATTTGTTCTTGATAATACCTCTGAGTAGGTAGATGCTTTTTTGAAAGCTCTGTGCTTGTATTGCCTCTTGCATAGGTTGATTTCCCGTTTCTTGGGGGATATCGACTCTTTGCTTGCCTCTGAGTAGGCATAGGAATTCTTGGGAGTGAAGACTTTGCATTTCACTGGGGATATCCATATTGGGTGTTCCAGGTGATTAACTCCCTGAGGATATGAATTTGTAGTTTTGCCTCTGTCGGTAGGCTCACTGGGGATTGTTTCTTTTTGGTGATCCACCAGGGATTTGATCGTTTCCTGGGGATCTATTTTGAATTGCCCCCTAGGGAGGGATGGAGTTTTGACTCCTTTGTTTTGAGCTGGCTTTGCCTATGCTCTTATTCCTGCTGGGGAATGGGTTTTTATGTGCGCCTTTTATGCACATTGGCTTTTTCTTTGGATGAAAAGATATATATTTTTCTTTTCTTTTTGGTGATCCCTGGAGAATTTTTCTTTTCTTGGGGGATCTAATCCTTGGGTTGGGACGACCGTCTGGGTTGGGACGGTCGTCCCAACTGCCTCTTTTACAAAGGCTGAGACCAACTGAAACCTGGGACTGGCAGTCCCACTTGGGACGGCCGTCCCACTTGGCCAGGGAAGGTTGGGACGGCCGTCTTGACCTTGGGACGGCCATCTCGACCTGTTTTGGCCAGCCTTTGTGTTCTGGGACCCCCGGGAAGCTTTCCTTTCATTATTCGGACGTCGTTTGATGCCGATAAATGCCCGTTAAAGCTTTATCTTCATATAGGAAGTCTTTTTGGCTTTTATTGAGATGTCAGGCGAGCTTTGTCTTGGTTGTAGGAAGTCTCTTTAGCCTTTATTGAGAGACCGGGCAAAATTAGGGGTCTACAGGGACCTTGTTCATAAAACGTTACACTCATAAATCATTCATATAGGTAGTTTACTTGTTCAATATATATATATATATATATATATATATATATATATATATATACACACAAATATCATACATCATGTAGAAATAAAACATGATAAATAGGAAAAATAAACACTCACATGCAATAAGCATCATAGTCATAAAGCATGCATTTTTTGTTTTAGAAAATGGAGGGGACTAGTAGACAGTTGAAGAAAGTGGACATTCTCCGATACCATACTGAGAAGATAGAACGGCTTTGCGCAATAATGCCACCAGAGGTATGCTCTAACTTCGAAAAATCCTATGGACGGATCCTCGACCTGTTGAAGATCTGTGTCGATCCAGTTTTCATCAGGGTACTAGTTCATTTCTGGAACTCCAGTCTGCGCTGCTTCGAATTTTCGCAATTTGACATGGTGCCCACCTTGGAGGAGTACGAGATTATGCTAAAATGGCCCAAATCAGCTGGGGTCCATATCCACCATGGGGGATACACTCCTGTAACACAAGTCGCTGCCATCATCCGACAACCATTCCGGCAGACTACCCTGATTGAAAAAGGGAACATCCAGGGTTGGAAAGTTTCAATGTTAGAAGACCATTTGTCCACTTTGGATGAAAGGGCAGAATGGGTCGCTTTTAACAAAATCCTGTCTTTAATCATATTTGGAACAATCTTGTTTGCCTTCCACATCGACACAGTGGATCAAGCCATCATGGACGCCTTCTTCGTCTGGGACGTGAACTCGAAGAGTCCCTTGCCTGCAATTCTTGCCGACACCTTGCTCTCAGTGGAATTTTGCCGCCAAAAGTAAGGAAAAACACTTCGTTGTTGCTCTTCACTACTCTTTGTGTGGGGCATCACACATTTTTATGCCTCTAGTCACATGGGGATGTTCCCCGACCCTTTGAGGAGCTTCTCCAAAATCCCTCTCCACCGACACTTAACCTCGGAGTGGAAGGACGAGTTGGAACAATGGGATGCCAACCATTTATCCTGGGTCTGCCCTTAGTTCCGACCCGGTCCAGTCCTCATCAGATGTGGGGATTATCTGAACGTACCCTTGATAGGACTCAGGGGTTGCATAGCCTATTCACCTAGAGTAGCTATGAGACAACTCATGAGGACTCAAACTACAATATCCCAAGGGGAACTCGGAGGACTGTGTTTCTTCGGAGACCCATGCACAATTTCTAACTCACTAGCCGTGAGAAGAGCATGGGAGAAACCGGTTTTCATGGGAGATAGAGAGCTAGGAAAAGATCGAGTGGCTGTCTCCAGTGACTATGAAGTATGGAGAAGAAGAAGAGGGATGTCTCAACCATCCACCTCACTCATTACATGTGCCAATAGTGAAGAGCTGCAAGTTCAAGTCGACGCCTTGACCCAGAGGATAGAAATCATGGGAGCCTAGATGAGGGCCCTTGAAGAAAGAGAACAAGAATTTATCCTCACCATAGATGGTCTACAGAGGAAATGCAAGAAAAAGGATCATGAAATAGAGCGCCTCAAGGATCAGTGTGCTGACTCTAACGAGCAAGCTATCCGAGCATCCAAAGCTGCTAGAACCAAATCGGATAGCCAACTTCAAGAAATAACCGCCAAATCAGCACGCCTTGAGGTCGAATCAGTAAAACAGGCTCAGACGATCAAGGACTTGTTACAAGACCTCACAAGGACTCGGTCAGAAATATGCCAAGAGCGAGAGGCCATTCGGAGACTCAACAAAAGTCTCGCTGAGCTACGCTGCAAAGAAAGAGACGGGCTAGCTCAGTACGGCCAAATACTACAAGAAAAGGACCGAGCCCTTGCAAAACTCGATGAACTGCAAGCCTTGGTCGTCCATCAAGAGGCAAAGATCAAAGAGGCTCAAAAGTATAGTGAAGATATGAGCCAGGCAGTCCAGAAGCAAAGCGAAGCGCTGGCTCGTCACGTCCGGGAAGCCGAAAGAGAATTACATAGAGATTAAGACCCGCTTGTGGGTTTCTTTAGGCTTTTCCGTTTCTGTCAAAAGTTGCTTCGTAGTATGGAATAGGGGAATGTACACCTTCTACAGATAAATGAAATTTTTCTTTATTCAACAATTGTCTACTTGCATGCATATCATTCATTTGCATATTTAAATTCCCCTCCTTCACTCTTAATAAATAAGATAATAAAAAGGAAGGATTAACTGACACGTCTTCTAAATCAGAAGAATGGAGAGAAAGCCCCTCCTAATCAAGCTTTCCCCAACGGTTGACTTGCCACAAGAGGACAATAAGCCTCGATCGTTGGTCCTCAAAAATAAGGAAGAGGGGGCAAGGACACCAATGCGACTATTTATGCCACGTCCTTTCCCCTACGAATCAAAATAAAGTTGTACCATGGATATATGGGAAATCTTCACCAATAAAGGAGGACATCTCGAATATAGCCGACATTTGGGGCATGAGTAGAAGTGGAAGAGTCTACTCCCCCAAGGACTTACAAGAAGACGTCCCCAAGAATAAAGGAAAAAATAAAAAGACCGAAGAAAAATAAAATAAAGAATCCAAGGAGGAGACAGAGGAATTACTCCAGTTTATAAGGCAAAGCGAGTATTCCATTATAGACCAGCTCAATCATACACCTGCAAAGATAACCCTATTATCTCTAATGATGAGCTCGGAACCGCACAGAAACTCCCTGATGAAGGTCTTGAGCAAAGCACATGTACCTCACACCATCTCCCAAGAAAAAGTTGAGAGGATCGTCAGTCACATTATGGCAAGCGATCACCTCACCTTCACAAAGGAAGAACTCCCCCTCGAAGGATCAAACCACAACAAGCCCTTGCACATTTCCATCAAGTGCAAGGAATACCTCATCGCCAAGGTTCTTGTGGATAACGAGTCATCCTTAAACGTGATGCCCAAGTGCACACTTGACAAGTTGACTATCCAAGGAACCCATCTACGCCCAAGCAACACTATCGTTCGAGCCTTCAATGGATCAAAATGAGAAGTAGTGGGAGAAGTTAATTTGCCAATCCAAGTTGGACCAACTATCTTCAATGTCGATTTCCATGTAGTGGATATTACTCTGGCATACAGTTGTCTCCTCGGCAGGCCTTGGATTCATGACGCTAAGGCAGTACCTTCAACGCTCCACCAGAAAGTCAAGTTTATAGTGGATGACAAGCTGGTCACGGTTCAAGCAGAATATGATATCCTGATCAGTGGACCATCCACCCAACCTTATGTGGATGCGGCTGAAGAGGCCCTTGAAACATCTTTTCAAGCGCTCGAAATTGCCAATGTAGAGAGACTTCCCAAAAACACAAAGGTAGCCCGCATGATGATGAAGCATGGTTACCATCCTGGCCAAGGACTAGGGGCAGATTCCCAAGGCATGAGGGAACCCCTAGAATTCAAAGATAATCCTTACAAGTGTGGCCTAGGATATAACCCTACAAAGGGCTGAATAGAAGGAAGAAAAGGGAAGTCTCCCCTCCGCACACTCAAGCAGATATTCCGAAACAGAGGGATACAAGCGTCAAGAGCTACCCTAGTCATTAGGAGATCTTTTTCTTCACTTAAGGGATGTAAACCCAATGACTGTTAGAGATTATCCCCCAGGGCTAGCCCGACCCCCGGGCATTTTAGGGCACATATTCCCTTATTAATTAATAAAGAATACATTTCTTACTATCTGCTTCTCTTCTTGCTATTTCATGACTAGACCTCGCAATAACCTTGTCTAAGTAAACGAAAAAAAAGGAGAAGAATAAAAAGCGCAGCCAAATAATCAAAATTTGCCATTGCCATTAAAATCAAGCTAGTTGATTAGAAGCACAAAATAAGACTTTACCTCACCATAAAGAAAGTCATGCTTCGCTAATATTGTGAAAAAAAAATAATAACAAAAAAAAGAAAAAAGCCCATAGAAGCCAAAGGCCAAAAGAAAAAAGGGCAAAATACCCGGTAGGAAACCCACTAAGGGGGCTATGCAAAAGATAGGGTCAACCCGGTAGGACACCCGAACAAAAATATAGGGTAGCCTAGGCAAAAATTAGGGTTACAAAATAAGGTCCACTAGGATTCCCTAAACAAAAACAAAAAAAAAGGAACCTAGACAAAAGATAGGACCAAAACACAATATCCTAGTTCGAAAACCCAAAGGGCGATCTAGGGAAATCAACCAGCCATAAGAAGCAATGGAAATATGCTAAGGCGCAAGTACAAAAAAAAAAGGGGGGGGGGGGAACATTTGCTTAAACAAAAAGCTTAAACACCTAAGCCTAACCTTAGCCAACCATTCTTACAAAAACCTTTTTCTAAATAAAATTGACCGTCTAAAACACAAGCCATTGAATTTTCCCTTTTACTTCTTTTCTCTTGACCCTCACAACATTATTCTAACAATTAATTTGGGAATATGGAGGCGTATAGTCAACAAGAGGATTGAAACCCCTAAAGTGAAGAAAAAAGGACACTAACATGGCAAAGTGTGCTCTACAAAAAAAAAGAGAGAAAAAGAAAACGCAAATTATCCTTCGGTCACAAGAAGTCCGAAACGGTACAGCCAAATACAAAAACGCAGATTAGAAGGACACTTGTCGCTACAAGACACGTCAGTTAAATCCTTCTGAAAAACTAAATGAAATAGGCATTATAGGACATCAAACATGAAAACATTGCATGCATAAAATGTTTTTGAACAAGGTCCGATTTTCTTTAAAAAAAAAAAAAGCTTCTAAAAATCGAGACTTTCGTCTCGTATGTCCATACTATCGTCTCGATTTTTAGCAAAACGAGATCATCGTCTCAACTAACGAGATCGCCGTCTCGACTTGACCAAAAACGAGACTGCCTTCTCGCTTGGCGAGACGGCCGTCTTGCTTAAGGCCAAAGTCGAGACTGCCGTCTCGAGGTTCCAGACGGCGGTCCCGAATTACACAAATTCAAGACGGCGTTCCCGAATTACACAAATTCAAGACGGCGGTCCCGAATGTCTAGAGGGCAGTCTTGAGGTTGGCCGAAAAGTCTATAAATAGAGGAGCCTAGGGGGGGTCTCCAACACCCTCTCTTGCACTCCTACCCTCCATTCTCTCACTCTCAAGCATCCTACTACCAAAATGCATCGTGGAGATCAATCTAGAAAGAGAAGAGGCTCTGCCAGCCCCAGTAGCTCCTCAACCCCCACTTCGCAAGATCCCACACAACTTTCACCGCTACACCAGGCCCGTCTAGAGCACATTTGGGGGTACACCTTGCACCCCATGCTAAGACTGGACTTTGGCATCCTCGGCGATTTCGGATGGGAAGACAACGTCCACGCCCACATCGATAGCATAGGGTGGCGCTTCCTCCTCCAGTCTCCACCCACCCACATATACCCTTAGGCGGTGTTAGAGTTTCTCGCCTCCATCTCCTACTCTGAGACCCCCTCCATGGTGCCGGGTCTCCCACCATAAAAAATGGTGACGTACTTCATAGGTGGGATGTACCGAACCACCACCCTGGATGAATTCAACGTGTCCATTGGATTCGTCTAGCCCGAGGACGTGCTGACTCGGGACTACCAGGAGGCCATCTGCGCACGCCCCACTAACCTCACCGCTGGCGAGATGTGGGAGGAGCTGACTGGGGCGCACACCCTACCGACACTGCTGAAGGGCTCCGCACTTCCCCCCGCCCTCCACATCTGCCACAAGCTGCTGGATGGGACTATCCACGCACGCAAAGAGAGTCAGGGTAAAGTGACCCTCCCGAACCTCTTTGTCCTCTACTGCATGAGCCAGAGGCGCCGGTGCAACCCTGGCTATTTCTTCCTAAAGGCCCTCAAGGACTTTGGGAGCCGGCCTGTGGGAGCCGTCCTCATGGCTCCCCTCATCACCCCGCTGGCAGAAAAATGGGGGTGCAGTGGCAGAGAGGAACTGGCCTCCAGCCTCCGACCTGAGACTATCAATGGGTCGGTCCTGGTCAGCATGGGGATGTTGCTACGCCAAGGGACTCGGTTGATCCTCCACCCCTCGCTAGACATAACTTTGGATCTCCAGGACCTCGTAGCAATGCACGATCTCCCGACACCCCCGGAGTTCCAACAAAAATAGTAGCAACAACAACAACAGTAGTACACAGACGACTTTGTTGGCATCAACCGCAACATCTACGATTTGCGCCACCAATTCAACCAAATGTCCATGAGACAAGAGCAAATGTCCCTAAGGCAAGATGCCTTCGACACAAGGATGGAGACATTAAACCAATACCAAGAGGGAATAAGGCAGGACCTGGCGACATTCCGGCAGGAGTACCTCGACGAAGCCCGGGACCAAGCAAAATTTCGAAGACATATGTACCGGCAATTCCCCTCTTACAAATCGTCTCTAGACTCAAGTCCACCGTCTTAGGGATAGTGCTTAGAAAGTAAACTGTTGTAATAAATTTTTATCATAAATAAAATTTCATTTCATGCATTTTGCTCTCCTTTTCAAAAAAAAGTTAGCGTAGCAAAAAAAAACTAACAGTAAAAAGACTTACGCTCAAAAAAGTCAAAATCCAAAATCGCGAGAAAAAAGAGATAAATCGCGGAAAAAGGCAAGATAAAAAAACAAGTCAATCACCTTGACCAACAATTTTTCGACAACCAAGCAAGAGTCGAATAACCAAAATACTACCCGACAACCAGCAAAGTCGGATGACCACCACCAAAGATCAAAATCAAAGAATCCCTAGCAATCAACAAAGTTGGATGAACACCAACAAAGTCCCCGGCACAGACCGGACGACCATTCCCAGAAAAGACAAAGACAAGAGAACACATCTCAAACTTGGCACATGAGCTAGAGTAGTAAGCCGTCACCACAGCCAAAGGGTAAGCTACCGCAAGAAGGAGCATCCAGAGGCACTTCACCAGATGGGGGTGTGTACTCATCAGGCCTTACAAAAGGGGGCTTACCAGACGGGGGTTCATACTCGTCAAACCAGATGGGGGTTCATACTCATCAGCCGAAGGGATCAACTACCGTCAGAAGGGGCATCCCGGAGGCGCACAACACACATTTTCCCAGAAGATCAACCACCACAAAGACGGGACGTCTGAAGGGTAACCGGGCAAGAGGGTCAACTCCTTTACCCTCCAGTCGATCTTCTTGGCACGACAGGCCAGCAGTCGACTAGTCGGGTAAAGGGGGGGGGGGCAGCTATAGACCCTAAATCTTGTCCGGTCTCATAATAAAGACCAGAAGACCTCCTTTTCGAAGATGGATGAAGCCTAAGAAGCCATAAGGAGAGACTATTAGGCCCCATACTAGGATAGGAAGGGTTTTCTGCATTAAAATAAGGATTTTTGCCTTCAGGGATCGAGACTGCCGTCTCGCTTTTTGAGACCGCCGTCTCACCATTCCTGCAAGTCGAGACCATCGTCTCGCCACTTGCGAATGGCGAGACGGCCCTCCCGATTGGCGAGAAGGCCTTCTCGTTTCTGGAAAAGTCGATACCGTTGTCTCGCCAAATGAGACGGCGGTCTCGCCACTTTTGCAAGGCGAGATGGCCGTCCCGAATGGCGAGACGGCCGTCTCGACCTTGTCAGACGAGACGACTGTCTCGACCTGACAGGCGCGAATCCCTATAAATAGTGAGCGCTCCCCCCCCCTCATTTCACATAGTTCTTCCACTTTCCCTTCTACAACTTCTTCAAATTCTCTTCCTAGAACCCCTCTGAAGCATTTTTGGAGTTTTTGAGAGTTTCTTACAGATTTTTATAGCGTTTTCGTGAGTTTTCCAGTGTTGTAAAGAGCGAAGGGCTGCCAAAACGCACCCTAATTTTCAAGAAATTAATTAAAGAGCTTGCTTCGGAGGTTTCTTCATTCTCTCCCTCTCTTTATTACCTTTACTTTTTATGATTAAATTGCGTAATAGATATTAGGGCCATGTAGTCATTCTTTTAATTCTGCAAATAAAAGGGTAAAAGCGTTTTTTCACAAGTTTATTTATTAAATAGCTGGCCTATCATAAGGAAGCCGAAAGGGGCGTCGTAAGGGAACTAACACTTCCCTTACAAGTAACTAACTCCCTTACCTAAACTCTGGTTTTAACGACCAAAGTTGGTTTTCGAAAACCAACGCCTTTTTACTCCTTTTTCGATGTTTCTGGTAAAAACATCGGTGGCGACTCCATAAGAACCCTTCAAAATTAGCTCTTGGGTTAGCCTGGTTATTGGACAATCCAAGAACACCTTTTTGAAAACCTCACCCCTAAGTTCAGCCCGGTTATCGGACAACCTAAAGGCGTTGTAACCAGACCCATAAAAACACGAAAATTGGAAAGTCAGAACCATCGCGTCGCTCCGACCGCCTCTTTTTGACGGCAGTGACAACTGTCGTCTGGGCTAAGTGGACGACCGTCCATTTCCTTAAAGTAGGCATGGATGACCGTCTGACTGTCCTGGATGACCATCTGCTGTTTCTAACGGAATTTCTTATTTTTATTGTCTCTGAAAACCCTTCCTATCTTAAATAGAACCTAGAAAAAGCTAATAGGGATTTAACAAAGTCTTGACCATCTTATGTTTGACTTTATTGGGGAGTCGGGCAAGATTTGGGGTCTATAGTTACCCCCCCTTCACCCGACCAATTGACTATGGGTTAACGCACCATAAGGTCGATTGACGGGTGAAGGAGTTAACCCTCTTGCCCGGTTGTCCTCTGGATGCTCCTCTTATTGAGGTAGCTGACCCTCGGGACTAAGAATGTAGTATGGTGTTGTCTTCAGGATGCTTCCTTGCTACGGAGGCTGACCCTTTGGACGATACGTGTGAAGCTTCAGGATGCTCCTTTGATGCACTAGTTGACCCTTTGGCTGATGAAGATTTTTCCCTTAGGATGCTCCTTTGATGCGGTAGCTGACCCCTTAGGTGGTGAGTGCGTAGTAGACTCTTGTCTTCAGGATGCTCCCATGTTGCGAAAGCTAACCCTTAGGATGGTAAAGGTGGGTTGTGTCCTCCGGATACCCCTTTGCAACAGGGCTGATCCTTCAGATGATGTACATAAATCCTGCCTTCAAGATACTCCTTTGGAGCGGAGCTGATCCTTTGGGCGATGATGGCGGATTGTGTCTTCCGGATACTCCTTTGCAATGGAGTTGATCCTTCGGACGATGTGTGCAACTCTATCTTCTGAATGCCCCTTTTGTTGTGGTGGCTGATCCTTCTAATAGAGAAGGTGGTGGCGGCTTACTACTCTAGCTCATGCGCCAACTCCATGGGGAGTGAGTTTTGTTTGACATTCTTTGATGAAAACCTCTTAAGTAGGCAGGAATTCGGTGAAGATTTGTTGATTTAGGTGGTGCCTTTGAATAGGCAGATGAGGATGAGTTGTTTTGGCTTGTGTTGTTTTGCCTATGAGTAGGTGAGCGACTCATTGAGGATGAGTCTTTTGAACATCCCTTTCTTTTTGGTTGATCCACCGGGGACTTGGTCGACTTCCTGGTAGTCAAATTTTGGTTGCCTTCTGGGACATGGAGTCTTGGATTCTTTGATTGTATTGCTAATAGGCTTCTATGTAGCCTTTATTCTCCTCTAACGGTGGTGGAGAATGGGTGAATCTTCTCGATGACTTATTGTGGCGATGATATTGAGTCGTGCGAGGATGTTTTTGTTTGCCTCTGGAGTAGATAATTGTAGACCCCAAATCTTGCTCAACCTCAAAATAAAGAGCAGAAGACTTCCGTTCGAAGATGGGCAAGGCCTAAAAGGTCCCTATGATTGATTAATAGGCCCCATATTAGAATAGGAAGGATTTTTGTACAAGAAAAATAAGAAATTCCACCCAAAGGGTCGAGACCACCATCTCGTTTGGCGAGACCGCTATCTCATCACTCTCCAATGGCGAGACTGCCGTCCCATTTAGGGAGACGGCGATCCTGACCTTGTCAGGCGAAACGACAGTCTCGATCTGATAGGTGCAAATTCCTATGAAAGGGGGGACTTTCTCACTCTTTACACACACTTCTACAACTTTCCCTAGTGTAATATTCTCGAATTACTCTCCTAGGACCCCTCTGAAGCATTTCTAGAGTTCTTAGAGTTTTAGAAAGCGTTCTAGAGTGCTACGAGAAAGAGCGATCATCATTGTAGAGCGTGGGGTTTTCCAAAAAGCACCCTCTTTCAAGAACATATTATAAAAGCTTGCTTCGAAGGTTACTCCATACTCCCTTCTCTACTTTATTGCTTTTTAGATAATATCGTTGTGCATTATTCATTTAGGGCCATGTAGTCGATAACTTAATTTTCGGAATGAATAAATAAGGGTAAAAGCACAATTTTATAGTTATTATTTTTTTATGAAAACGGTCCATCATAGGGAACCCGAAAGGGGCGTCGTATGGAAGCTAATACCTTCCCTACACGTAACTAACTCCCTTACCTAACTTTGGTTGTAATGACCAAAGTTGGTTTTTCTTAAAAAACCACTGCCTTCTTTTTCCTTTTTCAATGTTTTTGGTAAAAACATTAGTGGCGACTCCTTGAACCTTTCGAAAACCTTGGACAACCTAAAAAGCGTTGAACCACTCTTTAAAAAATGCGAGTCAAACAAAACCATTGCGTTGCTCTGACCGCATCTTTTGAAGGCAGTGACAGATGGTGACTCCACTGGGGAAGCTAGATAGTTGATCCCATTTAGTGATGGACTAGTTTTAAGAAATAAAACTTAAAATTGCGCCTTTACCCTTCCTTGTTTTATAACATGTTTTAATTGCTTGACTTTAATAACTGTTGTATGTTTATTTTATGCAAATTGTTTGAAATACAAACTGTACACAAACCCTTGCACACAACAGTTCCCCCTATACCCGGGGGCAAGTGGGATAACCTTCGGGAGTGGGTGGCATTGTACGATTTTCCATAGTGAGAGCCATGAGCCCACCGGTATGGTCGGAAACCACCACTCAAGGTGATAACCTTCCTCTTTTGGCCCAAAGACTGACTAGGCCCTAGTGCCATGCATGGTCTGAAGGCTGGGAGAGTGGGGACCCTATAATGGGGGCACCTTGGGGGCCTGGCCTTAGTGAGGAAATTTAGAACTACCCCGAATATGCACTCTTCTGCAGGATACCCCTACTGAAAGAATTAATGGTTGA
>OY731400.1:23310196-23333285 GCA_963425845.1 Sphenostylis stenocarpa | reverse complement strand
CTCCCTACGAGTTGTTATGGAAGCAAAGTTGACAGAAGCCGAATGGGTCCAAAGTCGATACGATCAGCTGAACCTAATCGAAGAAAAACGGCTGGACACCATATGTTGGGGGCAAGTTTATCAAAAGAAGATCAAGAAAGCCTATGACAAGAAGATAAATCCCCGCATCTTCCGAGAAGGGGATTTAGTAGTAAAGAAGCTGCTTCTAGCCCAGAAAGACAAAATCGGGAAGTGGACAGCGAACTACGTGGGACCCTTTGTGGTCAAGCGAGCCTTCTCAGGAGGAGCCCTCATCCTCACCAGCATGGACGGAGAAGAGCTTCGACATCCTGTCAACTCAGACGCGGTGAAAAAGTACTACGCCTGAAGACATTGCTCATGACCTGTCAGGATGAAAACTCGCAAAGAGCGTCCTGGGAAAAAGATAGGGTCTGCATTCCTCGCTAGGATACGTCCTAGGCAAAAATTAGAGGTTTCTCTCAAAAAAAAAGAAGCAATGATTACCTTAGCCGAAAACCGCACAGGCGACTAAGGTAACACCTTCACAGGAGCAAGCAAACTTCACATAGTCTTCACTCCGAGTTCGAGCATCTCAATTGAAGTGACTAGGAAAAACGGAGAAACAGAAATCACGGGCATGACTGATGTATCCTATACAACTTAGCCAACCTTGCTTACAAATTCCTTTGTAAATCCTCATGAAAAATAGATCATATCAATAAAAATTGTCTTTTCTTCTCTTTACCTACTTATGAGAATGTCTCTGTATTTACGAAATATGAGCATGCATAAAATAAGCAATACAAGAAAGCATAAGAGAAACAAGACAAACAGCGCCGACCAGGACCGTCCCGAGCAAAAAATATAGGGTAGCCTGCTAGATCGAAAACCCGCAAAGGGCGGTCCAGGAAAAAGTAAAGGCCTTCATAAAAAGAAAAAAAATCCACCGAAATATCTCAGGCAAGAATTAAGCACACTAGATCGAAAACCCGCAAAGGGCGGTCTAGGCAAAAGATAGGGCTAAAACAAAAAGAATAGTCACGAGAAAACAAAAAAGAAAGTACCGGTCACTTTCTAGATGCCCCCAACTAAAACAAATTGCATCAAAAGCATCCACGCACAAGTAGTTGCACGAAAAGGACTTTGTCAGAATCAAAACAAACAAATATACTTCATTGATATAAAAAGATCAGCTTCATGCTTGCATAGGGAGCACTCAGGGGTGTCCCGGTAAGACCTTTTCAAAACAACCAATAATTTTTCGACGACCAGCAAAGTCGGCTAACCACTATCAAAAGATTAAAATCAAAGAATTCCCAACAATCAACAAGCTGGATGAACACCAACAAAATCCCCAGCACATACCGGACGACCATTCCCAGAAAAAGACAAACAAAAAACCACATCTCAACATGGGCGCATGAGCCACCCGAGCAGTAACCCGCCACCACCACCAGTCCTACACAATGGACTGTACCAGCCTGATGGGGGGTTCATACTCATCCAGTCCAACACACAACGGACTGCAACTACCAGCCTGATGGGGGGTTCATACTTATCCAGTCCAACACACAGCGGACTGCAACTACCAGCCTGATGGGGGGTTTATACCCATCAACCAAAGGATCGACTACCGTCAGAAGGAGTATCCTGGAGGTGCACAACACAAATTTTCCCCAGAAGATCAACCGCCACAAGACGGAGCATCTGAAGGGTAACCGGGTAAGAGGGTCAACTCCTTTACCTTCCAGTCGATCTTCTTGGCACAGCAGGCCAACGGCCGACTGGTCAAGTAAAGGGGGGGCAGCTGTAGACCCCAAATCTTGCCCGGCCTCATAATAAAGACCAGAAGTCCTTCTATTCGAAGATGGATGAAGCCTAAGAAGCCACTAGGAGAGACTATTAGGCCCCATACTAGGATAGGAGGGATTTTTGGCATAAAAATAAGGATTTTTGCCTTTTAGGGTCGAGACTGCCGTCTCGCCTTGCGAAAGTGGCGAGACGGCCATCTCGTTTGGCGAGATGGTCGTCTCGTTTGGCAAGACGGCCGTCTCGTTTGGCAAGACGACCGTCTCGCCATTCCTGCAAGGTGAGACGGCCGTCTCGAATGGCGAGACAACCGTCTTGACCTTGTCAGACGAGACGGCCGTCTCGACCTAACAGGCGCGAATCCCTATAAATAGTCGCGCCATTCCCCTCATTTCACACAGTTCTTCCATTCTCTCTCTAGTCACTTCCTCAAATTCTCTTTCTAGAATCCCTCCGAAGCATTTCCGGAGTTTTTGAGAGCTTTCTAAGAGTTTTATAGCATTTTCGAGAGATTCTGGCGCTGTAAAGAGTGAAGGGCTGCCAAAAAGCACCCAATTTATAAAGAAATTAATAGAAAGCTTGCCTTGGAGGTTTCTACACTCTCCCTCTCTCCTTTACCGCTTTATTTTTAATTACGCAATAGACATTAGGGCCATGTAGTCATAATTTTAAATTCCGCAAATAAAGGGTAAAAGCATATTTTCACCGGTTTATTTATTCAAAGTAGCTAGCCCATCATAGGGAACCCGAAAGGGGCGTCGTAAGGGAACTAACACTTCCCTTACACGTAACTAACTCCCTTACCCAACTCTGGTTCTAATGACCAAAGTTGGTTTTTCGAAAACCAACGCCTTTTTACTCCTTTTCCGATGTTTCCGGTAAAAACATCGGTGGCGACTCCAAAAGAACCCTTCAAAACTAGTTCTTGGGTTAGCCCGGTTATCGGACAA
This sequence comes from Sphenostylis stenocarpa, assembly GCA_963425845.1. Lineage (NCBI taxonomy): Eukaryota > Viridiplantae > Streptophyta > Magnoliopsida > Fabales > Fabaceae > Sphenostylis > Sphenostylis stenocarpa. The sequence goes on along the minus strand of OY731400.1, from coordinate 23,330,526 downwards.
CCCAAGAGCACCTTTTCGAAAACCTCGCCCTTAGGTTCAGCCCGGTTATCGGACAACCTAAAGGCGTTGTAACCATACCAATAAAAAACGCAAAAATTGGAAAGTTGGAACCATCGCGTCACTCCAACCACCTCGTTTTGACGGCGGCGACATGGGTGCCTGGAAGTGTGGGCACTGGTTTCTGTGGCTGGAATTTGGCTGCAGGGTTGTTCAAGAACTGGAAATTGGTTCTTGGTGAAGGTTTAGGTGCAAGGACTGGAATTTTGGTTCTTGTGGTAGATTGAGTGTGTGATTGAAGTTGTAATCTGTAAAATATTCAATCTAGTGGAACCCAGATGGAATTTGGCTGGAAACTGGACGTAGCCCTGGGATTGGGTGAACCAGTATAAATCTTGGTTGTATCTTTCTAAACCTTTCTCTCTTTAATTCTGTCACTGCCTTTACTTTGATTGTTTGCTGTGTTTGATTCAAGAATTGGTCAGAATTCTTAATCTTTGAAATAAATAATCTGTAAATTGCAAAAATCTTTCAAAAATCAATTCACCCCCCCTCTTGATCTCAACCTACTATTTCTAACAAAGTCGTCATGGACGCCTTCTTCGCTTGGGACGTGCACTTGAAGAGTCCCTTGCCTGCACTTCTTGCCGAAACCTTGCTTTCGGTTGAGTTCTGTCACCAAAAGCAAGGGAGAACACTCAGATGCTGATCTTCGCTGCTATTCGTGTGGGGTATCACGCACTTTTATGCCTCTAGTCACATGAGGATGTTCCCCGACCCTTTGAAGAGCTTCTCAATAATCCCTCTCCACAGACGTCTAACCATGGAGTGGAAGGTCGAGTTGGAACAATGGGATGCCAACTGTTTATCCTGGGCATGTCCTTGGTTCCAACCTGGCCCTATCCTCATCAGATGTGGAGATTATCCAAGTGTACCGTTAGTAGGTCTCAGAGGTTGCATAGCTTATTCTCCAAAAGTGGCTATGAGACAACTCATGAGAACCCAAACTGCCTTATCACGGGAAGAACTCGGAGGAATGTGTTTCTTCGAAGACCCATGCAATGTTGCGAACTCACTTGCTATATGGAGAGCATGGGAGAAACCAGTCTTCATGGGAGATAGAGAGTTAGACAAAGCTCGACTAGCTATTTCCAGTGATTATGAGGAATGGAGGAGAAGTAGTGGGATGTCACAACCATCTGCCCCACCTACTGCGCCATCAGCCAGTGGAGAGCTCCAAAGCCAAGTCGATGCCTTGACCCAGAGGATAGAAATCATGGGAGCCCAGATGAGGGCCCTTGAGGAAAAAGAGCAAGAATCTATCCTCACTATAAACGATCTCCAAAGGCAGTGCAAGAAGAAAGATCAGGAGATAGAACACCTCAAGGACCAATGCGTTGATTCCAGTGAGCAGGTTATCCGAGCATCCAAATTTGCTAGAATAAACTCGGATAATTAACTCCAAGAAATAACTGCCAAATCAGCACACTTTGAGGCTGAATGTGGAAAGCACGCATAAATGATCAAGGGAATGCTACAAGATCTCGCAAGGACTCAGTCTGGACTACGCCAAGGACGGGAGACCACCCGGAGACTTAATAGACTGAGCTGCACTGCAAAGAAAGAGACAGGTTAGCTCAGTATGGCCAAGTTCTACAAGAAAGAGACTGAGCCGTTGAGAGACTCGACAATTTACAAGCCTTGGTCGTCCATCAAGAGGCAAAAATGAAAGAGGCTGAGAAGTATAGTGAAGATATGAGCCATGCGGTCCACTAGTACACCGAAGAACTCGCTCATCATGTACAAGAAGCCGAGGAGGAATTACATAATAATCAGAACCCGCCTGTGGGTTTCTTTAGGCTTTTCTGTTTTTGTCAAAAAGTGCTTCATAGCATGGTGTTGGGGAATGTACACTTTCTCTAAATAAATAAAAATTCCTTTTATTAAACATTTGTCTACTTGCATGCATTTCATTCATAATTTGCATACTTGATTATCCCTCCTTCACTTTTAATAAATAAGATAATAAAAAGGAAGGATTAACTGATATGTCTTGCACAATCGAAAAGATGGAGAGAAAACTGTTCATAATCAAGCTCTCCCCAACGGTCGATCCACCCAAAGATGACAATAAGCAAACCGAAGAGAAGGAAAATAAAGAATCTAAGGAGGAGACTAATGAGTTACTCCAGTTCATAAGGCAGAGTGAATATTCCATCATCGACCAACTCAATCATACACCTGCAAAGATAACTTTGTTATCTTTAATGATGAGTTTAGAACCACATAGAAATGCTCTGATGAAGGTTTTGAGCGAAGCTCATGTACCTCACACAATATCCCAAGAAAAGGTCGAGAGGATCGTCAACTACATCACATCTAGCGATCACCTCACCTTCACAGATGAAGAACTCCCTCCTAAAGGGTCAAGCCATAACAAACCCTTGCATATTTCCATCAAATGCAAGGAGTATCTCATCGCTAAAGTTTTTGTGGATAATGGGTCATCCTTGAACGTGATGCCCAAGTGCACACTTGACAAGTTGGTCATTCAAGGAACCTGCAAGCGCCCAAGCAGCACTATTGTTCGAGCCTTCGACAGATCCAAACGAGAAGTAGTGAGGGAAATCAATCTGCCAATCCAAGTCGGACCCACTATCTTCAACATCGATTTCCATGTGATGGACATTACTCCAGCATACAGTTGTCTCCTTGGAAGACCTTGGATTCACGACTCTAAGGCAATACCTTCAACGCTTCACCAGAAAGTCAAGTTCAAAGTAGACGACAAACTAGTGACGGTCCAAGCTGAAGATGATATCTTGATTAGTGGACCGTCTACTCAACCCTATGTTGATGCGAATGAAGAGGACCTTGAAACATCTTTTCAAACGCTTGAAATTTCCATTGTAGAAAGACTTCCTGGTAATACGTAGGTAGCCCGCATGATGATGAAGTATGGTTACCATCCTGGCCAAGGGCTCGGGGTAGACTCCCAAGGAATAAAGGAGCCCTCTAAATTCAAGGATAATCCTTTAAAGCATGGCCTACGATATGACCCTACAAAGGGCCAAGCTGAAAGAAGAAAAGGGAAGTCTCCCCTCCGCACACTCAAGCAGATCTTCCGAAGCGGAGGGATACAAGCGTCGAGAGAAACTCTAGTCATTAGGAGTTCTTTTTCCTTTCTTAAGAGATGTAAAGCCGATGATTGTTAGAGATTATCCCCCGAGGCTAGCCCGACCCCCGGGAATCTTTTAGGCACATATTCCCCTCTTAACTAATAAGAATACAATTCTTACTATTTACTTTTCTTCTTGCTATTCATGACTAAACCTCATAATAACCATGTTTAAGCAAACATTTTCAAAAGTGCGTCAAAATAAGCAAAAGCGCGCCATCGCCAATAAAATAATCAAATTGATTGACTCGAAACACAGAATAAGGTTTTACCTCATTATAATGAAACCGTGTTTTGCAAATATTGTGTAAAAAGAAACAAAATAAATCAAAAGAAGCCCATAGAAGCCAAAGGCCAAAACAAAAAAAAGGGGGCAAATTACCCGATAGGAAACCCACCAAGGGGGCTTTGCAAAAATTAGGGTTGACCCGCTATGAAACTTGATCAACAATAAAGGGTAGCCTAGACAGAAGTTAGGGTTACAAAATAATATCCGCTAGGATTTCCAAAACAAGAAAAAAGGGAACCTAGACAAAAGTTAGGACCAAAACAAAATATCCTAGTCTAAAAACCCAAAGGGAAGTCTGGGGAAGTCAATTAGCTATAAGAAAGTAATAGAAATTGGCTAAGACGCAGATCCTCAAAACAAAACTTTTGTTTAACATTAGCTTAAACACTTTGACCAACCTTGGCCAGTCATTCTTACAAATCCCCTTTTGAATAAAGAATAAAAAATACAATCGTCTAAAACACAAGCCTTTGAATAAATTATCCTCTTACTTCTCTTCTCTTGACCCTTATCGTAATATTCTGATAATTAGTAGGGGAATATGGAGGCATATAATCAACAAGAGGATTGAAACCTCTAGAGGAAGGAAAAATTACACCGACATGGCAAGTTTGCTCCTCAATCAACAATTATTCTTGGGTCATATTAAGTCTGGAATGGTACAAACAAGTACAGCTAGAAAATGACATCAAAAGGGCCTAGTCTTCAAAAGACACATCAGTTAATCCTTCTGAAAAATCAACTAAATAGTATTATAGGACACATAACATGAAAACATTGCATGCATAGATGTTTTTGAACAGGGTCCTATATCTTCCAAAAAAAAAAAACCTTTCGAAAGCCTAGACGATTGTCTCTGAAATTGAGACCATCGTCTCGCCATTCGACAAAAGCGAGACCGCCGTCCCGAATCCCAGACGGCGGTCCCGACCAAAAAATGATTTTCTATATATAGGGGCTTTTGGGTCAATTTTAAAGCACTCCATTCCTTCATTCTCTCATACATTTGTTGAAGACACAAGGATATGAATGTTGAACATACAAGGATATGAAGCTTGTAGATTTTGATGATGATTAAAAAATAAAGACTTAAAGAATTGAAGACTTATAATGTTATGTAATAACTCTGTTTTTATGTTTTTGAGTCTATAATATTAGAGTCCAAGATAGCCAGCACATAGACCACTCTTTAAAAGCTCTAAAAACTCATTTTTATCAAAAATACACTGGAATAATCGATTATTACAGAAAGAAAATAATTTTCAGATATAACTCACTGGAATAATCGATTAACTGCCAGGATAATCGATAAACTGGGGTAAATAATCGATTAAATGACCTGTTAATCGATTATCTGGCCCTGTATTGCTTTTCTACGAGAATGGTTCTGGAATAATCGATTAACACTTAAGATAATCGATTATTTGGGTCTGTTATGTGTTTTGAAATTCAAAATTGGACCAAGTTTTGAAAATCCCATTCCCAATTCATTAAGTTTCGAAAATCCCCAATTCCCAAACCCTATTCTCTCTACTTAAGGTTCTCTAAGGCTCTCTGCAAACAGAACAAACCTATTTCATACAAAAGTTAAGAGTTGTGACTGCTAGAGAACTGTTTGTAGGGAAGAAAAAGGGGTTTTTGAAACCTAGTGTGGGCTAGAAGCGATAAGAATCACTGAGTGGGTTTCTTGGTGGATTGTGTGTTGTGTCGTCTCTAGGGAAAGCTGTTGTTCATCCTTTGTGGATTAAAAGGAGGTGTTCATCTCTTGTGTGACTCAAGAGAGGTGTTTTCTTTACCTTATCTTTTCATTTGTAATCTATTTGTAAAACTGTGATTATAGTGACAGCGTTAATCCTATGTTTGAGTGATTAGCAACTAGACATAGGGTCTTTTGATCCGAACCAGTATAAATCGAATGTGTAATCTTCTATCCCTTCTCTATTTACTTTACATAGCATTTTAATCGGTGAAATTTGGGAAAAATTTTAAAACCCTAATTTTTGTTTAAGAAACCAATTCACCCCCCCTCTTGGTTTTTGTCCGTAAACACAAACATTCTGCTGCGCAATGCTAACAACATTCTCATACATATTTGAGTGTCTTTGAACAAAATGCAACAAGGAGAATCTTCTAGGCCTCAAAAGAGAGGTCGGGGATTTGGCTAGAGGGCTCCCGCACCACAGGCTCCGTTAGACCCTACTCAGCTCACGCTGCAACACCAGGCTAGGCTGGATCACATTAGGAGCTACTCCTGGAACCCCATGCTGCGCCTAAACTTTAGCATCCTGGCCGAGTTTGGTTGGGAAGAGGATGTACGAGGCTACATCCACAGCATCGGGTGGGACTTCCTCCTCCAAGACCCTCCTACCCGCATCTACAGAGAGGTCGTGATGGAGTTCCTTGCTGAAAGTGATGAAGATCTTATTGAAATACTTTGGCACATATCTTGTTGATTTGATGAAGTCAAAAATGAAGTCAAAGGCTACTTTCTGGTAGTCAAAGGTCACTTAGACAAAAGGGTAGTGGGATTAGTGAGTCTGCTCATTTTTATCTCTCTGCTGCATGAGTTTTCTTCATTTCAAAGATTTTGCAAATGCCTCTAAAAAAATGTTTAAACGATTAAAAACAAAGTATTTTGTTAAAAGTTTTGTAATTAAATATTTTAACTAATAGCATATAAGCTTTATCAACTAAAATGTTCTTAACACTTTTGTAACAGGTTTTTAACTGATATGTTTTCGAAATAATCGATTGTTTTCATTAAAGGAAGTTTTGAAAACCTTCTGTCAGTGTTTTAACTGATATAGTTTCGAAATAATCGATTAAAATCACTTAAAATGTTCAGGGAAGTGTTCTGGTAGTATTTTAATCGATATAACTTCAAAATAATCGATTAAAACCACTTGGAGTATTTTTTAATCGATGTAATCCAGCATATGATCGATCAGAATGAGTTTTTGATCGATCAGAATAATTTTAATCGATTAAACTGTGATTTAATCGATTAAAACAACTTAAGAGAATTTCTACTAAGCATTTTAATCGATTAAAACAGATTGTTATCAGTTAAAATCACTTAGAAAAGTTTATAAGAATGTTTTGCAGTATTTTAATCGATTGAAAGACGAAACAATCGATTAAAACAGTTTGGAAGATTTTTTACAAAGAGTTTTAATTGATATAAACGATGTCGTATCAGTTAAAACACATCTGGAAAATAATCAAGATCATTTTAATAGATTAAAAGAAGTTTTAACAGATTAAAACAAGACTTTTAACAGATTAAAAGATTCTTTTAACAGATTAAATAAACCAGCAGTTTTAAAAATCTTCTATATAAACAGAGTTGCTTGAACTTTTTAAAACACATCTTTTAGCAATCAATCAAGCAATCATAAGTGCTACTTTCAAGAGAGAATCGTGCTAGTTTTTGTGAAGTTCATTAAAGTTATTTCTTGAGGCAAAATTGCATTCTTTTGAAGAAGAAACACATACTGCAGAACTGCATAAATCTGGTTTGAGCGTTCTAAGTTTCTTCTATTTGTTTCTTTACTTTCTTTACTGTATTGTCGGTGCCTGGAATTGTGGGCACTGGTTTCTGTAGCTAGAATTTGGCTGCAGGGTTGGTCAAGAACTGGAATTTGGTTCTTGGTGAAGGTTTAGGTGCAGGAACTGGAATTGTGGTTCTTGTGGTAGATTGAGTGTGAGATTAAAGTTGTAATCTATAAAACCTTCAATCTAGTGGAACCCAGCTGGAATTTGGCTGGAAACTGGACGTAGCCCTGGGATTGGGTGAACCAGTATAAATCTCAGTTGTATCTTTCTAAACCTTTCTCTTTCATTTCTGTCACTGTTTTTATTTTGATTGCTTGTTGTGTGTAATTCAAGAACTGGTCAGAAATCTTAATCCTTGAAATAGATAATCTATAAATTGCGAAAATCTTTCAAAGATCAATTCACCCCCACTCTTGATCTCAGCCTACATTTCTAACAATTGGTATCAAGAGCAAGGGTCTTGAAAAATACTTAAGGCTTTCGGTCCAAATCTTTAATGGCTGAAAACAAATTACCTTTTTCTGAGGGAGCTTCTATTAATAGACCTCCACTGTTTTGTGGAACAGATTATCCATTTTGGAAGATTAGGATGAAGATCTTTATTGAATCTATTGATAGAAATGTTTGGGATGTAATTGCTAATGGTCTATTAATTACAGAAAAAGAATGGTCTAGTTTAAATGATGAAGAAAAGAAAAAAGTTCAAAGTGATTGTACTGCTAAAAACATAATTACTTCTACACTAAATATGGATGAGTTTTTCAGGGTCTCCCAATGCAAATCTACCAAGGAAATGTGGGAAGTTCTTAAGGTTACTCATGAAGGGAACAAATGATGTAAAGAGAGCTAGAAAATATACTCTCATAAGGGAATATGAGTTGTTTAAAATGCAAACTGGAGAAAGTATTGCATATGTGCAGAAGCGCTTCACTCATATCATCAATCATCTAATGGGCTTAGGTAAAACTTTTGATAAAGAAGAATTAAATATTAAAGTTCTGAAATGTCTTGACAGGTCATGGCAGCCTAAGGTCATAGCAATCTCAGAATCAAAAGACTTATCCGTCATGACAACAACTTCCTTGTTTGGCAAACTCAGAGAACATGAAATGGAAATTAATAGATTCAATGAGCAAGAAGTCTCTGAGAAAAAAGGTAGAAGTATAGCACTCAAGGTTGAAGAAAGAAGTCAAGAATCAAAGGAGGAAAGTGAAAATCTTGGTTTGCTTGTCATAAAGTTCAACAAATTTCTCAAGAAAAAGATTCAAGATAAAGAAAAACACAAAAGGTATGAGAAAAAATCTGATTCTTTTAACTATAAATGTTACGGTTGTGGTAAACAGGGTCATGTAAGAATGGAGTGCCCAGAAAAGAACAAATACAATGATAAGAAAGAGGAAAAAGTCAAAAGAAGAGCATATGTAGCATGGGATGATAATGATACTTCATCAACAAAAAATTCTGATAATGAAGAAGCAAACTTGTGTCTAATGGCAAATCAAAATCATCAAACCAGCAGTGTAAGTTCTAACTCTTCTTCAAATTTGGTGAATTATAATTCATTACAAGAAGCATTTAATGAAATGCATGAAGAAACTAAGAAACTGCAAAAAGAAAATGATAGGCTAAAAGGCATGAATAATTGGTTAGTAAATAGAGTAGATTCTCTTGAAAAGAAAATTCTTGAAGATGAAGCTGATCTTGACTTTTTAAAATTAATCCATGATAATTCTGATTGTATATGTAATAAACCATATAATAATTTTTCAGAATTACAAAAGAAGATTGATTTTTTATCACAAACTGTTTCAAAGTTTACACAAGGTCAAGCTAATCTTGATGTTCTTCTTGGGTCACACAAACTTATTTTTGACAAATCTGGCATTGGATTTACATCTAGCATGAAATTCAGAAAAACAAATGTAAACAGGAAATCATACTCATCATCTATGATTAAATGTTTTTACTGCATGAAAAAGGGTCATTCTGTGAAATATTGTAGAATTAAGAAGTATGCTATTCCTAGAGGTAGAATGAAGTGGATTCCCAAAAATTCATTTCAAATAACCTGATTGGACCTAGTGATTATAATAAGGGTACCAGAAATATGTTGAATCTGTTTTGCAGGAACAAAATCTGGGAGTCCCTTGGTGTTCAAAACAGCAAGTTCGGTTCTGGTCTCATAAACTGAATGTTTTAATTGATATAAAACAGTTTTAATCGATTAAAATCACTTATAGAGAAAACCAGAAAAGTTGTCCGTACAGTTTTAATCGATTAAAATACGAATTAATCGATTAAAATGCTCTCAGGAATTTTAGTTTAGTTGTTTTAATCGATTAAAAAGGATTTATATCAGTTAAAACCACTAAGAGGTTAAATTTAATCGATTCTTCTCTGTTTTAATCGATTAAAATTCTGTTATCACATTATTGAATTCTTCAGTACAAAATTAATCGATTCTGTTATGAATTAATCGAGTATGTCACTGTTGCATTTTCAAACCTAATATTAAATATCAAATTAATAGGTTAATTTGTTGATTAATCGATTAATTTGTTCCTGAAAAACATTTTTACAACATCCAATTGAAAATTGGTCAGCAAATCATAGTAAAAAATCCAAGTTTTTGTGTTAATCAAAATCTGCATAATACATTTATTGCATCTGTTGACCAAGTCAAAAATTTCTCAAAGAACAAAATAGCTGATGTACCCATCGTTCAGAAACCTGTGCCTCTGTCTTTGGTCAAGGGGACAATTGCATTTAAAGCTGAAACGGTGCAGTTCTGTCTCTTTGGATTTCAAAAATTTGAAATCCGATCTTCATCAAACCAGGTTCTGTACTTACCCAACCATTTCTCAACTTCTCATCTTTCTTCTGTTTTCATATTTTCAAAATCTTCTCTCGAATCTCTACTTCAAACATGTTCAAAAGATCAAAATCAAGGAAGAAACAAAAGGGAGAGTCTTCCTCTGCTGGAAATCAAGGAGGTCATCTTGAAAATTGGTTCAGTGGTGATATAGAAAAGATGAATAATTTCATCACTCATTTTAGTAAAAAACAACTTGTAATTCCCAAATTCATAAGGTTTGCTTGGCTAGATGAAGAAGGCTTCACTTCGTTAAGAAGAAAACTGAAGAATAAAAAACTAAAGAATTTTCTGGAATATACTGGCAACATTCAACCAGATTTGATAAGAGTGTTTTATGCAAATCTCACTGTCAGTGGTTCCACTTTAAGATCTCAGGTAAAAGGAGTTAATATGGTCATTACTCCTGATATTTGGGATGAAGTTGCTGGTCTCAAAGATGTTGGTGTAAAAGTCTCTAGAGGTAATATTGTTGAATTGCCAGAGTTTAACAAAATTCAATTTTTTCGCACCTGTCTCAAAGATCAAGATGATTCGGTAAGAATTTTCAATGCTAGGAAGATGAGGCTTGAATCAAGAATTCTTGCCTTCATTATTGCATGGATGCTTACTCCAAGGGGGAGTAATCATGCTTTACTCAATGAGGGTGATTTAGCTCTCATGTATTGCATTGAAAATAGGATTCGTGTTAACTGGGTCTATGTTATTAAAGATCACATGGTAAAAGCCAAGAGGCTTGCTGATTATAAACTATCTTATGCTTTGTTAATCAACAAATTTTTTAGACATTTTGCAGTAGATTTAGAAGGGGAGTATGTGGAAACTCCGAAAGCATCTAATGAGATTGATGACTCAACCTTACGAAAAATGGGATTTATTAAAATTGATGATGAATGGATCTCTAAAGTTGATGCTGGGATGTCTGAGGATGAAGAAGAAGATGAAGAAGAAGATGAGCAAGGCCGAATTCCTTCCTCTCCAGCTGCTGCAGAGGTTCCTGAATCTACTGGTGGGGAGACATCATATGAGAACATGGAGATAATTCCCTACTTGGAACAACCTGACCGTGGGACTCCTCTGTCTCAATTTGAAAGGTCCATGCTTTCTCAAATGGCCACAATGCAGGAAAACCAAAGAAAGCATATGCAAATGACATACCAACATTTCCAGCAGACCAATAATTAGTTCACAAACCTTGGTAACTAGATTGCAGATATTTACACCAAACTGGAAGATATGCAGCTCAACCAAGGGAATTGGGATGATTGAGTTTTTGGACAAAAAGGGTCCCTTCTTATCTTTTTCTTATGTCATATTTCTTTTACTGCTAATTTCTATTTCTAGTCTGTAATATTAACTGGTTTTAAACCAGGAACAATCTTTTGAAACTTTGTTAAATAAGATGTAGGTTTTAGAGTTGAATTAAGAGAGCCTAGATACAATCAAACATAATTCTCTGATAATTTTAGCTGATACAAAATAGATTCAATCGATTAAATCAATTAAAAATAACACTTACATAGGAAATTCGCATCAAAATAATCGATTAATTTGTGTATTAATCGATTAAAACATGTATGTCATGTGTTTGTATCAACTAAAACTAGTTTACATCAGTTAAATTAGCTAAATAAGATACTATTCTGATGGATCTATTGGTTAAAACTTACTCAATCTAGTTGATATTATCTTAAAACATTTTCCTAATAATCGATTTTACAAAATCCGAACTGAATTAGGCATGATAGATGCATCAAACAATACTTAGTTTTCAAATCGACTAAAAGCACTTATACAACATTTCTCTTACTGTTTTAATCAATTAAATGTCGATTTAATCGATTAAATCAACTTATGTTTCAAACTTTCGAATTTCATCACTGTTTTAATCGATTCAAACATTATTTTAATCGATTAAAACATTATTTTAATCGATTAAAATCATTAACAAGAACCTTTTAATCGATTTTGTCCTATTTTTAATCGATTATTACTCTGGAAAGAAAAATTAAAGGCTTTAGTTAATGGTTGTTCTTGTAACATGCTACTAAAGCATGATTCCCTTATCTTTACACGTGTTAATTGTATTCATTACAAACGAGTTAATGAAGATAAGTTTGAATCAACTTTGATTAGTCTTTACATGGGTAAGGTATCTTGTCCAAATTTTTACATACCATGCATAGTTTTTGTTGTGTTCCTCTGTTCCCTATTTTTGATGAAGTCAAAAGGGGGAGAAATAATTGCTTTGCTTTATAATTGATTTTCCTTATTTAGGGGGAGCAACAATATAGGGGGAGAAATGGGAAAATGATTAATTTTTGATTACTCACTAATCTTTATATTCAAGTGACTTCTTCTGCAGAGTTATTATTCAAAGAGGTGTTTGTCTTCATCAAATAGGGGGAGGTTGAAAGTGATGAAGATCTTATTGAAATACTTTGGCAAAGATCTTGTTGATTTGATGAAGTAAAAAATGAAGTCAAAGGCTACTTTGTGGCAATCAAAGGTCACTTAGACAAAAGGGTAGTGGGATTAGTAAGTCTGCTCATTTTTATCTCTCTGCTGCATGAGGTTTCTTCATTTCAAAGATTTTGCAAATGCCTCTAAAAAAATGTTTAAACGATTAAAAATAAAGTATTTTGTTAAAATTTTTTTAATTAAATATTTTAACTAATTGCATATAAGCTTTATCAACTAAAATGTTCTTAACACTTTTGTAACATGTTTTTAACTGATATGTTTTTGAAATAATTGATTGTTTTCATTAAAAGAAGTTTTGAAAACCTTCTGTCAGGTGTTTTAACTGATATAGTTTCGAAATAATCGATTAAAATCACTTAAAATGTTCAGGGAAGTGTTCTGGTAGTATTTTAATCGATATAACTTCAACATAATCGATTAAAACCACTTGGAGTATTTTTTAATCAATGAAATCCAGCATATGATCGATCAGAATGAGTTTTTGATCGATCAGAATGAGTTTTTGATCGATCAGAATAATTTTAATCGATTAAACTGTGATTTAATCGATTAAAACAACTTAAGAGAATTTCTACTAAGCGTTTTAATCGATTAAAACAGATTGTTATCAGTTAAAATCACTTAGAAAAGTTTATAAGAATGTTTTGTAGTATTTTAATCGATTGAAAGACGAAACAATCGATTAAAACAGTTTGGAAGATTTTTTACAAAGAGTTTTAATTGATATAAACGATGTCGTATCAGTTAAAACACATGTGGAAAATAATCAAGATCATTTCAATAGATTAAAAGAAGTTTTAACAGATTAAAACAAGACTTTTAACAGATTAAAAGATTATTTTAACAGATTAAATAAACCAGCAGTTTTAAAAATCTTCTATATAAACAAAGTTGCTTGAACTTTTTAAAACACATCTTTTAGCAATCAATCAAGCAATCATAAGTGCTACTTTCAAGAGAGAATCGCGCTAGATTTTGTGAAGTTCATTAAAGTTTTTTCTTGAGGAAAAATTGCATTCTTTTGAAGAAGAAACACATACTGCAGAACTGCATAAATCTGGTTTGAGCGTTCTAAGTTTCTTCTATTTGTTTCTTTACTTTCTTTATTGTATTGTGGGTGCCTGGAATTGTGGGCACTGGTTTCTGTGGCTGGAATTTGGCTGCAAGGTTGGTCAAGAACTGGAATTTGGTTCTTGGTGAAGGTTTAGGTGCAGGAACTGGAATTGTGGTTCTTGTGGTAGATTGAGTGTGAGATTAAGGTTGTAATCTGTAAAACGTTCAATCTAGTGGAATCCAGCTGGAATTTGGCTGGAAACTGGACGTAGCCCTGGGATTGGGTGAACTAGTATAAATCTCGGTTGTATCTTTCTAAATCTTTCTCTTTTATTTCTGTCACTGTTTTTATTTTGATTGCTTGTTGTGTGTAATTCAAGAATTGGTCAGAAATCTTAATCCTTCAAATAGATAATTTGTAAATTGCGAAAATCTTTCAAAGATCAATTCACCCCCCCTCTTGATCTCAGCCTACGTTTCTAACACTTGCCTCCGTCATGATGGTCGACATGCTTGCACTATTCCTGGGTGTCCCTCCGCCGAGGTTGGTCTCGTACTACATGAACGGGACCTATCAGACGATGACATTGGATGAGTTCAACGTCACCATGGGCTTCAACCAGCCTGCAGACACTCTGATGCCAGAGTACCAGGGAGCTATCTGTGAGCGGCCGGCTACCCTCACCACCGGTGAGATATGGGAGGATCTCATCGGGTTGCAGATTTTGCCAGCCCTAATGAAAGGGTCGGCACTCAGCCCTCCTCTCCGCATTTGCCACAAGCTACTGGCGGGGACGATCCATGCACAGAAGGAGAGTCAGGGAAAGATTACTCAGCCCGATCTCTTCGTGATGCACTGCATGTTGCACGGACACCAGCGTAATCCTGACTACTTCTTTTTTAGCGCTCTGAAGGACTTTGGGAGCCGCCCCGTTGGAGCCATCCTCATGGCTCCCCTCATCACCCCACTGGCCAAGAGATGGGGATGCACCAATGGGGAGGACATTCCCTCTATCCTTCGACCCGAGCTTATCAGTGGGTCCATGTTTGTCAGCATGGGCATGCTCATCAGGCAAGGGGTCCCAGGTGACCCTCCACCCGGCGCTCGCCATGACTCTGGACATCCAGGATCTGGATGCATCATAGGAGATCCCGATGCCCCCGGAGTTCGAGCAGTAGCAGCAGTATGGGGATGATTTTCCTAGCATCCACCGTCACATGGATGACATCCACCAGCAGTTAGATCAGATGTCCCTGAGGGAGGACGTCTTCGAGATGCAGTTGGAGACCATCAGCTAGAGGCAGGAGGGAATGATACAGAGCCTGGATATGATCGGCCAGCATGTGCTCGACATGATCTGGAGCCAGGAAGAGTTTCAAAGGCACATGCTCTGACAGTTTCCTCCTCCTGAGTTGTCTTCAACCTCATAGTTAAGCCCGTCGCCGCCTTAGGAACATCATTGTATATATAGTCATTGTACAAAATTCATGATATATATATAAATAAAATCTTTTGGTAAAGTTGTTTGCCGTTATTCTTTTCCAAAAAAAGCCAACGTAATAAAAAGAGACTAAAAAGTAAAAAGGCTTACGCACTATCCCGGAAAGGTCAAAATCCAAAATTGCGAGAAAAAAGAATAAACCGCAGAAAAAGGCGAGATTTAAAAATCCCAAGCATTAGCCACCATTCTCCCAACAAAGAGAAAAAGGAAAACAAGCAAAACGCTTGCCTGCTCATAGGCGTTACTTAAAATCAACAAAATCCCCAGCGGATTCCCGCCTATGTAAAAGGCGCCCACCAAAAATCCCTGACAGCCAACAAAGTCGGATGACCACTACAAAAAGATCAAAACAAAGAATCCCCAGCACTCAACCAGCTGGAAGAAGACCAACAAATCCCTAGCACACTGGAAGTCTTCATTAGAAAAGTAAAAAAATAGAGTGGACTGCACCAACTGGATGGGGGTTCATACTCATCAACCGAGGGGTCAGCTACCGCAAGAAGGACCATCCTGAGGTCCTACCACTTGTCAGCCGAGGGGTCGGCTACCATAAGAAGGAGCATCCCAAAGCTACAAGCAACTAGATTGGGGTTCATACTCATCAACCGAGGAGTCGGCTACCGCAAGAAGGAGCATCCTAAGGTTCTACCACTTGTCAGCCGAGGGGTCGGCTACCGCAAGAAGGAGCTTCCAAAAGCTACAAGTAACCAGATGGGGGTTCATACTCATCAACCGAGGGGTCGACTACCGCAAGAAGGAGCATCCCGGAGGAACACACACATTTATCGTCTGGAAGGTCGGCTACCACAACCAGGAAAGCAACCGAAGGACAACCGGGAAAGAGGGTTAACTCCTTCACCCTCTAGCCGATCTTTTTGGCATGTTGAGCCAACAGTCGGCTAGTTGGGTGAAGGGGGGGCAGTTGTACACCCCAAATCTTACCCGGCCTCGAAATAAAGAGCAGAAGACTTTCGTTCGAAGATGGGCAAGGCCTAAAAGGTCCCTAGGATTGACCAATAGGCCCCATATTAGAATAGGAAGGATTTTTGTACAAGAAAAATAAGAAATTCCACCCAAAGGGTCGAGACCACCGTCTTGTCGTTGGCTAAGGGTGAGATCGCCGTCTCGCCACTCGCTAATGGCGAGACCACTATCTCGTTTGGCGAGACAGTCGTGTCGCCATTGGCGAGTGGCGAGACCATCGTCCCATTTGGCGAGATGGCGGTCACAACCTTGTCAGGTAAGACGGGGATCCCGACCTAACAGGTGAGACGTCTCACTCTTTACACACACTTCTACAACTTTCCCTACTATAATATTCTCGAATTACTCTCCTAGGACCCCTCTGAAGAGTTTCTAGAGTTCTTAGAAAGCGTTCTAGAGTGTTGTGAGAAAGATCAATTGTAGACCCCAAATCTTGCCCGACTCTCCTATAAAGCCGAAGATAACCCGTTTTGAAGATGGTCAAGACTTTATTAGGTCCCTAGTAGCTTTTTCTAGGTTCCATTTAATATAGGAAGGATTTTTAGAGGCAATAAAAATCGAAAAATCCCCCGAAGACAGCAGATGATCGTCCAAGACAAGCAGACGACTGTCCATGCGAACTTTATGGCTATGGACGACCATCCACTTAGCTTGGGCAGCCGTCCATGGCAACTTTTGGCCATGGACAACCGTCCACACTACATGGATGGCCGTCCATGGCCACTTTTTGCCATGGACGACCGTCCACTAAGTCCAGACGGTCGTCCACTTTTTTCTGGTTCGGTTCCCTATAAATAGGAGCCCCCATTATCCAAATTTTCACACTTTTTCACTCCTACCACTCTCTAGGAAGCCTTTTGGCACTTTAGAGTGACTTTGAGCATTATTCCAGAGTTCGAGTGAGCTTTCCGATTTTCGTTTAAAGTTGAAATCGGTTAAGGAAGTCTCCTTTTGAGCATTCGACCCTCGGTAGAGTGACTTTCCTTTATTTTGCGGGAGGATCGTGCTTGTAGAGTGCGAGGACTGCCAAAAAGGGTCCTCAAGTTTCGAAGAGTTAATATAAAGCTTGCTTCGGAGGTTCCTTCTCTATTCTCTCTCTTTTTTACTGCTTTCTTTATCGCTTTCTTTGTGTGCATTAGATAATAAGACCATGTATATATTTAAATTCTGCAAGTAGATAAAATAATAGGGTAAAAGCATAATTTCTTTAAGTGTTTATTTTCTAAGTTAGTCCATCATAGGGAACCCGAAAGGGGCGTTGTGGGGTGCTAACACCTTCCCCACACGTAACTAACTCCCTTACCCGACTCTGGTTGTAATGGCCAAAGTTGGTTTTTTCTAAAAACCACTGTCTTCTTCTTTTTCTTTACCTTTTTCAGTGTTTAAGGTTAAAATACTGATGGCGACTCGTCGAACCTTTTCGAAAACCTCACCTTTAGGTCCAACCCAGTTATCGGACAGCCTAAAGGCGTTGAACCACTTCTTTCGAAAAAGCGAGTCAATCCAAAACCATCGCGTCGCTCCAACTGCCTCTTCTGACGATGGCGACAGATGGCGACTCCATTGGGGAAGCTAGAGAGTTGATCCCATTTAGTGATGGACTAGTTTAAGAAATAAAAACTAGAAATTACGCTTTTACCCTTTCTTACTTTATAACATGCTTTACTGTTTGACTTTAATAATTATTGTATGCTTATTTTCTGTAATTGTTTGAAATAAACTGTACACAAACCCTTGCACACAATGGTCCCTCTATACCCAGGGGCAAGAGAGAATACACAAAGGGAGTGGGTGGCAGGTACGACCAACCATGGTAATGGCTTTAGTGCCAGCAGGTCGTTGTCAGAAACCACCACTCAAGGTGATAACCTTCTTCTTATGGTCTAAGAATATCGACACGGACATCCGTGCATGGTTCAAAGACTGGGAGATTGAAGGGTCCCTATAATGGGGGCACCTTGGGGGTCTAGCCTTGGTGAGAACAGTTAGAACCTACCTTTGCCAATGCACTTTTCTACAAGAAACCCCTACCTCGTAATTAAACGTCACTCTGTTCGTGGATGAGTGAATTGTTTGTGCATTTGTTTGTTGCATTTGATTGTTGCATAACATAATCTTACAACAACACAAAAATATAAAACAAAATCTCAAAAATCTTTTCACAATAAACACCCTTATCTCGGACAGTCTGCCTTTTAGCTAGCCTGGTTTCAGGTTTTTTGTAAGCTAAGTAGCCACGTAGTCCGACAGAAGAGATAAGGGATGCTACAATAACCATTTTTATCTCAGACAGTCTGCCTTTTAGCTAGCCTGGTTTTAGGTTCTTTGTAAGCTAAGTAGCCACGCAGTCCGACAAAAGAGATAAAATGATAAAAAATAATAATAATAACAAAATCAAAACATTTATAAAAAGAATTTTGACAAAGTCAAATCATTCATATCGCATCATTTCATAAGTGGAAAAACCAAGAGAGAAAATAAATGCATAAGGAAAGTATGCATACGCATCATCTTAATAAATCCCTAAAAAATGGGTCTTAGGAGCATTTTTTGGGAAAATTTTTGGGTCAAATCCCGATTGGGATTTGTGGCCTATTCTTCACCTTTTTCTCTTTGTTTTGATATATTGTGCGTCCAAATCGGACGTCTCAGTCAAAAGTTATATCACTTTGAACATCTACCGCCTTTTTAGTGCATGCATAAGCATATTCATTCTAGGGGGCATTAGATATCCCTAAGACAATGGCGAAAGAGGCCCCAAACACATTTGTAACCATCCACAAGGAAGGGACAAGTGTACTAAGGTATATAGTGACCTTCGTTATACTTGCCAAAACTGTGATGGGGAAGGAACTATTATACCGAAGTGGGTATGGTGCTCCGTGAAGCGTAAAGCTTTAAGGATGATAATAAAGCCATTGTTTTAAGGCGTATCTATCCCACACCAAACATTCATTTTAAGTAATAAAATTCATTTTTTTGCATCCTAGAAAGTGGCTGGTCTTTCTGTAGTCCAAACCCGTGCACAAAAGGCTAAAGCGATGGAGCAGCTAGAAGAGCAGAACCGTAAACTCACTGCTGAGGTTAACTCCTTAAGAGAACAAATGGCGCAAATGATGGAGTTAATGCACCAGCAGAATCTCAATAAGGGCGATACTCATGGTGACCGTGCATTTCACCATGAGGAAGAAGAAGAGGAAAAGGCCCCTATACAGTCTGAAGCAAGGGCAGTGCTCATCCAGCCCTTGAAGTTTCCCAGCAACAAATCTCTGCTCTGGAAGAGAGACTTAGGGCCATGGATGGGCATAACTTTGATGTAAAGGAGGCAGTTGATATGTGCCTTGTTAAGAACATTTGTTTCCCTCCAAAGTTCAAGGTCCCAGACTTCCCAAAGTACATGGGAATGATTTGCCCCAGGAGTCATCTTACTATGTATTGCTGCAAGATGGCTCCCCACGCTAACAACGAAGAACTCCTGATACACTGCCTTCAAGAGAGTCTGACTGATTCAGCTCTGAATTGGTACATGCAGTTAGAGAAGGGACAAGTCCAAAACTGGAAGCAGCTGGCAGACGCCTTTCTTCGTCGCTATAAGTACAACATCGATCTGACCCTCGATAGGTCAGATATCCAAACACTGAGCAAGAGAGACGACGAATACTTTAAGGCGTATTCCTAGCGATGGAGGGAACTGGTCACCCAAGTGGAGCCTCCACTATCGGACAAGGAGACCGTGTCTATGTTCATCAACTCGTTGACTGGACCCTATTACGAAAAAATGATAGAGAACACGTCAACCCTCTTTGCAGACGTGGTCACCATAGGCGAGAGGGTGGAGCAGGGATTGAAGAGTGGAAGGATAGCGCGACCTTCCTCCTCCAACACATCATTCACGAAATCCCTGGGCAGGAAGAAGGAGGAGAATGTAAACGCCATCACTCTCACCACTCCTTCTTATTCTTCGAAGCCAGCTAGGCAATCCTAGAGGCAGGAAAGGAAGCTCACTCCCATTCCAACCTCTTATGGGAGTTTACTGCCTAAACTGGTGGAGGCAAAGCTCCTGGCATACGTCCCGCCAAGAAAGGTGGACCCACTGTAGACCCCTAATTTTGCCCGGCCTCTCAATAAAGGCTAAGGAGACTTCCTATAACAAGATAAAGCTCGCCTGGCATCTCGATAAAGGCCAAGAAGACTTCCTATATGAAGATAAAGCTTCAATGGGCATCTATCGGCATCAATCGACGTCCGAATAAAGAAAAGAAAGCTTCCCAGGGGTCCCAAAACACAAAAGCTGGCCAAAACAAGTTGAGACAGCCGTCCCAAATGTGAGACGGTCGTCCCAAGCTGCCCTGGCCAAGTGGGACGCCCGTCCCAAAGTTGAGACGTGCGTCTCAAGTCCCAAATTTGAATGGGACG
>OY731400.1:23202313-23310096 GCA_963425845.1 Sphenostylis stenocarpa | reverse complement strand
AGATAAAATATGGCTTTATGCGAAAGAATATTTAGCGTCCCTTATCTCTTCTGTCGGAATCGTGTGGCTACTTAGCTTACAAAGAACTCGAAACCAGGCTAGCTAAAAGGCGGATCGTCCGAGATAAGGGTGTTTATTTGTGAAAAATATTTTTGGTTTTTGTTCCGTTGTTTGTTTATGCCATGCAACATACAAATGCAACAATCATATGCACACACAATTCGATCATCCCCGAACAAGCGAGATTTCGTTTTTATCACGAGGTAGGGTTTTCCTGCAGAAAAGTGCATTGGTCGGGGTAGGTTCTAACTGTTCTCACCAGGCTAAGGCCCCCAAGGTGCCCCCATTATAGGGTCCCCACTCTCCAGCCGTCCGACCATGCTCAACACTAAGGCCGAGTCGGTCTTGTTGCCAAAAGAGGAAGGTTATCACCTTGAGTGGTGGTTTTCGATCACACTTGGTGGGCACAAGGCCCTAACTACGACGAACCGTACTCGCCACCCACTCCCTATGGTTATCTCACTTGCCCCGGGTATAGAGGGAACCGTAGTGTGCAAGGGTTTGTGTGCGGTTTATATTTCAATCAATTGCGTAAGTATAAACAAGCAACATGCTTATATGAAAGCCAAACAATAAAGCATGTTATAATACAAGGCAGGGTAAAAGCGCTATTTTCTTGGTTTAATTATTTTTAAGCTAGCCCATCACTAAATGGGATCAACTCTCTAGGCTTCCCCAGCGCAGTCGCCATTTGTCGCCGCCGTCAAAACGAGGCGGTCGGAGCGACGCGATGGTTTTTTCGACCCTCTTGCTTTCGCGTTTTTTTATGGGTGGTTACAACGTCTTTAGGTTGTCCGATAACCGGGCTAACCTAGAGACGAGGTTTTCGAAAAGTGTTCTTGGGTTGTCCGATAACCGGGCTAACCCAAGAACGGGTTTTGAATGGTTCGTGGAGTCGCCACCGATGTTTTTACCGGAAACATCGGAAAAGGAGTTTAAAAAGGCGTTGGTTTTCGAAAACCAACTTTGGTCATTAGAACCAGAGTTGGGTAAGGGAGTTAGTTACGTGTAAAGGAAGTGTTAGTTCCTTTACGACGCCCCTTTCGGGTTCCCTATGATAGGCCGACTACTTTGGATAAATAATTAAACTGTAAAATTGCGCTTTTACCCTTTTATTATGCGGTATTTAAAGATTATGACTACATGGCCCTAGCGTCTATTGCATAATTTAAATGGAAGCGGTAAAGTAAATAAAGGGGTTTTATGAACCTTCGAAGCAAGCTTTCTTATATTCTTTAAAAGAGGGTGCTTTGTGGCAGCCCTTCACTCTACAACGCTCAGAAACTCCAGAAATGCCTCGGAGGGATTCTAAAGAAGATTTAGAACGCTCAAAATTCTCCTAAAGACACTCAGAAACTCCGGAAATGCTTCAGAGGGGTTCTAGAGAGAGAAAATCTAGAGAGAAAGAGGAGGAACTGTGTGTTTTTTGTGAGGAAATGAGGGGGGGGAGAGCCCCTATTTATAGTTTTTCGCGCCTGACAGGTCGAGACCGTCGTTTCGTCTGACAGGGTCGAGACCGCCGTCTCGATCATGGCAGGGGGTCGAGACCGCCGTCTGGATAATCCAGACCGCCATCTCGACTAGGCAGAAGTCGAGACCGCCGTCTGGATAATCCAGACGGCGGTCTCGTCCCTGGCGTGAGGCGAGACGGCGGTCTGGTCCTTCCAGACGGCGGTCTCGTCCCTTCAGGGCGAGAAACTTTATTTTTCGGGCCAGAAAAACCTCCTATCTTAGTACGGGGGCCTAATAGTCTCTCCTAGTGGCTTGTTAGGCTTCGACCATCTTCAAATAGGGGGTCTTCTGACTTTATTTGGAGGCGGGGCAAGATTTGGGGTCTACAGGCAAAAAATAGGGTCCACATTCCTCGCTAGGATACGTCCTAGGCAAAAATTAGAGGTTCCAAAAAAAAAAAGACAAAAACAAAAACAACAATAAAAGAAAAGAGAACAATGATTACATTAGCCGAAAACCGCAAAGGCGACTAAGGTAATACCTTCACAAAAGCAAGCAGACTTCGCATAGTCTTCACTCCGAGCTCGAGCATCTCAACTGAAGGGACCAGGAAAAACAGGGAAACAGAGATCACAGATATGATTGTGGCACCCTCATACAGTATAGCCAACCTTGGCCAGCCCTACTTACAAACTCTTTTGTAAATCCTCATGAAAAATAGACCATTTGCTTATATATCAATAAAAATTGTCTTTTCTTCTCTTTACCTACTCGTGTGAATGCCTCTGTATTAACGAAATATGAGCATGCATAAAACAAGCAATTCAAGAAAGCATAAAAACAAGACAAAACAGCACCAACCAGGGTCATCCCAAGCAAAAAGTACAAGGCTAGATCGAAAACCCGCAAAGGGCGGTCTAGGCAAAAGATAAGGCTTTCATAAAAAAGGAAAAAAGCCCACCAAAATATCTTAGGCAAAAATTATAACCCGCTAGATCGAAAACCCGCAAAGGGCGGTCTAGGCAAAAGATAGGGTTAAAACAAAAAGTGAAAAAGAATAGTCACGAGAGAACAAAAAAAAAAGTACCGGTCACTTTCTAGATGCCCTCAACTAAAACAAATTGCATCAACAACATCCACACACAAATAGTCACACAAATAGGACTTTGTCATAATCAAAACAAACAAATACACTTCAAAACCAAAAAAGACATTCATAAGATCATCTTCATGCTTGCATAGAGGTACCCCGGTAAGACCTTGTCAATCATATATCCAACCAAAGTTTCAACTACCGAGCCAGAGTCGAACAAAAAAAATTGCCTGACCAGCCAGCAAGAGTCGGATGATTACCACAAAAGATCAAAATCAAAAGAATCCCCAGCAAACAAGCAAGCTGGATGAGCACCCACAAAATCCCCGACGTAGACCGGATGACAATTCCCAGAAAAGACAATCACAAACAAAGAAAAGTACATCTCAACGCATGGCGCATGGGCCACCTGAACAGTAAGCCGCCACTACCACCAGTCCTACACAGTGGACTGTACCAGCCTGATAGGGGGTTTATACCTATCAACCTGCGCACGCGGTGCGCCTGATCTGCGCTCGAGCCGGATCAGTAAGTCTCAACTACCAGCCTGATGGGGGGTTCATACCCATCCAGTTCGACACACAGCGAACTGCAACTACCAGCCTGATGGGGCGTTTATACCCATCAACCGAAGGATCGGCTACCATCAGAAGGAGTATCCCGGAAGTGCACGAACACAAAGTTTTCCCCAGAAGATCAACCGCCGCAAGACGGAACATCTGAAGGACAACCGGGCTAGAGGGTCAACTCCTTTACCCTCCAGTCGATCTCCTTGGCACAAAAAGCCAGCAGTCAACTGGTTGGGTAAAGGGGGGCAGCTGTAGACCCCAAATCTTGCCCGATCTCACAATAAAGATCAGAAGACCTCCTTTTCGAAGATGGACGAAGCCTAAGAAGCCACTAGGAGAGACTATTAGGCCCCATACTAGGATAGGAGGGATTTTTGGCACAAAAATAAGGATTTTTGCCTTTTGGGGTCGAGACCGCCGTCTCGGATTCGAGACCACCGTATCGCCTTGCACAAGTGGCGAGACTGCCGTCTCGTTTGGCGAGACGGACGTCTCGCCACTTGCGAAAGGCGAGACCGCCGTCTCGCCACCTGTGAAAGGTGAGACCGTCGTCTCGTTTGGCGAGACGCCGTCTCGCTATTCCTGCAAGGCGAGATGGCCGTTTGAAAAGTGGAGACGGTCGTCTTGACCTTGTCAGACGAGACGGCCGTCTCGACCTGACAGGCGCGAATCCCTATAAATAGGGCCTCCCTTCCCCTCATTTCACACAGCTTTCTCACTCTCTCTCTAGTCACATCAATAGTTTCTCTCTCTAGAATCCCTCCGATGCATTTCCGGAGCTTCTAAGTGTCTTTAGAGTGTTTTTAAAGCGTTTCGAAAGGTTTTCCGACGCTGTGTAGAGTGAAGGGCTGCCGCAAAGCACCCTATTTACAAAAATTAAATAGAAAGCTTGCTTCGGAGGTCTCTACTCTCTTTCTCTACCTTTTACTGCTTTATTGAAATTATGCAATAGACATTAGGGTCATGTAGTCGTAATATTTAAATTTTGCAAAATAAAAGGGCAAAAACATATTTTTCCGGTTTATTTATCAACAGAATAAATGGCCTATCATAGGGAACCCGAAAGGGGCGTCGTAAAGGAACTAACACTTCATTTACGCGTAACTAACTCCTTTACCCAACTTTGGTTCTAATGACCAAAGTTGGTTTTTTTTTTAAACCAACGCCTTTTAAACTCCTTTTCCGATGTTTCCGGTAAAAACATCGGTGGCGACTCCAGAGAACCCTAAAAAACTAGCTCTTGGATTAGCCCGGTTATCGGACAATCCAAGAGCACCCTTTCGAAAACCTCGCCCCTAGGTTCAGCCCGGTTATCGGACAATCTAAAGGCGTTGTAACCACCAATAAAAAACGTGAAAATCAAGAGAGTCGGAAACCATCGCGTCACTCCGACCGCCCTCGTTTTGACGGCGGCGACACCTGCGAAGATAATTCTGTTATCATTAATAATGAGTTTGGAACCACACCGGAATGCACTACTGAAGGTCTTGAACGAAGTCTATGTGCCGCATACCATAGCCGATGATAAATTTGAAGGGATCATTGGTAACATTAGCGTCAATGATCATCTAACCTTCATAGATGAAGAACTCCCTCCTGAAGGGTCGAACCACAACAAGCCCTTGCACATCTCTGTAAACTGCAAGGAGTACCTCATCTCCAAAGTTCTTGTGGATAACGGGTCATCCTTGAATGTATTGGCCAAGTGCACTCTTGATAAACTAACGATACAAGGAACCCATATACGCCCAAGCAACACTGTCGTTTGGGCCTTTGATGAATTAAAACGCGAAGTAGTGGGGGAGATCAACCTACCAATTCAAGTTGGCCCCATTATCATCAATGTGGACTTCCACGTGATGGATATTACTCCAGCACATAGTTTTCTCTTTGGCAGACCTTGGATTCATGACGCTAAGGCGATACCTTCAATGCTCCGCCAAAAAGTCAAATTTGTGGTAGGCGACAAGCTGGTCACAGTTCAAGCTGAAGACGATATCTTGATCAGCAATCCATCTACCATACCTTATGTGGATGCAGCTGAAGAGGCCCTTGAAACGTCTTTTCAAATCCTTTGAAGTGCAACCTAGGGTATGACCCTACAAAGGATCGAGCCAAAAGAAGAAAGGGAAAGTCTCCCCTCCGTACACTGAATCAGATTTTTCGAAGCAGAGGGATACAAGCGTCAAGAGAAACTTTAGTCACTAGGTGTTCTTCTTGCAATTTTAAGGAATGTAAACCCATTGACTATTAGAGATTACTCACCGTGGCAAGCCTGACCCCCGGGCATTTTTAGGACACATATTTCCTTTTTAATCATAAAGAATGTGATTCTTATTATCTTCTTCTTTTCTTGTTATTCATGTCTATACCTCATTAATGACCATGTTTAAACAAACGTCTTTAAAAGGTGTCTAAATAATCAAGAGCGTGTTATCATCATAATAAAGCAAATTTGCCATCATTGATTGATTAGAAACACAAGTAAGGTTTACCTCATCATAATAAAGTCATGTTTCACCAATGTTGTGCAAAAAGAAAACAAAAAATAAAAAGAAGCCTGTAGAGGCCAAAGGCCAAAAAGAAAGGGCAAATTACCCAGTAGGAAACCCACTAAGGGGGTTACTAAAAAATTAGGTTCAACCCGCTAGGAAACCCAAACAACAATAAAGGGTAGTCTAGGCAAAAGATAGGGTTACAAAATAAAGTACGCTAGAATTCCTAAAACAAAATAAAAAAGGAAGCCTAGACAAAAGTTAGGACAAAACACAACATCCTAGATTGAAAACCCAAAGGGTAGTCTGGGGAAATCAATTAGTCATAAATAAGCGCCACAAAACAATTAGTTAAAGAAACAACCTCACAAACAAACGTTTGTTTAAACTAGCCTAAACAACTTAACCAATCTTGGCTAGCCATTCTTACAAAGACCATTTTTGTCAAGAATAAAAATCCCTTCTAAAACACAAACCTTTGAATTAATTATTCTATTCCTTCTTTTCTCTTGACCCTTACCACTACGACATTCTAGTGATTAACTGGGCAATTTGGAAATATAGTGATCAATAGGAGGATTGAAATTCCTAAAGGAAGGAAGAAGCACACTAATATGGCAAGTAGTTCTTCAGTACAATCATTCTTCGGTCATGGCAAATCCGAAACGACAAAAATGGTATAACTAAGCATGACATTAGAAGAGCCTCATCATCAAAAACACATAAGTTAATCTTTCTAAAAATATTAACTGAAGTAGTATTATAGGATGCATATCATGAACATTACATGCATAGATGTTGATGAATAGGGTCCTATTTTTCTAAAAAAAAAAAAAACTAAACAACCTAGATGGTTGTCTCATTTGGCGAGACAGCCGTCTTGACATCTCTAATGGGTGAGATGGCCATCTCGTTTGGCCAGACGGTCGTCTCATGTTACCGTTAGGTCGAGACGACCATCTCGTTTGGCCAGACGGGTGTCTCGTTCAAAGGAAATGGCCAGACGGCCGTCTCGATATCCCAGACGGTTGTCCCACATTTCTGTTAGGGCGAGATGGTCGTCCCAAATCCCGGACGGCCGTCTCGACCTTCAAACACATCCCATTCCTACATTCTCTCTTCATTTCCTACATCTTCTAGCATATTTGAGTGTGTTTGAGCTACAATGTATCAAGGAGAGTCTTTAGCACCCAGAAAGCATGGTCGGGGACCCACCAAAGGTGCTCCTGCTCCTCAAGCCTCGCCAAATCCTTAAGCTCCTAATTAGCTGATGCCCTAGCACCAGGCCAGACTCGACAACATCCGACAGTACGCTTGGCATCCGATGTTGCAACTAGATTTTGTCATCCTAGCCACGTTCGATTGGGACGAAGATGTGAGGAACTACATCCAAGGAATAGGATGGGACTTCCTCCTAAGAGCTCCTCCTACCCGCATCTTCTGAGAAGCCACCATGGAATTCCTTGCTTCCATAACACTGGTGGATATGCCAACCTTGTATCCTGGCGTCCCTCCTGCAAAAGCGGTCTCTTACTTCATGAATGGGGCTTATAGGACAATGATGCTGGATGAATTTAATGTCCTTATGGGATTCAACCAGCAAGCAGATATCATGATGGTAGAGTACCAGAGTGCACTCTACGAGAGACCGACCACCCTTACCACTGGCGAAATCTGGGGGTACCTCACCAGGGCCTAGCACGTGCCTCCCCAGCTAAAAGGCTCAGCCTTAAGCCCTACACTTCATATCTGCCACAAGCTATTGACAGAGACCATCAATGGATGCAAAGAGAGTGAGGGTAAGATCACCCAACCTGATCTCTTTGTCATCTACTGCATGCATAGGGGATTCTAATGCAACCACGAATATTTCTTCCTGAAGGCGCTGAAAGATTTCGGGAGTCGCCCGGTAGGGACTATCATGATGGCTCCCTTTATCACTCTACTGGCCGAGCGATGGGGATGTACTGATGGGGAAGACATACCTGTAGCCTTCCGACCAAAACCTATCAGTGGGTCAATGCTCGTTCATACGGGCATGCTCATTAGACAAGTGTAGACCCCAAATCTTGTCCAGCCTAAAAATAAAGAGTAGAAGACTTTCAATTCAAAGATGGGCAAGGCCTAAAAGGTCGCTATGATAGATCGATAGGCCCCATTTTAGAATAGGAAGGTTTTTTGTACGAAAAAAAAATAAGAAATTCCACCTAAAATGATGAGACCGCCGTCTCGTTTGGCAAGATAGTCGTCTCACCATCGGCTAAGGGCGAGACCGTTGTCTTGTTTAGCGAGACTGCTGTCTCTTTTGGCGAGAACGCCATTTAGCCAATCGCCAATGGTGAGACCGCCGTCTCGCCACTTGCCGAAGGCGAGACCGCTGCCCCGTTTGGTGAGATGGCGGTTCCAACCTGACAGGCGCGAATTTCTATAAAAGGGGGGCGTTCTCATCCTTTTCACGGCATAGAACAACTTTCCCTTCTGCAGTTCTTCCAAATTATTCTCCTAGGACCCCTTCGAAGCATTTCCGAAGTGTCTTAGTGTTCTTAGTAAGAGTCATGTAGTGTTGCGAGAAAGAGTGATCAGCACTGTAGAGCGTGAAGGTTCCCAAAAAACACCTTTCTTTTCCAAGAGCATTAATATAAAGATTGTTTCGAAGGTTCCTACATTTCCTATCTTCTTTTACCGCTTTCTTATTACATCTATCTGTTCATTAGCTATTATGGCCATGTACTCAAAAATTTAAATTCTGCAAATGAATAAATAAGGGTAAAAGTGTAATTTTAGAGTTCTTTATTTATAAAATAAACGGTCCATCATAGGGAACCCGAAAGGGGTGTCGTAAGGAAGCTAATACCTTCCCTACACGTAACTAACTCCCTTACAACTCTGATTATAATGGCCAAAGTTGATTTTTCTAAACCAACACCTTCTTTTTCTTCCTTTTCCAATGTTTCCGGAAAAAACATTGGTGGCAACTTCGGAACCTTTTTTTCGAAAACCTCGCCTTTAGGTCCAGGACATTGTAGCATCACTTTAAAAACGCGAGTCAATGAAAAACCATTGCGTTGCTCCAACCGCCTCTTCTGACAACGGCGACAGATGGGGACTCCATTGGGGAAGCTAGAGAATTGATCCCATTTAGTGATGGACCAGTTTGATAAATAAAGGACTTAAAAATTTTGCTTTTACCCTGTCTTGTTTTATAACATGCTTTATTTGCTTGGCTTTAATAACTGTTGTTTGTTTATTTTATGCAATTGTTTGAAATACAAATTGTACACAAACGCTTGCATACAACAGTTCCCCGTATACCTGGGGGCAAGTGGGAAATCCATAGGGAGTGGGTGACAGGTACGATTTTTCGTAGTGAGG
Organism: Sphenostylis stenocarpa; assembly: GCA_963425845.1. Taxonomy (NCBI): domain Eukaryota; kingdom Viridiplantae; phylum Streptophyta; class Magnoliopsida; order Fabales; family Fabaceae; genus Sphenostylis; species Sphenostylis stenocarpa. The sequence goes on along the minus strand of OY731400.1, from coordinate 23,301,055 downwards.
GCTATGAGCCCACCGGTATGGTTGGAAACCACCACTCAAGGTGATAACCTTCCTCTTTTGGCACAAAGACTGACTAAGGCCTTAGTGCTATGCATGGTCGGAAGGCTGGAGAGTGGGGACTTGGCCTTGGTGACAAAATTTAGAACTACCCTGAATATGCACTCTTTTGTAGGAACACCCTACCTTAAGATTAAAAATGTTGTCCTACTTGTTCGCGGATGAGTGAATTGTGTGTCTTGTTTGTTGCACAACTTAAACATACAACAGACAAAAATAGAAAAAACCTCAAAAAATTCTTTCACAATAAACACCCTTATCTCAGACAATCTGCCTTTAGCTAGCCTAGTTTCAGGTTCTTTGTAAGCTAAGTAGCCACGTAGTCTAACAGAAGAGATAAGGGACGTTAATATTATTCTTTCGCAATAAACCATTTTTATCTCGAACAGTCTGCCTTTTAGCTAGCCTGGTTTCAGGTTCTTTGTAAGCTAAGTAGCCACGCAGTCCGACAGAAGAGATAAAAGGTTATAAAATAAACCAAATAAAAATAAATAAATCGAATAAAATCAAATAAATCTAATAAATCAAAAATGGGATCTTATTCATAAACATTAAACTCATAAACATCCATATAGATAGTTTATTCCTTTTGAAAAAAGTACAAAAAACCAAACACTATCATACATCATGTAGAAATAAAACATGATAATGTTTACGAAAAATAAACACTTGCATGCATGCCCGCATTAAGAATCATATTTATAGCATGCATTTTTGTTTTCTAGAAAATGGAGGGGACTAATAGACAGCTTGAAGAAAGTGGATTTTCCCGATACCATGTGGAGAAGATAGAACGACTTTGCACATTGATGTCGCCAAAGGTCCGCTCCAACTTTGAAAAATCATATGGACGGATTCTCGACTTACTGAAGATCTGTGTCGACCCTATTTTCGTCAGGATTCTGGTCCATTTTTGGAACTCCAGTCTGCACTGCTTCAAGTTTCCGCAGTTCGATATGGTGCCCACTTTGGAGGAGTATGAGATTATGTTAAGATGGCCCAAGTCAACTGAGGTCCATATTCGCGATGAGGCATATACTCCTGCAGCCCAAGTCGCTACCATCATCCGATTGCCATCTCGACAGACTACCCTGATAGCAAAAGGGAATGTATAGGGTTGGAAAGTTGCAATGTTAGAAGACCATCTGTCCTCTTTGGCTAAAAGGGCAGACTGGTTTGCTTTTAACAAAACCCTGGCTTTGATCATGTTTGGGACTATGTTGTTTCCCTTCCACCTCGACACAGTGGATCAAGCCATCATGAACGCCTTCTTTGCCTGGGACGTGAACTCGAAGAGTCCCTTGCCTGCACTTCTTGCCGACACCTTGCTTTCGGTTGAATTCTATCACCAAAAGAAAGGGAGAACACTCAGGTGCTGCTCTTCACTGCTCTTCGTGTGGGGTATAACATATTTCTACGCCTCTAGTCACATGGGGATGTTCCCCGACCCTTTGAAAAGCTTCTCCAAAATCCCTCTCCACTGATGCCTAACCATGGAGTGGAAGGTCGAGTTGGAACAATGGGATGCCAACCGCTTATCCTGGGCATGTCCTTGGTTCTGACTTGGCCCAATCCTCATCAGATGTGGGGATTATCCGAACGTACCGTTGATAGGTCTCAGAGGTTGCATAGCCTATTCTCCAAAAAGTGGCTATGAGACAACTCATAAGAACCCAAACCGCATTATCATAGGAAGAGCTCGAAGGACTGTGTTTCTTTGGAGACCCATGCACTGTTGCAAACTCACTTGTTGTACGGAGAACATGGGAGAGACCAGTCTTCATGGGAGATAGAGAGCTAGGCAAAGCTCGAGTAGTTGTCTCCAGTGAGTATGAGGAGTGGAGGAGAAATAGAGGGATGTCACAACCATCTACCCCACCTACTGCGCCTTCAACCAGTGGAGAGCTCCAAAGCCAAGTCGATGCCTTGACCCAAATGATAGAAATCATGGGAGCCCAGATGAGGGCCCTTGAGGAAAAAGAGCAAGAATCTATCCTCACTATAGACGGTCTACAAAGGCAGTGCAAGAAGAAAGATCATGAGATAGAACACCTCAAGGACCAATGTGTTGATTCCAATGAGTAGGTCATCCAAGCATCCAAATCTTCCAGAATCAGCTCGGATAATCAACTTCAAGAAATGACCGCCAAGTCAGCACACCTTGAGGCCGAATGTGCAAAATAGGCTCAGACGATCAAGGGAATGCTACAAGACCTCGCAAGGACTCGGTCTGAAATACGTCAAGGATGGGATACCACCCAGAGACTTAACAGAAGCCTTACTGAGATGCGCTGCAAAGAAAGAGACGAATTAGCTCAATATGGCCAAGTACTATGAGAAAGAGACCGAGCCCTTGAGAGACTCAACAACTTACAAGCCTTGGTCGTCCATCAAGAGGCGAAGATCAAAGAGGCTTAGAAGTATAGCGATGATCTAAGCCAGGCGGTCCACAAGCAGACCGAAGCACTCGCTCATCACATACGGGAAGCCGAAGAGGAATTACATAGAAATCAGAACCCGTATGTGGGTTTCTTTAGGCTCTTCCACTTTTGTCAAAAAGTGCTTCGTAGCATGGTGTAGGGGAATGTACACTTTCTATAAATAAATGAAATTTCCTTTTATTCAACAATTGTCTACTTGCATGCATTGCATTCATTTGCATACTTGATTACCCCTCCTTCACTTTTAATAAATAAGATAATAAAAATAAGGATTAACTAATACGTTTTCCACTAATCAAAAGGATGGAGAGAAAACTGCTCATAATCAAGCTCTCCCCAATAATCGATTCGCCACAAGAGGACAATAAGCCTCGGCCGTTGGTTATCAAAGTCAATAAAGAAGAGGGGGCAAGGACGCCTTTGCGATTATTTGTGCCTTGTACTTTCCCCTATGATTCAAATAAAGTTGTACCGATATGGGGAATCTTCACCAATAAAGGAGGACATCACCAACATAACCGACATTGGGGGCATGACTAGAAGCGAAAGAATATACTCCCCCAAGGAGTCACAAGAAGATGCCCCCAAGAATAAAGGAAAAAACAAGCAGACTGAAGAAAAGGAAAATAAAGAATCCAAGGAGGAGACCGATGAATTACTCCAGTTCATAAGACAGAGTGAGTATTCCATCATCGACCAACTCAATCATACACCTGCAAAGATAACCTTGTTATCTCTAATTATGTGTTTGGAACCGCACAAAAATGCCCTGATGAAGGTCTTAAGCGAAGCGCACGTGCCTTATACTATATCCCAAGAAAAAGTTGAGAGGATCATCGGTCAAATCAATGCTAGCGATCACCTCACCTTCACTGATGAAGAACTCCCTCCAGAGGGGTCGAGCCATAACAAGCCCTTGCATATTTCCATAAAATGCAAGGAGTATCTCATCGCCAAAGTTCTTGTGGATAACGGGTCATCCTTGAAAATGATGCCCAAGTGCACACTTGACAAGCTAACTATTCAAGGAACCCGCATGCGGCCTAGCACTATCGTTCGAGCCTTCGACGGATCCAAACGAGAAGCAGTGGAGGAAATCAATCTGCCAATTCAAGTCGGACCCACTATCTTCAATGTTGATTTCCATGTGATGGACATTACTCCAACGTATAGTTTTCTCCTTGGCAGACCTCGGATTCACAACGCCAAGGTAGTACCTTCAACGCTCCACCAGAAAGTCAAGTTCATAGTAGATGACAAACTGGTCATGGTCCAAGCAGAAGATGATATCCTGATCAGTGGACCATCTACTCAACCCTATATGGATGCTGCTGAAAAGGCCCTTGAAACATCTTTTCAAGCGCTTAAAATTTCCAATGTAGAAAGACTTCGCAGTAATACGAAGGTAGCCCGCATGATGATGAAGCATGGTTACCATCCTGGCCAAGGACTCGGGGCAAACTCCCAAGGAATGAAGGAGCCCCCAGAATTCAAAGACAATCCTTTAAAGTATGGCCTAGGATATGACCCTGCAAAGGACCGAGCAGAAAGAAGAAAAGGGAAGTCTCCCCTCTGCACACTCAAGAAGATTTTCTGAAGCGGAGGGATACAAGCGTCGAGAGCAACTCTAGTCATTAGGAGTTATTTTTCCTTTCTTAAGGGATGTAAACCAAATGATCGTTAGAGATTATCCTCCGGGGCTTGCCTGACCCCTGGGCATCTTTTGGGCATGTATTCCCTTACTAATTAATAAAGAATATATTTCTTACCATTTGCTTCTTTCTTGCTATTCATGACTAGGCCTCGTAATAACCATGTTTAAGCAAACGTTAAAAAAAATGCATCAAAATAATCAAAACAAGCCATCGCAATAATAATCAAGCTGATTGACTAGAAACACAGAATAAAGTTTTACCTCATCATAATAAAACCGTGTGTCGCCAATATTGTGTAAAAATAAAATAAATCAAAAGAATCCCATAGAAGCCAAAGGCCAAAAAAAGAGAGGGAAAATTACCCGGTAGGAAACCCACCAAGGGGGCTACGCAAAAATTAGGGTCAACCTGCTAGGAAACCTGAACAAAAATAAAGGGTAGCCTTGGCATAAGTTAGGGTTACAAAATAAGGTCTGCTAGGATTCCCAAAACAAGAGAAAAGGAACCTAGACAAAAGTTAGGACCAAAACACAATATCCTAGTCTAAAAACCCAAAGGGCAGTCTAGGGAAGTCAATCAGCCATAGAAAGCAATAGAAATTGGCTAAGACGCAAATCCTCAAAGCAAAACGTTTGTTTAACATCAGCTTAAACACTTTGACCAACCTTGGCCAGCCATTCTTACAAAACCCCTTTTAGATAAAAATTCAACCGTTTAAAACACAAGCCATTGAATAAATTATCCTCTTTCTTCTCTTCTCTTGACCCTCATCATAACGTTATGATAATTATTCGGGGAATATGGAGACATATAATCAACAAGAGGATTGAAATCTCTAGAGGAAGGAAAAAACGCACTAACATGGCAAGTGTGCTCCTCAAACCAGCAGTTATTCTTCGGTCATATTAAGTCCAGAACAGTACAAACAAGTATAGCCAGAAAACCACATCAGAAGGACCGCATCTTCAAAAGACACACCAGTTAATCCTTTTGAAAAATCAACGAAATAGCATTATAGGACACAAAACATGAAAACATTACATGCATATATGTTTTTGAACAAGGTCCTATATTTTCCTTACAAAAAAAAAACTTCGAAAAGCGAGATCGTCGTCTCGCCATTTATCAATGGTGAGACTGCCATCTCATTTAGCGATACCGTCGTCTCGCCATTTATCAATGGTGAGACTGCCATCTCATTTAGCGATACCGCCGTCTCACCTTCTCGCTTGGCGAGACGGCTAGCTTGCCACATCGCAATTTGTGAGACCTTCGTCTCGACATTCCAGACGGTGGTCCCAAACTTAGAAAATTTGAGACCGCCGTCCCATATCCCAGACGCCAGTCCCGACCAAAAATAAAATTTTCTATATAAAGGGGGATTTTGGGTCAGTTTAAAGCACTCCATTCCTGCATCTTCTCATACATTCTCATATATCTTTGAGTGTCTTTGCCCAAAATTCAACAAGGAGAATCCTCCAGGCCCCGAAAGAGAGGTCGGGCCCCCGACCCGAGCACATCTGCACCTCAGGGTCCTCCAGATCCTACCCAACTTACGCCGTAGCACCAGGCCAGGCTGGAACACATCAGGGGCTACTCTTGCCGCCCCATGCTGAGATTAGACCACGGTATCCTGGCCGAGTTCGATTGGAAAGAGGATGTGTGGGGATACATCCAGAGCATCGGGTGGGATTTCCTCCTCCAAGACCCCCCGACCTGCATCTACAAACAGGTTGTAATGGAGTTCCTCGCCTCCGTTACGATGATCGACATGCCCACGATATTCCCGCGTGTCCCTCCACCGAGGATGGTCTCGTACTATATGAACGGGACCTACTAGACGATGAAGTTGGACGAGTTCAACGTTGTTATAGGCTTCATACAGGGTCTATGAGCGGTCGGCTGCCCTCACAACTGGTGAGATATGGGAGGATCTCACCGGGTCACAGATTCTACCGGCCCTGGTGAAAGGGTCGACGCTCAGCCCTCTTCTTTGCATCTGCCACAAGTTGTTGGCAGGGACGATCCATGCTTAGAAGGAAAGTTAGGGGAAGATCACACAACTTGACCTCTTCACGTTGCATTGCATGCTACATGGACGTTGGTGTAACTGCCACTAATTCTTCCTGAGGGCTCTGAAGCACTTCGAGAGCCGCGCCGTCGGAGCCATCCTCATGGGTCCTCTCATCATCCCGCTGGCCAAGAGGTGGGGGTGCCCCGGTGGGGAGGACATTCCCTCCACCCTCCGACCCGAGTACATCAGTGGGTCCATGCTCGTCAGCATGGGGATGCTTATCAGGCAAGGGTCCCAGGTGGTCCTCCACCCTTCGCTTGCCATGACCTTAGACATCCAGGATTTGGAGGCGTCGCAGGAGATCCCGATGCCCCCAGAGTTCGAGCAGCAGCAGTAGTATGGCGATGATTTTCCTGGCGTTCACCTTCACATGGACGACATTCACCAACATCTAGACCAGATGTCCTTAAGGCAGGACGTCTTCAAGACACGGTTGGAGACCATCAGCCAGAGATAGGAGGGACTCATCTAGAGCTTGGACACGATCACCCAGCGTTAGCTCGACATGATCTAGAGCCAGGAGGAATTTCAAAGGCATATGCTCCCGCAGTTCCCTCCTCCTGAGTCGTCTTCAGCCTCACAATCGAGTCCGCCAGCGCCTTAGGGACATCATTATATTAGTATAATCTTTGTACAAATTTTATGATATATAAATAAAATCTTTTGATAAAATTGTTTACCTTTATTATCTTCTGAAAAAGTCAGCGTAATAAAAAAGAGACTAAAAAGTAAAAAGGCTTACGCGCTATCCCGAAAAAGCCAAAATCCAAATCGCGAGAAAAAAGATAAACCACGGAAAAAGGCAAGATTAATTCTGAAACATTATCCACAATCTTCCCAACAAAGAGGGAAAGGCAAACAAGCAAAAGGCCTGCCTGCTCAAAGGAATTACCCAACAAATCCCCGACAACCAGCAAAGTCGGATGACCAAAAGATCAAAAAAAAGAATCCCCGACACACCAGAAGACTTCACCGAAACATTAAAAAACATTTACCAAAGCAAAGATCACTCCCTGTAGACCCCAAATCTTGTCCGGTTTCATAATAAAGACCAGAAGACCGCCTTTTCGAAGATGGATGAAGCCTAAGAAGCCATTAGGAGAGACTATTAGGCCCCATACTAGGATAGGAAGGATTTTCTGCATTAAAATAAGGATTTTTGCCTTCATGGATCGAGACCGCCCTCTCGTTTGGCGAGACGACCGTCTCGCCACTTGCGAATGGCGAGACGGCCCTCCCGATTGGCGAGAAGGCCTTCTCGTTTCTGGAAAAGTCGATACCGCCGTCTCGCCAAATGAGACGACGGTCTCGCCACTTTTGCAAGGCGAGACGACCGTCCCGAATGGCGAGACGGTCGTCTGGACCTTGTCAGACGAGACGGCCATCTCGACCTGAGAGGCGCGAATCCTTATAATTAGTGAGCACTCCCCCCCTCATTTCACATAGTTCTTCCACTTTCCCTTCTACAACTTTTTCAAATTCTCTTCCTAGAACCCCTCTGAAGCATTTCCGGAGTTTCTGAGAGTTTCTTAGATATTTTTATAGCGTTTTCGAAAGTTTTCCGGCGTTGTAAAGAGCGAACGGCTGCCAAAACGCACCCTAATTTTCAAGAAATTAATTAAAGAGCTTGCTTCAGAGGTTTCTTCATTCTCTCCCTCTCTTTATTGCCTTTATTTTTATGATTAAATTGCATAATAGATATTAGGGCCATGTAGTCATTATTTTAATTCCGCAATTAAAAGAGTAAAAGCGTCTTTTCACAAGTTTATTTATTAAATAGCTGGCCTATCATAGGGAACCCGAAAGGGGCGTCGTAAGGGAACTAACACTTCCCTCACACGTAACTAACTCCCTTACCTAAACTTTGGTTTTAACGACCAAAGTTGGTTTTCGAAAACCAATGCCTTTTTACTCCTTTTTCGATGTTTCCGGTAAAAACATTGATGGCGACTCCATAAGAACCCTTCAAAATTAGTTCTTAGGTTAGCCCGGTTATCGGACAATCCAAGAACATTTTTTCAAAAACCTCGCCCCTAGGTTCGGCCCGATTATCGAACAACCTAAAGGCGTTGTAACCACACCCATAAAAATGCGAAAATTGGAAAGTCAGAACCATCGCGTCGCTCCGACCACCTCTTTTTTACGACGGTGACAGATGGCAACACCACTGGGGAAGCTTAGAGAGTTGATCCCATTTAGTGATGGGCCAGCTTAAATAAATAAACCAAGAAATTACGTTTTACCCTACCTTGTATTATAACATGTTTTAATGCTTGGCTTTAATAACTATTGTTTGTTTATTTTTACGCAATTGTTTGAAATAAAAATTGTACACAAATCTTTGCACACTACAGTTCCCTCTATACCCGGGGGCAAGTGAGAAATCCATAGGGAGTGGGTGGCAGGTACGGTTCGCTGTAGTGATGGCCTTGAGCCCACCAGTGTGATTGGAAACCACCACTCAAGGTGATAACCTTCCTCTTTTGGCACAAAGACTGACTATGGCCTTAGTGCTAAGCATGGTCGAAAGGTTGGAGAGTGGGGACCCTATAATGGGGGCACCTTGGGGGCCTTAGCCTTGGTGAGAACAGTTAGACCTACCTTCGCCAATGCACTTTTCTGCAGGAAAACCCTACCTCGTGATTAAAATGACTTTTCGCCTGTTCGCGGATGATTGAATTGTGTGTGCATTTGTTTGTTGCATAGCATAACCAAACAACAACAAAAAAAATCACAAAAAACATTTTTGCAATAAACACCCTTATCTCGAACAGTCTGCCTTTTAGCTAGCCTGGTTTCAGGTTCTTTGTAAGCAAAGTGGGCCAAGATTGTCGTTTCGTTTGGCAAGACTGCCGTCTCGCCATCGGCTAAGGGCGAGACTGTCGTCTCGCCACTTGCCAATGGCGAGACCATTGTCTCGTTTGGCAAGACCCCTGTCTCACGGATCGCCAATGGCGACACCACTATCTCGCAACTTGCCGAAGGTGAGACCGCCGTCTCGTTTGGCGAGACGACGGTCCCAACCTTGTCAGGCAAGACGATGCTCCCGACCATGTCAGGCGAGACGGCAGTCCTGACCTGATAGGCGCAAATTTCTATAAAAGGGGGGCGTCCTCATCTTTTTCATAGCACAAAACAACTTTCCCTTCTGCACTTCTTCCAAATTATTCTCCTAGGACCCCTCCGAAGCATTTCCGGAGTTTCTTAGTGTTTTTAGTAAGAGTCTTGTAGTGTTGCGAGAAAGAGCGATCAACATTGTAGAGCATGGAGGTTGCCAAAAAGCACCTTTATTTTCCAAAAGCATTAATATAAAGTTTGCTTCGAAGGTTCCTACATTTCCTATCTTCTTTTACCGCTTTCTTATTACATCTATATGTTCATTAGCTATTATGGCCATGTACTAAAAAATTTAAATTCTGCAAATGAATAAATAAGGGTAAAAGTGTAATTTTAGAGTTCTTTATTTATAAAATAAACGGTCCATCATAGGGAACCCGAAAGGGGCGTCGTAGGGAAGTTAATACCTTCCCTACATGTAACTAACTCCCTTACCCAACTCTGATTATAATGGCCAATGTTGGTTTTTCTAAACCAACGCCTTCTTTTTCTTCATTTTCCAATGTTTCCGGATAAAACATTGGTGGTGACTCCAAAACCCTTTTTTCAAAAACCTCGCCTTTAAGTCCATCCTGGTTATCGGACAACCTAAAGGCGTTGTAGCATCACTTTAAAAATGCGAGTTGAAGCAAAACCATCGCGTCGCTTTGACCGCCTCTTCTGTCGGCGGCGACAAGGATCCGGGGTTGTCTTGCAACCTGCACTAGCCATGGCAATCAACATCCGTGACTTGGATACGTTGAACGAGATGCCCATGCCCCCTGAATTCCAACAGCAGCAGCAGAAGTACGGAGATGACATCCCTGGCCTCCACCAACACATGAACGATGAATTCTAGAGCATCCACTAGCAGTTGGAGCAGTTAGCCTTGAGGCAGGACATGTTCGACTAGAGACAGGAAGTTTTTGGTAAAAATTTAGACGAGCTCACCCAAGGCATGGATGGGATTAATCAGAATGTGCTCAAGTAGATTCAGAGCCAAGAGGAATTCCAGCGACATATGCTTTGCTAGTTCCCTCCGCCGGAACCTTCATCTGCATCACGATCGGATCCGCCAGAATAGGGTCCCTTGTAATTTTGTTGTTTTATGTAAAACCCCCAAACGAAAATTATGAATAAATACTTTTTTTAGCTATTTGCCTCCGCTCTCTTTTGAAAAAGCCAGTATACACAAAAGAAACTAGGAAATAAAAAGGCACACGCATCATTCCAAAAAAGTCAAATTTCAAATCACGAGAAAAAAGAATAAACCGTGGAAAAAGGCAAAATTAACCAAGAGCCTCCAAAAACCAAATAAGCTCCGACTACCACCCTTCCGCCAAGGGAAGGCATTCTTTCAAACAAAAACAAAGCCGACAGAAAGGTTCAATTATCCCCAAGCGGATCATTTCCTATTCTAGAGGCAAGCAAAATCACCTTCGCACGACTCAGCATCGTCGCCACAACGAGTCATCAAGCGTACTCAATCCATTCTCCATCACCACCAAGGGAGAATAAGGACTTCGTAAAATCCCATCACCAATACAATCGAGGAGACAAGACTCCATTTCCCCCCAAAGGATTATTGAAATTAGATCCCCTGGGAAGCATAAATTCCCCAACGGATCACCAAAAAGAGGAATCTATCCCCAGTGAGCCTACTGCAAAGGCGATCTCCAAAGACTCATCCTTATAGAGTTGTTCTCCTGCGCATAGGCGAGACCTGGCAAGCAAGAACCAACATCCCCGAAGGGAATATTAGCCTACTCCGAGGAAAAGCAATACAAACCGAAAGCTTTCATTTCCGATGAAGCATCCCCCTATTCAAAGGCACGTCAAAATCAACAAATCCCCCAGCGGATTCCTGCCTACTTAAGAGACACTCATAAAAAATCCCTGGTACACCGGATGGCTACCTAGAAAGCCAAAAACACATTTTCAAATGAAAATCACTTCCTATGGTGCTGGTGCATGAGCTAGAGCAGTAAGTCGCAACCACCTTCTCTATTAGAGGAATCAACCTCCACAGCAAAGGGGCATCCAGAAGATAGAGTTCCACACGTAGTCCGAAGGATCAACTCCATTGCAAAGGAGTATCCAGAAGACACAATCAACCGTCATCGCCCGAAGGATCAGCTCTGTTGGAAAGGAGTATCTAGAAGGTAGGATACACATTGTCCGAAGGATCAACCCCGTTGCAAAGGGGTATCCGGAGGACACAGTCCACTTTTACCATCTGAAGGGTCGACTTCCACAACATGGAAGTCAAAAACTCTTATGCATTCACCAACCAAGGGGTCAGCTACCGCTTCAAAGGAGTATCCCGAAGTTCCCTAAAGGGTCAACTACCGTATCAAAGGAGCATCCTGAAGCTTCATGTAGACCCCAAATCTTGTCCGGCCTCAAAATAAAGAGAAGAAGACTTCTGTTCGAAGATGGGCAAGGCCTAAAAGGTCCCTAGGATTGATCAATAGGCCCCATATTAGAATAGGATGAATTTTTGTACACAGAAAATAAAAAATTCCACCCAGAGGGTCGAGACCGTCGTCCCGTTTGGCGAGACCGCAATCTCGTTGTTGGCTAAGGGCGAGACTGCCGTCTCGCCACTCGCTAAAGGCGAGATCGCCTTCCCGTTTGGCGAGATCACCGTCTCGCCACTTGCCAAAGGTGAGACCGTCGTCTCGTTTGGCGAGATGGCCATCTTGCCATTTGCCAAGGGTGAGACGGCAGTCTCGAAAGTCGAGAGGATGGTCCCGACCTTGTCAGGTGAGACGATGGTCCCGACCTGATAGGTGTGAATTCCTATGGAAGGGGGGGGGGGGACTTTCTCACTCTTCACGCACACTTCTACAACTTTCCCTACTGTACCATTCTCAAATTACTCCCCTAGGACCCCTCTGAAGCATTTCTAGAGTTCTTAGAGTTCTTAGAAAAGCATTCTAGAGTGCTGCGAGAAAGAGCGATCATCACTATAGAGCGTGGGGTTTGCCAAAAAACACTCTTTTTCAAGAACATATTATAAAAGCTTACTTTGAAGGTTCCTCCATACTCCTTTCTCTACTTTATTGCTTTTTAGATAATATCGTTGTGCATTAGTCATTTAGGGCCATGTAGTCAATAACTTAATTTTTGCAATGAATAAATAAGGGTAAAAGCATAATTTTATAGTTATTATTTCTTTATAAAAACGGTCCATCATAGGGAACCCGAAAGGGGTGTCGTTGGGAAGCTAATACCTTCCCTACACGTAACTAACTCCCTTACCTAACTCTGGTTGTAATGACCAAAGTTGGTTTTTCTTTAAATAACCACTGCCTTCTTCTTCCTTTTCCAATGTTTTTGGTAAATTCATTGGTGGCGACTCCTCGAACCTTTCGAAAACCTCGCCCTTAGGTCCAGCCCGGTTATCGGACAACCTAAAGGCATTGAACCACACATTTGAAAAACGTGAGTCAAACAAAACCATCGCATCGCTCCGACCGCCTCTTTTGACTGCCGCCATAGATTGCGACTCCACTAGGGAAGCTAGAGAGTTGATCCTATTAAGTGATGGACTAGTTTTAAGAAATAAAACTTAAAATTATACTTTTACCCTTCCTTGCTTTATAACATGTTTTATTGTTTGGCTTTAATAATTGTTGTATGTTTATCTTATGCAATTGTTTGAAATACAAATTGTACACAAACCCTTGCACACAACAGATCCCCCTATACCCGGGGGCAAGTGGGATATCCATAGGGAGTGGGTGGTGTAGACCCCAAATCTTGCCCGACCTCCAAATAAAGTCAGAAAGCTTCCTGTTTGAAGACGGTCGAAGCCTAACAAGCCACTAGGAGAGACTATTAGGCTCCCGTACCAAGATAGGAAGGTTTTTTGGCTAAAAATACATCGCTTAAGCAACGAACGCTTCAAATAAAGAGGACTCCCGGGTCAAGTCTCGCTCAAGCGACTGATGTACTCGCTTGAGCGAAAGATGCTTCAAACAAAGAGGACTCCCAGGTCAAGTCTCGCTCAAGCGACTGATGTACTCGCTTGAGCGACAAATGCTTCAAACAAAGGGGACTTCCGGGTCAAGTCTCGCTCAAGCGACTGATGTACTCGCTTGAGCGACGGATGCTTCAAACAAAGGGGACTCCCGGGGTCAAGTCTCGCTCAAGCGACTGGTATACTCGCTTGAGCGACGGATGCTCCAGGGAGACGGCGGTCTCGATTTTTGCCATGGACGAGACGGCGGTCTCGACTTTCCAGACGGCGGTCTCGACCCCTGTCAGACGAGAACGGCGGTCTCGACCCTGACAGCGCGAAAAACTATAAATAGGGGCTTCCCCCCCCTCATTATCACACACCAAGCACAGTAGCTCCTCCTTCTCTCTAGTTTTTCTCTCTCTAGAATCCCTCCGAAGCATTTCCGGAGTTTCTGAGTGTCTTTAGGAGTATTTTGAGCGTTTTAAATCTTCTTTAGAATCCCTCCGAGGCATTTCCGGAGTTTCTGAGAGTTGTAGAGTGAAGGGTTGCCAAAACGCACCCTCTTTTTGAATATAAAGGTTGCTTTGGAGGTGCATATCCTCATTCTCTATTCTTTAAAATTACTGCTATTTAAATTATGCAATAGAAGCTAGGGCAATGTAGTCGCATATTTAAATTCCGCATAATAAAAAGGGTAAAAGCGCGATTTTTCAAGTTTAATTATTCACAAATAAAGCCGGCCTGTCATAGGGAACCCGAAAGGGGCGTCGTAAAGGGACTAATACTCCCTTTGCACGTAACTAACTCCCTTACCCAACTCTGGTTCTAATGACCAAAGTTGGTTTTCGAAAACCAACGCCTTTTTAAACCCCTTTTCTGATGTTTATGGTAAAAATATCGGTGGCGACTCCATAGAACCCAAAATAAATAAGTCCTTGGGTTAGCCCGGTTGTCGGACAACTCAAGGACACTTTTCGAAAACCTCGTCTCTAGGTTAGCCCGGTTATCGGACAACCTGAAGACATTGTAACCACCAATAAAAAACGCGAAAATCAAAGAAGAGTCGAAAAACCATCGCGTCGCTCCGACCGCGCCCCCGTTTTCGGGGATGCGGCGACAGATGGCGACTCCACTGGGGAATTCTAGAGAGTTGATCCCATTTAGTGATGGGCTGGCTTAACAATAATTAAACCAAGAAAATAAGCGCTTTTACCCTGCCTTGTATTATAACATGTTTTATTGTTTGGCTTTCAATAAACTGTTGTTTGTTTATATTTACGCAATTGCTTGATATATAAATTGCACACAAGTCCCTTGCACACTACAGTTCCTCCTATACCCGGGGGCAAGTGAGATAACCATAGGGAGTGGGTGGCAGGTACTGTTCGCTGCAGTTAGGGCCTTGTGCCCACCAGTGTGATCGGAAACCACCACTCAAGGTGATAACCTTCCTCTTTTGGTAACAAGACCGACTCTGGCCTTAGTGTTGAGCATGGTCGGACGGCTGGAGAGTGGGGACCCTATAATGGGGGCACCTTGGGGGCCTTAGCCTGGTGAGAACAGTTAGAACCAACCCTTGCCAATGCACTTTTCTGCAGGAAAACCCTACCTCGTGATAAAAATGAATTCTCGCCTGTTCGTGGATGATCAAATTGTGTGTGCATATGTTTGTTGCATTTGTATGTTGCATAGCATAAACAAACAACAGAACAAAATCACAAAAAATATTTTACAAATAAACACCCTTATGTCGGACGATCCGCCTTTTAGCTAGCCTGGTTTCGGGTTCTTTGTAAGCTAAGTAGCCACGCTAGCTCCGACGGAAGAGATAAGGGACGCTAAATATTTCTTTCGCATAAAGCCACATTTTATCTCGGACGATCCGCCTTTTAGCTAGCCTGGTTTCGGGTTCTTTGTAAGCTAAGTAGCCACGCAGTTCCGAATGAAGAGATAAAAGGCTATAAAATAAAAAGCAATAAAAATCAAAATAAAAATCCAAAATAAAATAATAACAATAAAACATTTATAAAAATAATGTTGACAAAGTCGTATCATTCATATTGCATCATAAGTGGAAAAACCAAGAGAGAAAATAAATGCATAAGGAAAGTATGCATACGAATCATTTTAATAAATCCCTAAAAAGTGGGTCTTAGAGGCGTTTTTTGGGAAAATTACTGGGCCAAATCCCCTACGGGAATCTGTAACCTGATTCCTCACCTCTTTCTCTTCGTTTTGGTATGCTGTGCGTCCAAATCGGACATCCCAGTCAAAAGTTATGTCACTTTGAACATCTATCGCCCTTTTGCACTGGCGCATGCATAAATACATTCATTCTAGGGAGCACTAGATATCCCTAAGACAATGGCGAAAGAGGCCCCGAGCACATTTGTGACCTTCGCGACAAGGAAGGGACAAATGTACTAAGGTATGATGGTGACCCCCATTATAATTGTCAAGTCTGTGATGGGGAAGGAACCATTACACCGAGGTGGGTAGGATACCCCACGAAGCGTAAACTTTGAGGAGGATACCTAAGTCATTGTCTTAAGGAATATCCATCTCACAATCATTCATTAAACATCTCTTTGCATTCTAGAAAGCGACTGGTATTCTTCATGCCATCATCCTCATACAAAAACACAAAATCCCAAACACTATCATACATCATGTTAGAAAATAAAACATGATAATGTTTAGGAAAAAACAAACGCTTGCATACATGCATCCACCAAGCTTCATCCTCATGCATCTAACAATAGACAATTGAAGAAAGTGAACATTCCTCAATACCATGAAAAGAGGGTAGGGCATTCGCATGCCATGCACAAAAAAAAAGAGAGAAAATAAATAGAAATATTTACCCGCCTATGGGTTCATTTATGCTTCTCCGCTTTCAAAAAAAATGCACTTCAAAACATTGCATTGAGGAATGTACACTGTCTAGATGAAATAAATAAAAATTGTTTGTTTTCATCATCTCAACCGTCTACTGCATTCATGAATTGCATTCATAAATTGCATTCATTATCATTTTAATAACAATAAGATAATAAAAAGAAGGGATTAGGCAATGTGCTTTCCATGAAGCGGAATAAGATGGAGAGTGAGCTTTTCGTCATCAAGTTATCTCCAACGGTTGATCCGCCTAAGAAGGATAATAAGCCTCAACCGTTGGGTATCCGAGTTAATAAGGAAGAGGGGGCAAGGATGTCGTTACATTCGTTCACCCCATACATCAAATAAAATTGTACCATTGAGATACGTAGAAACATCGTCCATCAATGAAGATATCTCCAGCATAGCCAACATTCGGGGGCAAAATTAGAAGTGAAAGAATCTATACCCCCAGGAGCTATAAGACAATGCTTCCAAGAATAAAGGAAAAATAATAAGACCGAAGAAAGACATAATCCAAAAAGGAAATTGAAGAGACTTTGGATTCACGACGCTCCGCCAAAGAGACAAAGTCAGGGTAGGCGACAAGCTAGTCACAGTTTGAGCTAGAAACGACATTCGGATCAGTAAGTCGTCTGCCCTACCTTGAATGGATGCGGCTGAAGAGAACCTTTGAAATATCTTTTTCCAATACGAAAAGACTTCCCCAACAATATGAAGGTGACCCACATGATGAGAAAATATGGATATCGCCCAAACCAAGGGCTCATTAGAAACTCTCAAGGAATAACGGAGCCACCAGATTTTAAAGACAATCCTTTGAAGCATAATCCTACAAAGGAACAAGCTGCATGGAGAAAAGGGAAGTCTCCCCCCTACACTTCAAACCAGATTTTCCCATATAGAGGGGTTCAAGCGTCAAAAGCGACTTTAGTCATTAGGTGTTCTCCTCCTGATTCTTAGGATTGCAAATCCAATGACTATTAAAGATTACTCCTCGGGGCTAGCCCGACCCCCGAGCATTGTAGGGCACACATTTCCCTATTAATTACAAAGAATGTCATTCTTACTAGCTGCTTCTCTTCTTGCTATTCATGTCTAAACCTCATTAATAACCATGTTTAAGCAAACATTTTCAAAAGTGCGTCAAAGTAATCAAAATGCGCCATTGACCAAAATAAAAGTCAAATCACTCATCACCACTGATTGACTAGAAACACAAAATAAAGTTTTACCTCGTCATAAGTAAAGCCGTGTTTCGCCAATGTTGTGCAAAAAGAAAAAAACAATCAAAAGAAGCCCATAAAAGCTAAAGGCCAAAAAAGTGAGGGCAAGATACCCGGTAGGAAACCCACCAAAGGGGGCTACGCAAAAGTTAGGGTAAACCCGCTAGGAAACCCGAGCAACCATAAAGGGTAGCCTAGGCAAAAGTTAGGGTTACAAAATAAAGTCCGCTAGGTTTCCCAAAGCAAGAAAAATGAAACCTAGACAAAAGTTAGGACATAGCACAACATCCTAGACTGAAAACCCAAAGGGCAGACTAGGGAAGTCAATCAGTCATAACAAGCGCCATAGAATAAGACACCACTCCATAAACAAAACGTTTGTCTAAACTAGCCTAAACACTCTAACCAACATTGGCTAGTCGTGCTTACAAAAACCATTTTTGTCAAAATAAAACAAATCCAAAACACAAGCCTTTGAATTAAATATCCTCTTCTTTCTCTTCTCTTGACCCTTACCACTACGACATTCTAGTAATTAGTAGGGAAATGTGGAGATAGTAATCAATAGGAGGATCGACATCCCCAAGGAAAGGGAGGGGCGCACTAACATGGCAAGTCGCTCTGCAATTAACACAATCATTCTTCGGTCATGAAATCGAGGCGGCAAAATTGGTACAGCCTATCCCTGTCGACGAAAGCACATAACGTCAGAAGCTCATCAGAAGTAAAAACACATTGGTTAATCCTTTTGAAAAATTAATTGAAATAGTATTATAGGATGCATATCACAAACATTGCATGCATATGATAGGCTCCTATCTCTCAAAAAAAGAAGATAAAGAAAAAATGACAATAAAAAGAATAATGCCTGCTAGGAGATTCTTAGGCAAAAGTTAGGGTAGCCCGCTAGATCGAAAACCCGCAAAGGGCGGTCTAGGCAAAAGTTAGGGCATCCATAAAAAAGGAAAAAGCCCGCTAAGATATCCTAGGCAAAAATTAAGGCAGCCCGCTAGATCGAAAACCCCAAAATGGCGGTCTAGGCAAAAGATAGGGCTAAACCAAAAAATGAATAAAAGAGAAGAGCCCTTCATCATAATCATAAAAAAGTCCAGCAGGAGAATGCCAGTCACTTTTCCAGATGCATCAATAAAAAAGAATAGATTGCATTTAGGGCATCCACACACAAGTAGTCGCACAAAAAGACTTTGTCGATGTCAAAAATGAAAGAAATAAAAAATTACTTCAAACAAATAACAAAAAACGAAAAGCATTCATGCATATAAGGAGACTAGCTCCATGTTTGTGATTGAAAACAGGATCACCGAGTCTCCAAAATAAAGCCTTCAAGAAAATGGAGCAAGTCGTCAATCAAGCGACTCATCAAAATAAGAGCTTCTGAAAATCAAGAGCTCCAGCTACCATCCTTCTACCCAGAAAAGAAGGCACAAGAAATTAATAAATCTCCAAACATCGCTCTCCCTCAAGAAAGAAGAGCGAGTCATCATCAGAAGCTTCCAGAAGCCAAAGCTTCAAACATCACCCAATAAAAAAGGGCACAATCATCAGACATATAAAAGAAAAGCCGACGGAAAGGCTTAATCATCCCCAAGAGGACCCCTACCTACTCCGAAGGCAAAACAAAAATACTCCTCACGGCTCAACATTACCACCACATGAGTCATCGAGCACACTCACCCAAAGTCTCCTCCACACTCCCCAATGGAGAATAAAGGCTTCAAGAGCCCATCATCATCAACAGTCAAAAGAGTCCAAAAAGAGTCCAAACCATCAAGGGCTCAACAAAAAAGGAAAAAAGAAGAAAACCCTTGCATCCCCGGCGGATGTCCAAAAAGGCCATGACAGAGAAGGCCGAATAAAAATCCTCAAATGGATCTCTAAAAAGATTCAATAAAAAAGGAATCAGAAATTCCCATTCTCCAGTGGAATAAGAGCTTCACAAGTTTTGCTCGCATCAACCTCAATCAAGGAGCCAAAACTCCATTCCTAGAAAAGAAAAATCAGATCCCCAGGAAGTCAACTAATTCCCTGGTAGATCACTAAAGAAATAAAACGTCATCCCTAGTGGACCTTCCCCAAAAAGAAAGGAAAAAGCCAGCGTAATAAAAAGAGACTAAAAAGTAAAAAGGCTTACGCATTATCCCCATAAAAAAGCCAAATTTCAAAATCGCGATAAAAAAGAGATAAATCGCGAAAAAGGCGATTTACAGCAGAATAAAGAGCTTCAAGGAAAATAGCTTTAACCTTCTACACCAATAAACGAAGGTACACCAGAAAAAGCCAACGGAAAGGCTTGATCATCCCCAGCGGAATAAGAGCATAGGCAAAGCCAGCTCAAAACAACAACATCCAACAAGGAGTCAAAAACTCCATTTCTCCCTCAGGGGGCAAAATTAGATCCCCGGGAAGGAAACCAATTCCCCGGTGGATCAATCAAAAAGAAAGATCATCCCCAATGAGCCTATTGCAAAGGCAAAACTTCAAGTTCATTCTCAGAATGTCATATGCATAGGCAAGACCTGCCAAGCAAGAGCCAGCGTCCCCATAAAGCAACATTAGCCTATTCAGAGGCAAAGAAAAAAGCAAAACCAAAAGTCTTCACCTCCAAACGGAACATCTGCCTAATCGGAGGCATTACCAAAAACTCAATGGATATCCGCCTACTCAAGAGGCGTCACCAAGATCAACAAATCCCCAGAGGATTCTTGCCTACCTAAGAGGCACTTATCAAAAATTCCCGACAACCAGCAAAGTCGGATGACAAATACCAAAAGATCAAAAACAGGCACTTATCAAAAATTCCCGACAACCAGCAAAGTCGGATGACAAATACCAAAAGATCAAAAACAAAGAATCCCCAGCAAACAACAAGCTGGATGGCTATCAGGAAAAGCCAACAAACAAAAATCACCCGACCAACCAGCAAGAGTTGGGTGATCACCACAAGAAAAATCAAAGTCAAAGAATCCCCAGCAATCAACAAGCTGGACGAACACCAACAGAATCCCCGGCACAGACCGGACGACAATTGCCAGAAAAGATAAAAAACAAAGACAGAGCACATAAAAAGTGCCCGCCCGGCGCATGAGCCACCCGAGCAGTAAGCCGCCACCACCACCAGTCCTTCGCAACGGACTGTACCAGCCGGATAGGGGGTTTATGCCTATCAACCAGCACACAAGAAGCGCCTAGCCGGCGCATGGGCCACCTGAACTGTAAGCCGCCGTTACCACCCTGATGGGGGGTTCATACCCATCCAGTCCCACACAACGGACTGCACCTACCACCCTGATGGGGGGTTCATACCCATCCAGTCCCACACAACGGACTGCAACTACCAGCCTGATGGGGGGTTTATACCCATCAACCGAAGGATCGGCTACGTCAAGAGTAGTATCCGGAGGTTCTACCACTCATCAACCGAAGGATCGGCTACGTCAAGAGTAGTATCCGGAGGTTCTACCACGTGTCAACCAAAGGGATCGGCTACGTCAAGAGTAGTATCCTAGAGGTGCACAAACAAAACATCTCCCCAGAGGATCACCTGCCACAAGACGGGACGTCCGAAGGGTAGCCGGGCAAGAGGGTCAACTCCTTTACCTTCCTGTCTACCTGTCTGGCACAACAAGCCAACAGTCGACTAGTCAGGTAAAGGGGGGGCAGCTGTAGACCCCAAATCTTGCCCGGCCTCCAAATAAAGTCAGAAAGCTTCCTGTTTGAAGACGGTCGAAGCCTAACAAGCCACTAGGAGAGACTATTAGGCTCCCGTACCAAGATAGGAAGGTTTTTTGGCTAAAAATACATCGCTTAAGCAACGGACGCTTCAAATAAAGAGGACTCCCGGGTCAAGTCTTGCTCAAGCGACTGATGTACTCGCTTGAGCGACAGATGCTTCAAACAAAGAGGACTCCCGGGTCAAGTCTCGCTCAAGCGACTGATGTACTCGCTTGAGCGATAGATGCTTCAAACAAAGGGGACTTCCGGGTCAAGTCTCGCTCAAGCGACTGATGTACTCGCTTGAGCGACGGATGCTTCAAACAAAGGGGACTCCCGGGGTCAAGTCTCGCTCAAGCGACTGGTATACTCGCTTGAGCGACGGATGCTCCAGGGAGACGGCGGTCTGGATTTTCCAGACGGCGGTCTCGATTTCTGCCATGGACGAGACGGCGGTCTCGACTTTCCAGACGGCGGTCTCAACCCCTGTCAGACGAGAACGGCGGTCTGGACCCTGACAGCGTGAAAAACTATAAATAGGGGCTTCCCCCCCCCTCATTTTCACACACCAAGCACAGTAGCTCCTCCTTCTCTCTAGTTTTTCTCTCTCTAGAATCCCTCCGAAGCATTTCCGGAGTTTCTGAGTGTCTTTAGGAGTATTTTGAGCGTTCTAAATCTTCTTTAGAATCCCTCCGAGGCATTTCCAGAGTTTCTGAGAGTTGTAGAGTGAAGGGTTGCCAAAACGCACCCTCTTTTTGAATATAAAGCTTGCTTTGGAGGTGCATATCCTCATTCTCTATTCTTTAAAATTACTGCTATTTAAATTATGCAATAGAAGCTAGGGCAATGTAGTTGCATATTTAAATTCTGCATAATAAAAAGGGTAAAAGCGCGATTTTTCAAGTTTAATTATTCACAAATAAAGCCGGCCTGTCATAGGGAACCCGAAAGGGGCGTCATAAAGGGACTAATACTCCCTTTGCACGTAACTAACTCCCTTACCCAACTCTGGTTCTAATGACCAAAGTTGGTTTTCGAAAACCAACGCCTTTTTAAACCCCTTTTCCGATGTTTATGGTAAAAATATCGGTGGCGACTCCATAGAACCCAAAATAAATAAGTCCTTGGGTTAGCCCGGTTGTCGCACAACTCAAGGACACTTTTCGAAAACCTCGTCTCTAGGTTAGCCCGGTTATCGGACAACCTGAAGACGTTGTAACCACCAATAAAAAACGCGAAAATCAAAGAAGAGTCGAAAAACCATCGCGTCGCTCCGACCGCGCCCCCGTTTTCGGGGATGCGGTGACAGGTGGCATTGTACGATTTGCCGTAGTGAGGGCCATGAGCCCACCGATATGGTCGGAAACCACCACTCAAGGTGATAACCTTCCTCTTTTGGCCCAAAGACTGACAAGGCCCTAGTGCCATGCATGGTCTGAAGGCTGGGAGAGTGAGGACCCTATAATGGGGGACCTTGGGGGCCTGGCCTTGGTGAGGAAATTTAGAATTACCCTGAATATGCACTCTTCTGTAGGAAACCACTACCTCATGATTAAAAACATTGTCCTATTGTTTGCGGATGAGTGAATTTTGTGTGCATTTGTTTGTCGCATTTGTTTGTTGCATAGCATAAACATACAACAGAAAAATAAAAAGAAAATATCAAAAAATCTTTTCACAATAAACACCCTTATCTCGGATAGTCTGCCTTTTAGCTAGCCTGGTTTCAGGTTCTTTGTAAGCTAAGTAGCCACGTAGTTCGACAAAAGAGATAAAAGGTTATAAAAATCAAATAAAACAAATAAATCAAATCAAAAATAGGATCTTGTTCATAAGCATTAAACTCATGAACATCCATATAGGTAGTTTATCTTTCTTTTTGAAAAAATACAAAAAACCAAACACTATCATGCATCATGTAGAAAATAAAACATGATAATGTTTAGGAAAAATAAACACTTACATGCATGTCTGCATTAACATCATATTCATAGCATGCATTTTTTGTTTCTAGAAAATGGAGGGGGCTGGTAGACAGTTGAAGAAAGTGGATATTCCCTGATACCATGTGGAGAAGATAGAACGGTTGTGCACATTGATGCCACTAGAGGTTCGCTCTGACTTTGAAAAATCCTATGGACGGATTCTTGACTTATTGAAGATTTGTGTCGACCCCATTTTCATCAAGATTTTGGTCCATTTTTGGAATTCCAGTCTGCATTGTTTCGAATTTCAGCAATTCGATATGGTACCCACTTTGGACGAGTATTAGATAATGTTGAGATGGCCCAAGTCAGCCGGGGTCCATATTCGCCACGAAGCATATATTCCTGCAGCCAAAGTCGCTACCATCATCCGATTGCCACCTCAGCAGACTGCCCTGATAGCAAAAGGGAATATCCAGGGTTGGAAAGTCGCAATGTTAGAAGGTCATCTGTCCTCTTTGGCTGAAAGGGCAAACTGGTTTGCTTTTAAGAAAACCCTGGCTCTAATCGTGTTTGGGACCATGTTGTTTCCCTTTCACCTCGACACAGTGGATCAAGCTATCATGGACGCCTTCTTTGCCTAGGATGTGCACTCGAAGAGTCCCTTGCCTGCACTTCTTGCCGACACCTTGCTTTCGGTTGAATTCGGTCACCAAAAGCAAGGAAGAACACTCAGATGCTGCTTTTAACTGCTATTTCTGTGGGGTATCACGCACTTTTATGCTTCTAGTCACATGGGGATGTTCCCCAACCCTTTGAAGAGCTTCTCAAAAATCCCTTTCCACCGACGTCTAACCATGGAGTGGAAGGTCGAGTTGGAACAATGGGATGCCAACCGCTTATCCTGGGCATGTCCTTGGTTCCGACCTGGCTCTATCTGAAGCACTTGTTGGATTTGATGAAGACATATAGAGTTTAGAGAGTTTAGTTTGTGGGTGTGTAGGTGAATAGGTTATAAGTTTAGAATTTAATCTCTTGATAGTTCAATAGATCTTGTGATAAGCGCCTTTAAATGATGCATCTCATTGAACTTATTTTACTGCATGAAAAACCAACCTTTTAGCATTAAAAGAACAAACTGAGTTTTTCAATCTGTTAAAAAGAATTTTCAATCTGTTAAAATCACTTAAAATAGGAATGTTCATATGTTGTCAAAATTTTAATTGATTGAATCACAAAATCAACAGGTTAAAATGTTCTTAATGATTTTTCCATATTAAAGGTTTCACAATTTTAATCTGTTGAAATAAAGTTCAATCTGTTGATACAAAAAGATCATTTTTCATTCTAAGGTATCACAGGATTTCAATCTGTTGATATATATTTTAATCTGTTGAAACAGAGAGCTAACATTTTTCTTCTAATTGTTTCAATCCATTGAAAGCTCGAAACAACCGATTGAATTAGTTTTAAATGAAATCAATCGATTGAAACGACATTTTAATCGATTGAAAAATATTCTGATCGATCACAACTCAATTCTGATCGACCATATCTAATTCTGAGCGATCACAATCTTATTCTGATCGATCATATCTTGTTCTAATCAGTCATAAAACTATTCTGATCGGTCATCTACGACTCTAAGGCATTTTTATTAATTGAATCTATCAGACTTCTCTCTTTTATTTTATAAATACAGTTTTGATTTCTTTGTTGGAATATACAATTTGGAAAACATTTGAAAGCAATCTTAGAGCTATCATATTAGTGCCTTTCTCTGTGCATTCATAAAACTTTTCATATCATAAGGCGGTTAGATCAAGATTGTTAAAAGTTCATCAAGAGAGAAAGTTCTGAGTGGGGAAATTGCTTCTGGACTTCTATATTGTTAAAGCTGCAGTCCAGGTTTATTCTTTTCATACTTGTACAAAGGTTAATTGTGTAGATTGGGTTTGAATCTGCACTGGTTACAGTTACTGGGTTTGGTTACTGGGTGGTTAATTCAATAGTCTATCTTGTGGTGTTGTAAGATAGTTCTTGGGGTAGATTGGTGTATATCTACTGGTTTGTATTTTTCACTTGGAATTAGTGGAACTTGGCAGATTTGTCAAGAACTGTACATAGCCCTGGGAAAGAGTGAACCAGTATAAACTCTTGTGTTGAATTTCTACTTTCATCTCTTTTTAATTCTTGCTTATAGTCTTGCTTTGTTTAAAATCAAATCTGCCTAACAAAAGATTGGATAAAGTTTAACCATTCTTCCAAAAGAAAGAGTGTTTTTCAAAAAGTTTTCAAAAGTTCAATTCACCCCCCCACTTGAACTCAACCATTAATTCTTACAATTGGTACCAGAGCTGGTTCTTGTAAGTTACTCAAGAATTCGGTCCAAAGGTTTAAATGGCTGAGGGAAAGATGACTTTTTCGGAAGGAGCCTCTATTAATAGGCCTCCTCTATTTGCTGGTGTGAATTATTCTTTCTGGAAGGTTAGAATGAAAATCTTTATTGAATCTCTTGATAGGGGTATTTGGGATACAATTGTTAATGGGCCTTTCAAACCAACTAATACAGTAGATGGTAAAATTGTTGAAAAAGACTGGGCTGAATTAACTGATGCAGAAAATAGGAAAGTACAATATGATTATACTGCTAAGAATATTATTACCTCTGCCTTAAATCTTGATGAGTTTTTCAGGGTTTCTCAATGTGCCTCTGCCAAAGAAATGTGGGAGATTCTAGAGGTCACTCATGAGAGTACCTCTGATGTGTAAAGGGCAAGAAAGCATGAGTTAATTAGGGACTATGAATTGTTCAAAATGCAGCAAGGTGAAACCATTGCAGATGTGCAGAAAAGATTCACGCATATAGTCAATCATCTAATTGGATTAGGCAAGACATTTAACAAGGAAGAGTTAAACATCAAGATTCTAAAATGTCTGGACAGAACTTGGCAACCAAAGGTGACAGCTATATCATAATCAAGAGACTTAACTGAGATGACTACTGCATCATTGTTTGGTAAGCTAAGGGAACACGAGTTGGAGATCAATAGGTTTAGAGAACAAGAAAATGCAGAAAAGAAAAGCAGAAACATTGTTCTCAAGACAATTGAAGAAAGTAGCAATTCTAAAGAAGATGAATCTGAGAATCTGACTCTGTTGGTTAAGAAGTTTGGGAAATTTCTTAGAAAGAAGAACAGAACTGGCCAGGTTAAAAGGTACACTGATAAAAGAACTGAATCTACTCAAAATACTTTTACTTGTTATTCTTGTGGTAAGCAGGGACACATAAGGAGTGAATGTCCAGAAAAATCCAAGAATCAAAACAAGAAAGAGTTAAAGTACAAAGGGAAAAAGGCCTACATAGCTTGGCAAGACAATGATTCATCCTCTAGTTCTCAGTATTCGAAGGTGAAGAAGTGAATCTATGCTTAATGGTCGGTCGTGAATCCTCTTCATCGCATGTAAGTTCAACCCCCACAGAAAATGAAATGAATTACAGCACGTTATTAAATGCTTTCAATGAAATGCATAATGAAGCTAGGAATTTATCTCATACAAATATCAGTTAAGAGGACTAAATAAATGGTTAGAAAATAGGGTTAAAATCCTAGAAGGAGAATTACTAGAAAGTAAGACATATATGGAACATCTTGAGATAATCTACAATAATTCATCTACTGGTAATGTTGCTGCTAACAACAAGTGTGAAAAGTGTATCTCTTTGCAGAATAAGGTTGAGTATTTGATTAAAACTCTGTCTAAGTTCACTCAAGGCAAAGAAAACTTAGATACACTTCTTGGGTCCCAAAACTGTGTTTTTGACCATAATGGAATTGGGTACAAACCTAAGGTTGGGACTAAAACTAAAAGATATTTGAATTTCTTTTCTTTTAGAAAACCAACAGCATCTCCTTTCTCATCTTGTCATTATTGTATGAAAAAAGGGCATACTATAAAATTTTGTCATATTAGAAAACACTTTGTGCCACGGGGTAAAATGAGATGGGTTCCAAAATATGTGAAACAGAAATTTTGACCACTAAGGACCCAAAGTAATTAAGGGTACCAAATACTTGATGTTTGATTTTTCAGGAACAACAACAAGAATCACTTTGGTACTTGGACAGTGGATGCTCAAGGCATATGACAGGTGATATTTCAAAATTCCAGAAACTGAGATTGAAGAATGGAGGACACGTGACATATGGAGACAACAACAAGGGAAGAATCTTAGGTTCTGGAGATATAGGAGATGGTGAAACCGTGACTATTCACAATGTTCTTCTTGTTGAAGGTCTCAAGCACAATTTAATCAGTATAAATCAATTATGTGATCTAGGTCACAAGGTTATCTTCAAACCAGAAATCTGCCTAATCTGTGAGCCAAAATCTGACACGGTAATGTTGGTAGGTAAGAGGTTAAATAACATTTACATGCTAGATATCAAGCATTCTATCTCATCTCAAAGTTTTCTTCTTACTAAAGAAGAAGAATCTTGGTTATGGCATAGAAGGCTTGCACATATTCATCTTAATCATCTTGACAAACTGATTTCTAAAGATTTAGTCTCTGGGCTACCTAGCTTCAAATTCTGAAAGACAAAATCTGTGAAGCTTGTTTAAAAGGTAAACAAACTAGAAAATCCTTTTCAAACAAAAACATTGTTTCTACTTCCAGACCTTTGGAACTGCTTCACATGGATTTGGTTGGTCCTTCAAGAAATAAAAGCCTAGGTGGTAATCTCTATATCATGGTAATTGTTGATGATTTTTCCAGATTTACTTGGACTATATTTCTAAAAGCCAAATCTGATTCTTTCAAATCTTTTAAAAAGCTTGCCAAGGTTCTACATAATGAGAAAGGTTATGTCATTACTTCTATTCGAAGTGACAATGGTGGAGAATTTGTAAATGAAAAGTTTGAATTGTTCTGTGAAAAGTATGGCATAAAACACAACTTTTCTACTCCGAGAACTCCTCAACAGAATGGTGTTGTTGAAAGAAAGAACAGATCCATTGTGGAACTTGCTAGAACAATGCTTTGTGAAAATGCTTTACCTAAATACTTTTGGGCAGATGCTGTAAACACTGCTTGCCATGTTTTGAATAGATTTTTTATTAGACCAATCCTTAAGAAAACCCCATATGAACTTTACAAAGGAAGGAAACCCAACATAAACTATTTCAGGGTTTTTGGATGTACATGTTTTTTTTTAAACAATGGGAAAGAAAATATTGGCAAGTTTGATGAAAAATATGATAAAGGGATCTTTCTTGGCTATTCTTCTAACAGTCATGCATATAGAGTCTATAATCTGAGACTAAAATCTGTTGAAGAATCAGTACATGTTGTTTTTAATGAGTCTACTCAAGTGTTGCAGAGTAAAACAACAGGTACTATAGATGATGACGAATTAGCTGATAATTCTTATCAGTTAAAACATCCCAGAGGTACAGATCAGTATATTGTCGAAGAAGGTGATCAATCAATTGATCCCACAAAAGCTGATCCACCAGAAAGAATTGCTGAAGAACAGGAAGAAGATATCTTGGACGAGCTTCCTAAAGAATGGATTGTCCCAAGAGATCTTTCTCTAGACAATGTCATTGGACAGATCAATAAGGGAAGTATCCACTAGGCATTCTCTTAATCAATTCTGCAATCATATGGCATTCATTTCACAAATTGAACCTAAAACTGTTAAGGATGCATTAAATGATGAATATTGGGTTAATGCCATGCATGATGAGCTTAATCAGTTTGAAAGAAATAATGTGTGGGAATTAGTTCCTAAATCCAAAGATATCAATGTAATTGGTACTAAGTGGGTATTCAAAAGCAAATTAGATGAACATGGCATTATTACTAGAAATAAAGCTAGGTTGGTAGCCAAAGGATATAATCAACAGGAAGGAATTGATTTTGATGAAACCTTTGCACCAGTAGCTAGACTTGAAGCTGTTAGACTATTATTAGCTTATGCTTGTATTAGTGGTTTCAGATTACTCCAGATGGATGTCAAGAGTGCCTTTCTAAATGGACTCATTAATGAAGAAGTCTATGTTGCTCAGCCTCCTGGTTTTGAAAATCACAAGCATCCTGACCATGTCTACAAGTTGAAAAAGGCTCTTTATGGATTAAAACAAGCTCCTAGACAATGGTATGAGAGGCTAAGTAATTTCTTAATTGATCAAGGCTACAAACGAGGTGAAGTTGACAAAACCTTATTCATTAAGAAATCTGGATCTGACATTATTCTGGTGCAGGTTTATGTTGATGATATCATTTTTGGTTCTACTAATAATGTCTTGTGTAATAAATTTGTTAAGGAAATGCAAAGTGAATTTGAGATGTCTATGATGGGAGAATTGAATTTCTTCCTTGGTCTCCAGGTTAAACAATTAAGGAATGGTATTTTTCTAAATCAATCTAAATACTGTAATGAGTTGTTGAAGAAATTCGATATGCATAATTGCAAAGAATCCTCCACACCCATGTCTACTAACTGCTGTCTAGATTTAGATGAAAAAGGGAAATCAGTTGATCAAACTAAATATAGAGGTTTGATTGGATCTCTTCTATATCTGACTGCTAGTAGGCCTGACATTATGTTCAGTGTTTGCCTTTGTGCTAGATTTCAGGCAAATCCAAAGGAATCTCATCTCACCGCTGCTAAAAGGATTCTCAAGTACCTTAAAGGAACCATTAATGTTGGACTATGGTATCCTGAAGGTGCATCTCTTAAACTTGTTGGATTTTCTGATTCTGACTTTGCAGGATGTAGATTGGATAGAAAAATTACCTCTGGCACATGCCATTTACTGGGAAGCAGTCTCATATCATGGCACAACAAAAAACAAGCATGTGTAGCTCTTTCAAATGCAGAAGTTGAATACATAGCAGCTGGGAGTTGTTGTGCTCAAAGTATCTACCTTAAAAAACAATTGAAAGATTATGGAGTATTCCTCAACACGGTACCTCTGGTTTGTGATAATAATAGTGCAATTAATCTAACTAAGAATCCTATTCAACACTCTAGAACTAAGCATATTGAAATTAGACATCACTTTATTAGAGAACATGTATCTAGGGGAGATTGTGAAATTTTATTCATTGAAACTAAAACACAATTAGCTGACTTGTTCACCAAACCACTCCCTAGAGATAGACTTAATATGATTAGAACTGAATTAGGAATTCTGGATATATCTAGTATTGAATAATTGAATCTTTATTATGATACTGTTCTTTTTAACAGGTTGATAACATGTTCAATCGATTAAATTTACTGAAAATGCTGAAATTATGTGTTTTAATCGATTGAAATTGCAAAATAATCTGTTGATTTCCTGATTCTCAATCTCTGTTCATGATGTATTACCAGTTTAATAGATTTATTTCAATAACTCTGTTGCTCTGCATGTGTTTCTTTTACAAATCAATCGATTCAATCTTCGATTCAATCGATTTATTTTACTTATGATGATCTGCATCTATATCAGTAATTGAAAATCAATTGATTTTATGGAAAATCAATTGGTTAAATTTTTTTTGGGGTTAGTAGTGTATGCGTTGCCTCTAATAACTTACTGCAGATTGGGATGAGTGCCTTTAGGACTGGGAACAACTTCAGCTACTTTCTTAAATGTCATAGTTATCCAATAAAAGCTGAGTGACTGTGATTGGATATCAGATGTGAAGGTAATTGAATATCACAGTAACAATTATCTTTCTCTCTCTCTGCCTTTACCATCTCTGACGCATGGAGCAGAAAAGCAATAATTCACAAAGAGACAAAACTTGACTAGTCAAAGTAGATGAAGAGTCTCATTTCCTCTTAGCATGTAATATTGATTCGAAAATCTTGTACTCTCTCTTTGAAATTCTCTCTTCTCTGTTTTTCGGTTCATCTCTCAAAACAAAATGTTGAAGCGCACCAAATCCGGGAGGAAGAAGTTCAACAAAGGAGAATCCTCAACTGCTGTGCAAGGAACCTCAGGAGGAGGGCGGATTGAATCCTGGTTCAATGGGAACCAAGAAAAGATGGACTTATTCATTCACGAAATGAGCAGGAAACAAATTAATATTCCCAAGGTTCTGAAATTCTCGTGGTTGGATGCTGAAGGATTCAGAGGTGTTCGGAAGCTGCTGCAACACCAGAAGCTTCAGAAGTTCCTTGAGCTCAATGGTAGAATCTATCCTGACCTTATCAAAGTTTTCTTTACTAATCTGTCATTTGAAGATTCTACACTCAAAAATCAAGTTAAAGGAGTGGAAATAGAGGTTACTCCCACTGTCTGGAAAGATGTTGCTGGACTCAAGGATGAAGGAGTGAAAGTCACGAAAGGATATACCTCTGATGTGGACGAATTCAACAAAGTTCAATACTTTCGCTCGTGTTTGAGAAATGAGCGTGACTCTGTGAGTTCCTTCAACACTGGAAAGTTGAAACTCGAAGAAAGAGTTCTTGCATTTTTAGTGGCCTGGCATCTTACTCCCAGGGGGAGCAATCATGCAGTATTGAATGAAGGGGATTTGGTACTGATGTACTGTATCCACCACAGAATCAGAGTAAACTGGGTATTTGTCATCAAGGACCATATGATCAAAGCAAAAAGGCTAAGTGATTTTAGGTTTCCTTATGCAATCTTAATCTCTAAATTTCTGACTCATTTTGGTGTTGACTTGGAAGGAGAATTGGCTGAAACCATTCGCCCCACAAATGAAGTTAACAACTCCATCCTTCATAAAATGGGATTCATCAAGATTGATGGTGAGTGGATTTCGAAAGAAGAAGTTGGGAGAGAAGAAGTAGAAGAAGAAGAAGAAGAAGAAGAAGAGGAAGAAGCTGTGAATGCTGGTGAAGCACGACAAACAGATCCTATGGAAGATGTCATAGAAGAACAGTCTCCATTGGAAATGATTCCTTATATTGCACAACCTGACCGTGGCACGCCTCTTTCGCAATTCGAACGGACTATGCTGCGTCAAATGAATGAAATGCAAGCAAATCAGAGAAGGCACATGGAGATGACATTTGCTCTGCAAACTCGACAGCATCGACTCTATGAAGACTCCATTGCCAGATTTCAGCATATTGATAATCAACTAGAGGATATCTTCAACAGAATTGGAGACCTCCAATTCAATCAGGGTCCCTGGGATGGTGATGAATGACGTTTCGTGTCAATGCATTTGTTCACTTGTTTCTTTTGTTTTTTTTTTGGTACCTACATGGTACTTCTGGACTGTAATTACAACAGTGTTTGATGAAGTCAAATAGGGGGAGAAGTATTTTTCTTATAACTAACACTACACACACAGCACAAAATCATATATGTCTCTGTTCTGTTATTTCTTTGTGCAGGTGCAGTGGTTATTTGTCTCCATCAAATAGGGGGAGATTGAAGCACTTGTTGGATTTGATGAAGACATATAGAGTTTAGAGAGTTTAGTTTGTGGGTGTGTAGGTGAATAGGTTATAGGTTTAGAATTTAATCTCTTGATAGTTCAATAGATCTTGTGATAAGCGCCTTTAAATGATGCATCTCATTGAACTTATTTTACTGCATGAAAAACCAACCTTTTAGCATTAAAAGAACAAACTGAGTTTTTCAATCTGTTAAAAAGAATTTTCAATCTGTTAAAATCACTTAAAATAGGAATGTTCATATGTTGTCAAAATTTTAATTGATTGAATCGCAGAATCAATAGGTTAAAATGTTCTTAATGATTTTTCCCTATTAAAGGTTTCACAATTTTAATCTGTTGAAATAAAGTTCAATCTGTTGATACAAAAAGATCATTTTTCATTCTAAGGTATCACAGGATTTCAATCTGTTGAAATATATTTTAATCTGTTGAAACAGAGAGCTAACATTTTTCTTCTAACTGTTTCAATCCATTGAAAGCTCGAAACAACCGATTGAATTAGTTTTAAATGAAATCAATCGATTGAAACGACATTTTAATCGATTGAAAAATATTCTGATCGATCACAACTCAATTCTGATCGACCATATCTAATTCTGAGCGATCACAATCTTATTCTGATCGATCATATCTTGTTCTAATCAGTCATAAAACTATTCTGATCGGTCATCTACGACTCTAAGGCATTTTTATTAATTGAATCTATCAGACTTCTCTCATAAATACAGTTTTGATTTCTCTGTTGGAATATACAATTTGGAAAACATTTGAAAGCAATCTTAGAGCTATCATATTAGTGCCTTTCTCTGTGCATTCATAAAACTTTTCATATCATAAGGCGGTTAGATCAAGATTGTTGAAAGTTCATCAAGAGAGAAAGTTCTGAGTGGGGAAATTGCTTCTGGACTTCTATATTGTTAAAGTTGCAGTCTAGGTTTATTCTTTTCATACTTGTACAAAGGTTAATTGTGTAGATTGGGTTTGAATCTGCACTGGTTACAGTAATTGGGTTTGGTTACTGGGTGGTTAATTCAAGAGTCTATCTTGTGGTGTTGTAAGATAGTTCTTGGGGTAGATTGGTGTATATCTACTGGTTTGTATTTTTCACTTGGAATTAGTGGAACTTGGCAGATTTGTCAAGAACTGGACGTAGCTCTGGGAAAGAGTGAACCAGTATAAACTCTTGTGTTGAATTTCTGCTTTCATCTCTTTTTAATTCTTGCTTATAGTCTTGCTTTGTTTAAAATCAAATCTGCCTAACAAAAGATTGGATAAAGTTTAACCATTCTTCCAAAAGAAAGAGTGTTTTTCAAAAACTTTTCAAAAGTTCAATTCACCCCCCCTCTTGAACTCAACCATTTTCAAAAAGTTATGAGACAACTCATGAGAACCCAAACCGCATCATCCCGGGAAGAGCTCAGGGGACTGTGTTTCTTCAGAGACCCATGCAATGTTGCGAACTCACTTACTGTACGGAGAGCATGGGAGAAACTAGTCTTTATGGGAGATAGAGAGCTAGGCAAAGCTCTGGTAGCTGTTTCCAATGAATATGAGGAATGGAGGAGAAGCAGAGGGATGTCATAACCATCTGCCCCACCTACTATGCCATCAGCTAGTAGAGAGCTTCAAAGCCAAGTCGATGTCTTGACCCAGAGGATAGAAATCATGGGAGCCTAGATAAGGACCCTTGAAGAAAAAGAGCAAGAATTTATCCTCACTATAGACGGTCTACAAAGACAGTGCAAGAAGAAAGATCAAGAGATAGAGCGCCTCAAGGACCAATGCGCTGATTCTAGTGAGCAGATTATTCGAGCATCCAAAGTTGTCAGATTAAACTCGGATAATCAACTTCAAGAAATAACCGCCAAATCAGCACACCTTAAGACCGAATGTGCAAAATCAAACGAATAAAAATAATTAAGTTTAACAAAAAAAGAATTTTGACAAAGTTGTATCATTCATATCGCATCAATTCATAAGCGGAAGAACTAAGAGAGAAAATAAATGCGTAAGGAAAGTATGCATACGCGTCATCTTAATAAATCTCTAAAAAAATGGGTCTTAGGAGAATTTTTTGAAAAATTGTTGGGCCAAATCCCCTTTGGGCATTTGTGACTTGTTCTTCATCTTTTTCTCTTCGTTTTGATATGCTATGCGTCCAAATATGACATCCTAGTCAAAAGTTATCTCACTTTGAACATCTACCGCCTTTTTTATCATAAAAAGTCCTTTTTGTACTAGCACATGCATAAATACATTCATTCTAGGGGGCATTAGATATCCCTAAGACAAAGGTGAAAGAGGGCCAAGAGCGCTTGTAATCTTCCATAAGGAAGAGACAAGTGTGTTAAGGTATATGGTGACCTTTATGAGGAAGGAACCATTATACCAAAGTGGGTATGGTGCTACGTGAAGCATGAGCTTTAGGAGGATACCAAAACCATTGTCTTAAGGCATATCTATCCTACACTAATCATTCATTTCATTTCAAAATAAAAATAAATGTTCTTAAATTAATTTTGTATTCTAGAAGGCGACTGGTATTCTTCATACCCTCATCCGTATAAAAAAAAAACACAAAATCCCAAACACTATCATACATCATGTTAGGAAATAAAACATGATAATGTTTAGGAAAAAACAAACACTTGCATACATGCATCCACCAAACTTCATCCTCATAACATGCATCTAGTAGTAGGCAGTTGAAGAAAGTGGACATTCCTCAATACCATAGGGCATTCGCATGCCATGCATGGGAAGTCAAAAAAAGGAAATACATAAAAATTTTAACCCGCCTATGGGTTCCTTTAGGCTTTCCGCTTTTAAAAAATGTGCTTTGAAGCATTGCATTAAGGAATGTACACCTTCTGGATGAAATAAATAAAATTGTTTGTTTTCATCATCTCTTCAACTGTCTATTACATTCATAAATTACATTCATCCTCACTTTAATAATAATAAGATAACAAAAAGAAAGGATTAATTGATGTGGTTCCCATGAATCGGAATAAGATGAAGAGCAAGCCTTTCGTTGTCAAGTTCTCTCTAACGGTCGATCCGCCTAAGGAGGATAATAAGCCTCAACCGTTGGATATTCAAGTTAATAAGGAAGAGGGGGCAAGGATGCCGTTACATTTGTTCATGCATCGAATCAAATAAAGTTGTACCATGGAGATACGCAGAAACATCATTCATCAATGAAGATATCTCCAGCATAGCCGGCATTGGGGGGCAGGATTAGAAGTAGAAGAATCTACTCCCCCGAGGAGCTACACGACACTGCTCCCAAGAATAAGGAAAAAATAAAAGACCGAACAAAAACATAATCCAAAGAGGAAATTGAATAGACTTTGGATTCACGATGCTGAGGCAGTTCTTTCAACGCTCCACCAAAGAGACAAACTCATGGTAGGCGACAAACTGGTCACAGTTCGAGCTAAATATGACATTCGGATCAGCAAGCCGTCTGCCCTACCTTGAATGAAAATGACTGAAGAGGACCTTTGAAAAATCTTTTTCCAATATGAAAAGACTTCCCCAACAATATGACGGTGACCCCACATGATGAGGAAATATGGATGCCGCCCAAACCAAGGGATCATTAGAAACTCTCAAGGAATAAGGGAGCCACCAGATTTTAAAGACAATCCTTTAAAGCATTACCCTACAGATGATCAAGTTGCACAGAGAAAAGGGAAGTCTCCCCTCCACACCTTGAATCAGATTTTCCCAAATATAGGGGTTCAAGCGTCAAAAATGACTTTAGTCATTAGGTGTTCTCCTTCTGATTCTTAGGGTTTGTAAATCCAATGACTATTAGAGATTACTCCTCGGGGCTAACCCGATCCCCGAGCATTGTAGGACACATATATCCCTATTAATTACAAAGAATGTCATTCTTACTATCTGCTTATCTTCTTTCTATTCATATCTAAACCTCATTAATAACCATGTTTAAGCAAACGTTTTCAAAATGCGTCAAAGTAATCAAACTGCCCCATTGACAAAAATAAAAGTCAAATCCATCATCACTGATTGAATAGAAACACAAAATAAGGTTTCACCTCATCGTAACAAAGTCGTGTTTTCACCAATGTTGTGCAAAGAGAAAAGAAAATCAAAAGAAGCCCATAGAAGTCAAAGGCCAAAAAGAGAGGGAAAGATACCCGGTAGGAAACCCACCAAAGGGGGCTACGCAAAAGTTAGTGTAAACCCGCTAGGAAACCCGAACAACCATAAAGGGTTGCCTAGGCAAAAATTAGGGTTACAAAATAAAGTCCGCTAGGTTTTCCAAAGCAAGAAAAAAGAAACCTAGACAAAAGTTAGGACAAAACAAAACACAACATCCTAGACTGAAAACCCAAAGGGCGGACTAGGGAAGTCAATCAGTCATAGCAAGCGCCATAGAATAAGACGCCACTCCATAAACAAAACGTTTGTTTAAATTAGCCTAAACACTCTAACCAACCTTGGCTAGTCTTTCTTACAAAAACCATTTTTTGTCAAAATGAAACACTTCTAAAACACAAGCCTCTTAATTAAATATCCTCTTCCTTCTTTTCTCTTGACCCTTACCACTACAACATTCTAGTAAGTAGTAGGGAAATATGGAGATAGTAATCAATAGGAGGATTGACATCCTCAAGGAAAGGGAGGGGTGCACTGACATGGAAAGTCGCTCTACAATCAACACAATGATTCTTCGGTCATGGAAAAATCGAGACAGCAAAATCGGTACAGCCTATCATGTCAACAAAAGCACATAACGTCAGAAGCTCATCAGAAGTAAAAGCACATTGGTTAATCCTTTTGAAAAATTAATTGAAATAGTATTATAGGATACATATCACGAAGATTGCATACATGCATAGGGTCCTTTCTCTCAAAAAGAAAAGAGAAATGAGAAAAAATAAAAATAAAAAATAGTTCCTGCTAGGAGATTCTTAGGCAAAAGTTAGGGTAGCCCGCTAGATCGAAAACCTACAAAGGGCACTCTAGGAAAAAGTTAGGGCATTCATAAAAAGGGAAAAATCCCGCTAAGATATCCTAGGAAAAAATTAAGGTAGCCCGCTAGATTGAAAACCCCAAAAGGGCGGTCTAGGCAAAAGATAGGGCTAAACCAAAAAATGAATAAAAGAGAGGGGTCCTTCATCATAATCATAAAAAGTCCAACAAGAGAATGTCAGTTACTTCTCTAGATGCATCAAATAAAAGGATAGATTGCATTTAGGACATCCACACACCAATAGTTGCACAAATATGACTCTGTCAAAATCAAAAATGAAGAAATAAAAAATCTCTCCAAGTAAATAAGAAAAACAAAATTCATGCATATAAGGAGACTGGCTCCATGTTTGTGATTGAAAAATAGGAAGTGCAAAAAAAGTCTCCAAATAAAGCTCCCCTCAAGAAAACAGGGCAAGTCATCTATAATCAAGTGTCTCAAACAGAACAAGAGCTTCCAAAGCCAAAGCTTCAACCATCTCCCTTCTACCCAATAAAGAGGGCACAATCATCAGACATCATAAAAGAAAAGCCAACGGAAAGGCTTAGTTATCCCCAAGCGGATCCTTGCCTACGCCAGAGGAAACACAAAATATTCCCCCACGACTCAGCATCGTCACTACATGAGTCATCGGGCACACTCACCCAAAGTCGCCTCCACACTCCCCAATGGAGAATAAAGGCTTTAAGAACCCATCATCATCAATAGTCAAAAGAGTCCAATCTCCATACCATCAAGGGCTCAACAAAAAAGGAAAAAAAAAGAAGAAAAATCTTGCATCCCCAGCGGATATCCAAAAGAAAGGGCCGCAACAGAGAAGGGTGAATAAAAATCCCCAAGTGGATCTCCCTAGAAAAATCTACAAAAAGAAGGAATCAGAAATTCTCATCCCTCAGCAGAATAAGAGTTTCACAAGGACGCATCAATATTAATCAAGGAGCCAAGACTCCATCCCTAGAAAAGAAAAATCAAATCCCTAGGAAGTCAACAAACCCCTGGTAGATCACCAAAGAAAACTTTATCCCCTGCGGATCCCCCAAAAAAAGAAGAAAAAGCCTAAGTGCAAAAAGAAACTAAAAAGTAAAAAGGCGCACGCATTATCCCCATAAAAAAGCCAGATTTCAAAAATGCGATAAAAAAGAGATAAATCACAGAAAAAGGCGAAATTAAGATCCTAACTTTTCGGTAAACAGAATGTTCATTCCCCAATGAAATAAGAGCATCACCAGCTCAAACCAGTACCTAACAAAGAGTCAAAACTCCATGGGGCAAACCAAGATCAGATCCCCGGGAAGGCAATCAATCCCCGGCGGATCATCAAAAAAGAGAAAGCATCATCCCCAGTGAGCCTACTACAAAGGCAGTTTACAAATTCACATCATCAGAGAGTCGCTTGTCTGCGCATAGGCAAGACCTGGCGGGCAAAGAGCCAGCATCCCCAAGTGGAATATCAGCCTATTCAGAGGCAAAATAATGCAAATACTAAAGTCTTCAAATACTCAGTGGATTCCTGCCTACCTAAGAGGCATTCATCAAGAAAACAATGTGAACCGAAAGCCTTCACTTCCGATGAAGCATCTACCTACTTAGAGGCATTACCAGAAGCACAATGGAGTATCTGCCTACTCAAGAGGCGTCACCAAGATCAACAAATCCCCAGTGGATTCCTACCTACTTAAGAGGCATCCATCAAGAATCCCCAGTGAGAAACAAGTTGGATGGCTATGGAAAAAACCAAAACCAAGAATCCCCCAACAATCGACAAGCTGGATGGCTATTGGAAAAAGCCAAAAAAACAAAGAATCCCTGGTACATCGGAAGACTTTACCGAAAAAAATAAAAAACATTCATCAAAACAAGAGAGCATTTCTCACAGAATCGGCGCATAAGCTAGAGCAGTAAGCTGCCACCACCACTAGTCCTACAAAGTAGACTGTACCAGCCAGATGGGGGGTTCATACCCATCAACAGGCGCATGAGCTAGAGCAGTAAGCCACCACCACCACCAGTCCTACGAAGTGGACTACACCAGCTAGATGGGGGGTTCATACCCATCAACCGGCGCATGAGCTAGAGCAGTAAGCCGCCACCACCAACAGTCCTACGAAGTGGACTGCACCAGCCAGATGGGGGGGTTCATACCCATTAACATGCGCATGAGCTAGAGCAGTAAGTCGCAGACGGTCCTACGAAGTTGACCATACCAGCCTGATGAGGGGTTTATACTCATCCAGTCCTACAATGGTGGACTGCAAACGCTACCAACCAGATGGGGGTTCATACTCATCAACCGAATGGTCGGCAACCGCAAGTAGGAACATCCTGAGGTTCTACCACATGTCAACCAAAGGGGTCGGCTATTGCATGAAGGAGCATTCCGAAGGCGCGCACACACATATTTTATCTAGAGGGTCGGCTACCTCAAGATGGAGCATCCAAAGGACAGTCGGGTAAGAGGGTTAACTCCTTCACCCTCCAGCCGATCTTTTTGTCATAAAAGGCCAACAGTCGACTAGTCAGGTGAAAGGGGGGGGGGGCAGTTGTAGACCTCAAATCTTGCTCGGTCTCAAAATAAAGAGCAGAAGACCTCCAATTCGAAGATGGGTAAGGCCTAAAAGGTCCCTAGGATAGACTAATAAGCCCCATATTAGAATAGTAAGGTTTTTTGTATAGAAAAAAAATAAGGAATTCCACCTAGAAGGCCGAGATCGTCGTCTCGCCATCGGCAAAGGGCGAGACCACTACTACAAAATATGCTTTCAATGTCGCCATTTAACGTCGGTTAAAGCTGAGCCGACGTTAAATACACTTTCAACGTCGGTTGGTTAAAAAACGGCGTTGAAAGTTGAATGTTGAACACTTTCAACTTCGGTTCCAAGTCAACCGACATAGAAAGTACATTCAACGTCGGTTCCAAGTCAACCGACGTAGAAAGTACATTCAACGTCGGTTCTAGATGAACCGACGTTGAAAGTCTTTGTATGGACACTTTCAACGTCGGTTCCAGATGAACCGACGTTGAAAGTCTTTGTATGGACACTTTCAACGTCGGTTCCAGATGAACCGACGTTGAATGTCATTTTATTGACACTTTCAACGTCGGTTCCAGATGAACCGACGTTGAATGTCATTTTATTGACACATTCAACGTCGGTTCCCTGATGAACCGACGTTGAATGTGTCTTCACCAAAAATTCTTTTAAGTTAGAGAATTGTCATCGACAGGGTTCGAACCCGAGTACTTTAGAGTTGAAAGTTGTTACTCCAACCACTAAACTACTGTAATTTTCTCGATAATAACTTACAAATTAATTATATTTATATACAAATAAATATATATTCTGTGTAAATATATATTTATTTATATTTTCTGGAAAGTGATTTTATTTTTTTTCGACCAAAAATTCACTTAAGTTAGAGAATCGTCATCGACAGGATTCGAACCCAGTATTTTAGAATTGAAAGCTAATACTCCAACCACTAAACTACTATAATTTTTTGATAATAACTTACAAATAAATTATATTTATATACAAATAAATATCCGTGTAAATATATATTTATTTATATATATTTTCGGAAAGTGTTTTTATTTTTTTCAGTAAAAAATTCACTTAAGTTAGAGAATTGTCAACGATAGGATTCGAATATAGTATTTTATGGAGTTGAAAATTGATACTCCAACCACTAAACTACTATAATTTTTTTATAATAATTTACAAATAAATTATATTTATATACAAATAAATATATATCCGTGTAAATATATAAATATAGAATATATAAATACAAATATATTTATATATTTTGATATATTTATATATTTTTATGTTGGATGTGAGGGCGCGATCGAGGGTGAAAGTGAGATTGACTCTTGCTTAAGTGAAAATACGTTAAAGCTCACGAAATTCACTCGTTCAAGCCTAGCTTGAGCGAAAATTGGTATTTTTCGCTTGAGCGAATGTGTCACTTGAGCGAATGATGCGTTTCCCAAATTTATTTTATATCATTATATAAATAAATTATAAATATTATATTCTGTCATTAAATTACAAACCCATATAAAGAGACTCGCTCACAAATTTGACATCAAATTTTGAAAACCCACTCGACACACACTTTCACCTTCGAGCGTGCCCTCACATCCAATATATAAATATATAATTATTTAAATATATCAAAATATATAAATATATATGTATTTATATATTTACACGGATATATATTTATTTGTATATAAATATAATTTATTTGTAAGTTACTATCAAAAAATTCAAGTAGTTTAGTGGTTGGAGTATCAGCCTCCAACACTAAGGTACTAGGTTCGAATCCTGTCGGTGACAAAAAAATAATTTGGTAATGCTTTAAACTTAAAAAAATATGATAAATAATAAAAATATAATATAAAAGAGAGAGGACCTAATAAAAATATAATATAAAAGAGAGGGGGATTTCTAGATAAATAGAGGGGTTGGAAATAAATAAAAAAATTTGATTTGAAAAATAAGACTTTCAACGTCGGTTCTATTTAACCGACGTTGAAAGTCCGATAACGTTCCACGTCGTAAATAGAACCGACGTTGAAAGTCTTAACTTTCAACGTCGCCGATACAACGTCGGCTTCGGAACCGACGTTGAAGGCCTTCCGTAACCGACGTTGTATCAGGCGACGTTGAAAGTCAGGACTTTCAAATCGAAAATTTTTATTTATTTCCAACCCCTCTCCCTCTCTCTATTTATCTAGAAATCCCCCCTCTCTTTTATATTATATTTTTATTAGGTCCCTCTCTCTTTTATATTATATTTTTATTATTTATCATCTTTTTTTAAAGTTTAGAGCATTACCAAATTAATTTTTTGTCACCGACAGGATTCGAACCCAGTACCTTAGTGTTGGAGGCCGATACTCCAACCACTAAACTACTCGAATTTTTTGATAATAACTTACAAATAAATTATATTTATATACAAATAAATATATATCCGTGTAAATATATAAATATATAAATACAAATATATTTATATATTTTGATATATTTATATAATTATATATTTATATGTTGGATGTGAGGGCACGCTCGAAGGTGAAAGTGTGTCGAGTGAGTTTTCAAAATTTGATGTCAAATTTGTGAGCGAGTCTCTTTATATGGGTTTGTAATTTAATGACAGAATATAATATTTATAATTTAT
The DNA here is from genome assembly GCA_963425845.1 of Sphenostylis stenocarpa. NCBI lineage: Eukaryota > Viridiplantae > Streptophyta > Magnoliopsida > Fabales > Fabaceae > Sphenostylis > Sphenostylis stenocarpa. The sequence goes on along the minus strand of OY731400.1, from coordinate 23,258,350 downwards.
TAATGATATAAAATAAATATGAGAAACGCATCATTCGCTCAAGCGAAAAATACCAATTTTTGCTCAAGCGAGGCTTGAACGAGTGAATTTCCGTGAGTTTTAACGTATTTTCACTCAAGCGAGAGTCAATCTCACTTTCACCCTCGAACGCGCCTTCACATCCAACATATAAATATATAACTATATAACTATATAAATATATATAAATATATCAAAATATATAAATATATTTGTATTTATATATTCTATATTTATATATTTACACGAATATATATTTATATGTATATAAATATAATTTATTTGTAAATTATTATAAAAAAATTATAGTAGTTTAGTGGTTGAAGTATCAATTTTCAACTCTAAAATACTGGGTTCAAAAAATCCTGTTAGTGACAATTCTCTAACTTAAGTAAATTTTTGGCTGAAAAAAATAAAAACACTTTCCGAAAAATATATATATTTACACGGATATATATTTATTTATATATAAATATAATTAATTTGTAAGTTATTATCATAAAATTACAGTAGTTTAGTGGTTGGAGTATCAACTTTTAACTCTAAAATACTGGGTTCGAATCCTTTCAGTGACAATTCTCGAACTTAAGTAAATTTTTGGTCGAAAAAAATAAAAACACTTTCCAGAAAATATATATAAATAAATATATATTTACACGGATATATATTTATTTGTATATAAATATAATTAATTTATAAGTTATTATCAAAAAATTACAGTAGTTTAGTGGTTGGAGTATCAACTTTCAACTCTAAAATACTAGGTTCGAATCCTGTCAGTGACAATTCTTGAAATTAAGAGAATTTTTGGGTGAAAACACATTCAACGTCGGTTCATCTGGGAACCGACGTTGAATGTCTAAATTAAAAGACTTTCAACGTCGGTTCATCTAGAACTGATGTGGAAAGTGCTTTCTACGTCGGTTGACTAAGAACCGACGTAGAATGTGTCCAACATTCCACTTTCAACTTCGTTTTTTAACCAACCGACGTTGAAAGTGTATTTAACGTCGGCTCAGCTTTAACCGACGTTAAATGGCGACGTTGAAAGTATATTTTGTAGTAGTGATCGCTGTCTCGTTTGGCGAGATGGCCTTCTCGCCATTTGTCAAGGGCGAGACGACCGTCCCATTTGGCGAGACGGTCATCTCGACCTGACAGGCGCGAATCCCTCTAAAAAGATGGTGTGTCCCCCTCCTTTTCACAACATTCTTCAACTTTCCCTTCTATAACTTCTTCAAATTCTTCTCCTAGGATCCCTCTGAAGCATTTCTGGAGTTTCTTAGCATTCGTAGAGGGTATTTTGTAGTGTTGTGAGGAAGAGCGGCCAACGTTGTAGAGTGAGGGATTACAAAAAAGCACCCTACTTCAAGAATATTAAATACGAAAGCTTGCTTCGAAGGTTTCCACACTTTCTCTCTTTCTTTTACCGCTTTTTCTTTACATTTATCCATGCATTAGCTGTTAGGGCCATGTAGTCAATATTTTAAATTCCGCAAATAAATAAAGGGTAAAAGCATCATTTTATGGGTTTATTTATGAAATAAACAGCCCATCATAGGGAACCTGATAGGGGCGTCGTAGGGAAGTTAATACCTTCCCTACACGTAACTAACTCCCTTACCCAACTCTGGTTATAATGGCCAAAGTTGGTTTTTCAAAACCAACGCCTTTCTTTTCCAATGTTTCTAGATAAAACATTAGTGGCGACTCTAGAACCCATTTTCGAAAACCTTGCCTCTAGGTCTAGCCCAATTATCGGACAACCTAAAGGTGTTGTAACACCACTTTAAAACGCGAGTCAAAGTCGAAAACTATTGCGTCGCTCTGACCGCCTCTTTTGATGGCGGCAACAATTGTGAATTTCCAACCCTAGATATTCCCTTTTGCTATCATGGCAGTCTGCTGAGGTGGCAATCGGATGATGGCAGTGACTTTGGCTGCAGGAATATATGCTTCGTGGCGAATATGAACCTCAGCTGACTTGGGCCATTTTAACATAATCTCATATTCCTCTAAAGTGGCCATCATATCAAACTGCGGGAATTCGAATCAATGTAGACTTGAGTTCCAAAAATGAACCAAAATCCTGATGAAAATGGGGTTGATACAAATCTTCAATAAGTCGAGAATCCGTCCATAGGATTTTTTAAAGTTGGAGCGAACCTCTGGTGGCATCAATGTGCAGAGCCGTTCTATCTCCTCCACATGGTATCGGGGAATATCCACTTTCTTCAACTGTCTACTAGCCCCCTCCATTTTCTAAAAACAAAAATGCATGTTATGAATATGATGTTCATGTAAGCATGCATGTGAGTGTTTATTTTCCTAAACATTATCATGTTTTATTTTCTAGATGATGTATGATAGTGTTTGGTTTTTTGTATTTTTTCAAAGAAAGATAAACTATCTATATGGGTGTTTATGAACAAGGTCCATTTTTTATTTATTGGATTTATTTGGTTTATTTGATTTATTTGATTTTTATAACCTTTTATCTCTTCTGTCGAACTGCGTGGCTACTTAGCTTACAAAGAACCTGAAACCAGGCTAGCTAAAAGGCATACTGTCCGAAATAAAAATGATTTATTGCAAAAGGAATGGTTTTAACGTCCCTTATCTCTTCTGTCGGACTGCGTGGCTACTTAGCTTACAAATAACTTGAAACCAGGCTAGCTAAAAGGCAGATTGTCCGAGATAAGGGTGTTTATTGGGAAAAGAATTTTTTGACACTTTTTCTTTTATTTTTCAGTTGTATGTTTATGCTATGCACACACAATTCACTCATTCGCGAACAAGTAGGACGACATTTTTAATCACGAGGTAGGGGTATCCTGCAGAAGAGTGCATATTCAGGGTAGTTCTAAATTTTCTCACCAAGGTCAGGCCCCCAAGGTTCCCCCATTATAGGGTCCCCACTCTCCAGCCTTCCGACCATGCATGACACTAAGGCCTTAGTCAGTCTTTGTGCCAAAAGAGGAAGGTTATCACCTTGAGTGGTGGTTTCCGACCATACCGGTAGGCTCATGGCCCTCACTACGGCAAATCGTACAATGTCATCCACTCCCTAAGGTTATCCCACTTTCCCCCGGGTATAGGGGAAACTATTGTGTGCAAGGGTTTGTGTATAGTTGTTATTTCAAACAATTGCATAAAATAAACATACAACAGTTATTAAAGCCAAACAATTAAAACATGTTATAAAACAAGTACAAGTAAAGACGCAATTTTAAGTTTTATTTCTTAAAACTAGTCCATCACTAAATGGGATCAACTCTCTAACTTCCCCAGGAGTCGCCATTTGTCGCCATCGTCAAAAGAGGCGGTCGGAGCGACGCGATGGTTTCATTCGACTCGCTTTTTTTAAAAGTGTGGTACAACGCCTTTAGGTTGTCCGATAACCAGGTTGGACCTACAGGCAAGGTTTTCGAAAGGTTCGAGGAGTCGCCACCAATGTTTTTACCAGAAACATTGGAAAAGGAAAAAAAGAAGGCAGTGGTTTTTTAAAGAAAAACCAATTTTGGTCATTACAACCAGAGTTAGGTAAGGGAGTTAGTTACGTGTAGGGAAGGTATTAGCTTCCCTATAAAGCCCCTATCGGGTTTCCTATGATGGACCGTTTATATAAAGAAATAATAACTATAATGCACAACAATACTATCTAAAAAGCAGTAAAGTAGAGAAGGGAGTATATAGGAACCTTCGAAGCGAGCTTTTATAATAAATTCTTTGAAAGAGGGTGCCTTTTGGAAATCCCCACGCTCTACAATGATGATCGCTCTTCCTCGCAACACTATAGAATGCTTTCTAAGAATTCTAAGAAACTTTGGAAATGCTTCAGAGGGGTCCTAGGAGAGTAATTTGAAGATTTTACAGAAGGGAAAGTGGTAGAATGTTGTTAAAAGAGTGAGAAAGTCCTCCCCTTTTATAGGAATTCGCACCTACCAGATCCAGACCGCCGTCTCACCTAACAAGGTCCAGACCGCCGTCTTGCCAAACGGGATGACGGTCTCGCCAAACAAGACAGTGGTCTCGCCATTAGTGAGTTGCGAGATGGCGGTTTCGCCAAACGAGACGACTGTCTCGCCCTTAGCCAATGGCAAGACAACGGTCTTCGTCCTTTAGGTGGAATTTCTTTTTTTTTTTGTACAAAATTCCTTCTTATTCTAATGTGGGGCCTATTGATCAATTCTAGGGACCTTTTAGGCCTTGCCCATCTTCGAATGGAAGTCTTCTGCTCTTTATTTTGAGGTCGGGCAAAATTTGGGGTCTACAATTCCTTTTGTTTATTCAACAATTGTCTACTTGCATGCATTTCATTCATAATTTGCACACTTGCACATCTCTCCTTCACTTAATAAGATAATAAAAAGGAAAGATTAATTGATACGTCTTCCACAATCAGAAGGATGGAGAGAAAAGCTTTCGTAATGAAGCTCTCCCCAACGGTCGATTCACCCCAAGAGGACAATAAGCTTCGGTGGTTAGTTATCAAAGTCGATAGGGAAGATGGGGCAAGGATGCCTTTGCTGTTATTTGTGCCTCGTCCTTTCCCCTATGACTCAAATAAATATGTACCGTAGAGATATGGGGAATCTTCACCGATAAAGGAGGACGTCTCCAATATAGCTGGCATTGGGGGCATGACTAGAAGCGGAAGAATCTAATTCCCCAAGGAGTCACAAGAAGATGCCCCCAAGAATAAAGGGAAAAATAAAAGAAAAGGAAAATAATGAATCCAAGGAGGAGACTGATGAATTGCTCCAGCTTATAAGGCAGAGCGAGTATTCTATCATCGACCAACTCAATCATACACCTGCAAAAATAACTTTGTTATCTCTAATGATGATTTCGGAACTGCACAGAAATCCCTGATGAAGTCTTGAGCGAAGCGCATGTACCTCATACAATATCCCAAGAAAAGGTTGAGAGGATCGTTAGCTACATCATAGCCAACGATCACCTCACCTGCACAGATGAAGAACTCCCTCTTGAAGGGTCAAGCCATAACAAGCCCTTGTATATTTCCATCAAATGCAAGGATTATCTCATCACTAAAGTTCTTGTGGATATTGGGTCATCCTTGAACGTGATGCCCAAGTGCACACTTGACGAGTTGACCATTCAAGGAACCCGCATGCGCCCAAGCGATACTATCGTTCGAGCCTTCGACGGATCCAAACGAGAAGAAGTGGGGGAAATCAATCTGCCAATCCAAGTTGGACCCACTCTCTTCAATGTCAATTTCCATGTGATGGACATTACTCCAGCATACATTTGTCTCCTTGGCAGACCTTGGATTAACGATGCTAAGGCAATACCTTCAACGCTTTACCAAAAAGTTAAGTTCATAGTAGACGAAAAACTGGTCACGGTCCAAGTTGAAGATGATATCTTGATCAGTGGACCGTCTACTCAACCCTATGTGAATGCGGCTGAAGAGGCCCTTGAAACATCTTTTCAAGTGCTTGAAATCGCCAATGTAGAAAGACTTCTCGGTAATACGAAGGTAGCCCGCATGATGATGAAGTATGGTTACCATCATGGGCAAGGGCTCGGGGCAGACTCCCAAGGAATAAAGGACCCCCCAGAATTTAAGGATAATCCTTTAAAGCATAGCCTAGGATATGACCTTGCAAAGGGCTGAGCTGAAAGAAAAAAAGGGAAGTCTCCCCTCTGCACACTCAAGCAGATCTTCCAAAGTGCAGGGATACAAGCGTCGAGAGCAACTCTAGTCATTAGGAGTTATTTTTCCTTTCTTAAGGGATGTAAACCCAATGATTGTTAGAGATTATCTCCCGGGGCTAGCCTGACCCCCGGGCATCTTTTGGGCACGTATTCCCCTCTTAATTAATAAGAATACATTTCTTACTATTTGCTTCTCTTCTTGTTATTCATGACAAGACCTCATAATAACCATGTGTTAAGCAAACATTTTCAAAAGTGCGTCAAAATAACGGAAACACGCCATCTCCAAAAGTAAATAATCAAACTGATTGACTAGAAACACAAAATAAGGTTTTACCTCATCATAATAAAACCATGTTTCACAAATATTGTGTAAAAAAAAAAAAAAAAAGTCCATAGAAGCCAAAGGCCAAAACAAAAAAAAGAGGGCAAATTACTCGATAGGAAACCCACCAAGGGGACTATGCAAAAATTAGGGTTGAAACACTAGGAAACCCGAACAACAATAAAGGGTAGCCTAGGTAGAAGTTAGGGTTAGAAAATAAGGTCTGCTAGGATTCCCAAAAGAAGAAAAAAGGAAATCTAGACAAAAGTTAGGACCAAAACACAATATCCTAGTCCGAAAACCCAAAGGGCAGTCTGGGGAAGTCAATCAGCTATAAGAAATCAATAGAAGTTGGCTAAGACGCAAATCCTCAAAGCAAAACGTTTGTTTAACATTATCTTAAACACTTTGACCAACCTTGGTCAGCCATTCTTACAAAATCCCCTTTCGAATAAAAAATAAAAAAAATACAACCGTCTAAAACACAAGCCTTTGAATAAATTATCCTCTTACTTCTCTTCTCTTGACCCTTATCATAATATTCTGATAATTAGTGGGGGAATATGGAGGCATATAATCAACAAAGAGGATTGAAACCTCTAGAGGAAGGAAAAATTACACCGACATGGCAAGTTTTCTTCTTAGTCAACAATTATTCTTCTATCATATTAAGTCCGGAATGGTACAAACAAGTATAGCTAGAAAACGACATCAGAAGGGTCTCGTCTTCAAAAGACACATAAGTTAATCCTTCTAAAAAATAAACTAAATAGTATTATAGGACACCTAACATGAAAACATTGCATGCATAGATGTTTTCGAACAGGGTCCTATATCTTTAAAAAAAAAAAAACTTTCGAAAAGCCCAGACGACCGTCTCATTTGGCGAGACCGTCGTCTCGCCAATCATCAATGATGAGACCGCCGTTTTGTTGGCGAGATGGACGTCTCGTCATGTCGCAAAGAGCGAGACCGCCATCTCGACATTCCAAACGGCGATCCCGAACCTCGAAAATTTGAGACGGCCATCTCGAATCCCAGACGACGGTCTCGACCAAAACTAGATTTTCTATATATAAGGCCTTTTGGGTTAGTTTTAAAGTACTCCATTCCTGCATCCTCTCATACATTCTCATACATCTTTGAGTGTCTTTGAACAAAATGAAACAAGGAGAATCTTCTAGGCCCCGAAAGAGGGGTCGAGGATTTGGCCAGAGCGCTCCCGCACCATAGGCTCCGCTAGACCCTACTTCGCTCATGCTGCAACACCAGGCCAGGATAAGTCACATTAGGAGCTACTCCTGGCACCCTATGCTGAGCTTAGACTTCAGCATCCTGGCCGAGTTCGGTTGGGAAGAGGATGTACGAGGCTATATCCACAGCATCAGGTGGGACTTCCTCCTCCAAGACCCTCCTACCCGCATCTACAGAGAGGTCGTGATGGAGTTCCTCGCCTCTGTCACAATGGTCGACATGCCTATGCTATTCCCGGGTGTCCCTCCGGCAAGGATGGTCTCGTACTACATGAACGGGACCTACCGGACGATAACGATGAATGAGTTCAACGTCACCATGGGCTTCAACCAGCTCGCGGACACCCTGATGCCAGAATACCAGGGAGCTATCTGTGAGCGGTCGGCTGCCCTCACAACCAGTGAGATTTGGGAGGATCTCACTAGGTCGCAGATCCTATCGGCCCTGATGAAAGGGTCGGCACTGAGCCCTCCTCTTCGCATCTACCACAAGCTGCTGGCGGGGACGATCCACACATGGAAGGAGAGTTAGGGAAAGAATACTCATCTCGATCTCTTCATGCTACACTGCATGCTGCATGAATGTCAGTGTAATCCTGACTACTTCTTCTTCAGGGCTCTGAAGGACTTTGGGAGCCGCCCCATTGGAGCCATCCTCATGGCTCCCCTCATCGCTCCACTGGCCGAGAGATGGGGATGCGCCAATGGGGAGGACATTCCCTCTATTCTCTGACCCGAGCTTATCAACGGGTCCATGCTCGTCAGCATTGGCATGCTCATCAAGCAAGGGTCCCAGGTGACCCTCCACCCGGCGCTCGCCATGACTCTGGACATCCAGGATCTGGATGCGTCGCAAGAGATCCTGATGCCCTCGGAGTTTGAGCAGCAGCAGAAGTATGGGGATGACTTTCCTGGCATCCACCGTCACATGGATGACATCGCCAACAATCAGATCAGATGTCCCTGAGGCAGGATGTCTTCGAGATGCAGCTGGAGACCATCAGCCAGAGGTAAGAGGGAGTGATACAAATCCTGGACACAATCGGCCAGCATGTGCTCAACATGATTCAGAGCCAGGAAGAGTTTCAGAGACACATGCTCCGGCAATTTCCTCCTCCTGAGCTGTCTTCAGCCGCGCAGTCGAACCTGCCGCCGCCGCCTTAGGAACATCATTGTATATATAGTCATTGTACAAAATTCATGATATATATAAATAAAGTCTTTTGGTTAAGCTGTTTTCCTTTATTCTCTTTCGAAAAAAGCCACCGTAATAAAAAGAGACTAAAAAGTAAAAAAGATTACGCACTATCCCGAAAAAGCCAAAATCCAAAATCGTGAGAAAAAAGAAAAAACCGTGAAAAAGGCGAGATTAAAAAATCCCAAGCATTAGCCACCAATCTCCCATCAAAGAGAAAAGGCAAACAAGTAAAACGCCCGCTTGCTCCGAGGCGTTACCCAAAAATAACAAAATCCCCAGTGGATTCCTGCCTATGTAAAAGGCGCCCACCAAAAATCCCCAACAACCAACAAAGTCGGATAACCACTACAAAAGATCAAAACAAAGAATCCCCAACACTCAACTAGCTGGAAGAAGACCAACAAATCCCAGACACACTGGAAGACTTCATCAGAAAAGTAAAAAAATAGAATATCAAGCAGAAACACTCCTCACAAGGAACAACGCATGAGCTAGGGTAGTAAGCCGCCACCACCACCAGTCCAACCGGATGGGGGTTCATACTCATCAACTGAGGGGTCGTCTACCGCAAGAAGGAGCATCCTGAGGTTCTACCACTTGTCAGCCAAGGGGTCGGCTACCATAAGAAGGAGCATCCCAAAGCTACAAGCAACCGGATGGGGGTTAATACTCATCAACAGAGGGGTCGACTACCGCAAGAAGGAGCATCCCGGAGGTTCACACCTTTTTGTCCAAAGGGGTCAGCTACCGCATGAAGGAGCATCCCAGAGGCACAAACATATTTATCGTCAGGAGGGTCGGCTACCGCAAGAAGGAGCCAACAGTCGGCTAGTCAGGTGAAAGGGGGGGCAGCTGTAGACCCCAAATCTTGCCCGACCTCAAAATAAAGAGCAGAAGACCTCCATTCGAAGATGGGAAAGGCCTAAAAGGTCCCTAAGGATTCATCAATAGCCCCCATATTAGAATAGGAAGGATTTTTGTACAAGAAAAATAAGAAATTCCAGCCAAAGGGTCGAGATCGCCGTCTCGTTTGGCTAGACCGCCATCTCGCCACTCGCCAATGACGAGATAGTCGTCTCATTTGGCAAGACGGCTGTCTCGCCACTTGCCAAAGGCGAGACTGCCATCCCGTTTGGCGAGACGGCGATCCCGACCTTGTCAGGCGAGACGGCAGTCCCGACCTGACAGGTGCGAATTCTAATAAAATGGGGGGACTTTCTCACTCTTTACACACACTTCTACAACTTTCCCTACTGTACCATTCTCAAATTACTCTCCTAGGACCCCTCTGAAGTATTCTTAGAGTTCTTAGAAAAGCATTCCAAAGTGCTGCGAGAAAGAGCAATCATCATTGTAGAGCGTGGGCTTGGCCAAAAAGCACCCTTTTTCAAGAACATATTATAAAAGCTTGCTTTGAAGGTTCCTCCATACTCCTTTCTCTACTTTATTGCTTTTTAGATAATATCATTGTGCATTAATAATTTAGGGCTATGTAGTCAATAACTTAATTTTTGAAATGAATAAATAAGGGTAAAAACGGTCCATCATAGGGAACCCGAAAGGGGCGTCGTAGGGAAGCTAATACCTTCCCTACATATAACTAACTCCCTTACCTAACTCTGATTGTAATGACCAAAGTTGGTTTTTCTTTAAAAAACCACTGCCTTCTTTTTCCTTTTCCAATGTTTTTGTTAAAAGCATTGGTTGCGACTCCTCGAACCTTTCGAAAACCTCGCCCTTAGGTCCAGCCTGGTTATCGTACAACCAAAAGGCGTTGAACCACACTTTTAAAAAATGCGAGTTAAATAAAACCATAGCGTCGCTTCGACTGCCTCTTTTGACGGTGGCGACAATACCAAATCAGGAGATCAAATCGGTCATGAAATTTTGTCATTCTTCTGCAACCGGTCATCATCTTGGCATTCAGAGGATAGCTCGTAAAGGTGCTTGACTGTGGTTTTTACTGGCCCACCATCTTCAAGGATCCATGGAGGATTTGCAGCACTTATGAGCAATGTCAGAGAGCAGGAGGATCCCTTACATGGAGATAGGAGATGCCCCAACAAAACATGTTATTTTGTGAGGTGTTTGATGTATGGGGTATTGATTTCATTATATTATCCTTGTAGTTGACTATGTTTCAGAATGGGTGGAAGCCAAAGCCATCAGGACTAATGATGCTTGGGTTATTGTGGATTTTGTTAGATCTAACATCCTTTGCAGGTTTGGAGTACCTAGAGCCATTGTTAGTGATCAAGGCACCCTTTTATGTAACAGGTCTATGCAGGTGTTGGTAAAAAAGTATGTGGTTGTTCATAGAGTTTCTACACCTTACCACCCCCAAACTAATGGACAAGCTGAAATCTCAAATAGAGAGATCAAGAGGATTTTAGAGAAGATTGTTCAGTCCAACAGAAAGGACTGGAGCAATAGACTGGAGGATGCTCTTTGGGTGCATAAGACTGCCTACAAGGCACCCATAGGGATGTCACCTTATCGGGTCGTCTTTGGAAAGGCATGTCACTTACCTGTGGAAATAGAGCATCGAGCCTATTGGGCTGTGAAGACTTGCAATTTCTCACTTGACCAGGCTGGGGAGGAAAGGAAGTTGCAACTTAATGAGCTAGATGATATTCGACTGGAAGCCTATGAGAACTCAAAGTTCTACAAAGAGAAAACAAGAAGTTCCACGATAGCCTGATAGCTAGGAAGGACTTCATGGTTGGCCAAAAAGTGTTATTGTATAATTCTAGGCTTGGACTCAGAGGTGGTAAGCTACGATCAAAGTGGACTGGACCTTTTATTGTTACTAATATTTATCCTTATGGTACAGTTGAAATCAAAAGTGAATCCACATGAAAGAGCTTCAAAGTAAATGGGCATTGACTAAAACCATTCATCAGCAATCCTTCTCTAGTGGATGTCGTTGTGAATGAGATGTCCCTGACTGATCCCACTTCTCTTCCACCATGATCAGGGAGTTCTTCTTTCTCCTTCAACTCTTTTATCTTGCTTGTCCTATTTGTTTAGTGGATATGATTGTGTTTACATTGAGGACAATGTCTGATTTAAGTGTGGGGGAGATTGTTCTTTATTTAGGATTTTTAGTTTTCTTTGCTTTGTGTACAGTTTGCATGCTTCTCTTGAATTTCTGGGTTTTGTTTAGGTTTTGGGAATTTACTTCACTCTTAGATATAAGTTGCTTGATACTTTATGGATTAAAATACTTGTTCTTCTTTGCATTCCAAGTTGATTTTGAGGTTTGAGAGGTTGAATTGTAAGTGACAGATTTACCCTATGTGAGGTTTTGAGTCACTCTCTATTCTTTCTTTCTTGTGTGTTATGCCTCTTGATTGCTTGCACAGTGGCCTTGGCTTGACTCTTTTTTTTTTATGTTTCTTGCACTACAAAAAATTTCTGAATTACCGACGGATATTTACCGATGGATGTAGAGCCGTCGGAAAATGAGTAATTACCGACGGAAATTACCCACGGATTTAAGATAGTTGTGAAATTTGGTTTTACCGAGGGATATATGCATCGGTAAATGAATTATTAATTATCGAGGGATATATCTGTCGGTAAATAAGGAGGAAGTGCTTACCAATGGATATTACCATACAAATAATATAAATATAATATTTAATAATATATTTTAAAAATATTATTTTAATACGTTTAACCATAAATCTAAATATATTATTAATTTTAAAAAAATTATATATATAACATAAATTAAAATTACATATATTAATTTCAAATTAATTTCAAATTTAATATATATATATATATATATATATATAATATATATATATATATATTTATTTATTGTATACATTAAAATAATTATTATCAACTTAATGTATACATTATATATATATATATATATATATATATATATCATTCAAAATATTACAAAAACATAAGAAAAAAAATACATTTCAAAAATTTAATTTTACATCAAAATATTATTTCATCTTATATACATATAATTTTGAAGAATTTTATTATCCTCCTAATTTATTATTAATTTCTTAAAAATATATTACAATATCAAATAAATAAATAAATAAAAATTAACCATAGAAATAATATAAATATAATATTTAATAATATATTTTAAAAATATTATTTTACTACGTTTAACCATAAATCTAAATATATTCTTAATTTTAAAAATACATAAATATTTTTAAAATTTTAAATAAAATATTATAATATTATATATATATATACATATATATATATATATATATATATATATATATATACTAGTTTTTTTTATCAAAATAAAAAAAAATCTATTTAGGATTCGATTGCGAACAAATCGAATTATAACTCAATTACTTTTTTAAATACTCCGTTATGATCGATTATATTTTCAAATAATTGGTTATAATCGAGATTTTAGATAGCTGTTAAAGTGGAACCGCTATCATATATGTGTCACTTTTAAGAGCGGTTAACATTTTAACCGCTCTTAAAAGTTAACATATAATCGATTACTTTTTGAAATAATCGATTAGAATTTGAAATATATTTTAGAAAGCGGTTAAAGTGGAACCGCTATTATATGTTGACTTTTAAGAGCGGTTAAAATATTAACCGCTCTTAAAAGTGACAGATATATCAACTTAATGTATACATTATATATATATATATATATATATATATATATATATATATATATATATCATTCAAAATATTACTAAAACATAAGAAAAAAAAATTTCAAAAATATAATTTTACATCAAAATATTATTTCATCTTATATACATATAATTTTTAAGAATTTTATTATGCTCTTAATTTATTTTTAATTTCTTAAAAATATATTACAATATCAAATAAATAAATAAATAAATAAAAATTAACCATACAAATAATATAAATATAATATTTAATAATATATTTTAAAAATATTATTTTACTACGTTTAACCATAAATCTAAATATATTATTAAGTTTTAAAATATATAAATATTTTTAAAATTTTAAATAAAATACTATAATATTATATACATATATATGTATATATATATATATATATATATATATATATATATACTAGTTTTTTTTTCTTATCAAAATAAAAAAAAAATCTATTTAGGATTCGATTGCGAACAAATCGAATTATAACTCAATTACTTTTTTAAATACTCCCTTATGATCGATTATATTTTCAAATAATTGGTTATAATCGAGATTTTAGATAGCGGTTAAAGTGGAACCGCTATTATATATGTGTCACTTTTAAGAGCGGTTAACATTTTAACCGCTCTTAAAAGTTAACATATAATCGATTACTTTTTGAAATAATCGATTAGAATTTTAAATATATTTTAGATAGCGGTTAAAGTGGAACCGCTATTATATGTTGACTTTTAAGAGCGGTTAAACCCTAGGAACAGTCAACCAAGAGAGTCTTCATAATTCTACTATTGAAGAAGTTATTGGGGCATTACAATTCCACTTCTTGGGGAATGCAACATTGCTGGACCAAGAATCCAGGAGAGAATTCTTTGAAATGAAGTGTTGTTCCTTGGAGAAGAAAGACCTTGACAGACATTATTTAAGGATGTCCCAAAGGTTTTATCAGCTCAACGGAGTCAATGATCCTAGCCTAAAAAACACTTTTGTGAGTTCTCTACCAGAAGAATTACAAGATGAAATGTGGAGGATACTTCAACAAACAAATAAAGAAATCTTGCAGATGACTATGGGAGAAATCTATCAAACTTGCATTGCTGCTAAAGAAAAATTATGCAGTCAGCAAAAGATGTTCAGCAAGATGGCATCAGATCAAAAGAAATACAAGAAAACTTGCAAGAAAAAATATTTGCAGATCCAGTGCAAAGAGGATGGTTGTTACTGCAAAAACAAAAAATCAAAAAGGTTTCCTCCCAAAACCAAATTCAAGCTGAAGAAAGGAAAGAAATATAGATTCTTCAAGAAAAAACCATTCAGAGGAAAAGGAAACAATCTGAGGTGCCATATCTGTAAACAGAAAGGACATTTTGCAAAAAATTGTCCAAACAAAAGAGAAAAATCTGCGAAGCTAACAAAACTTTTCTTAACCAAAGAAGAAGATGACCTAGAATCACTGTATGAAGAACAACTAGAACCAAATGACCAGACAATGTTTGCCATTGCAAATTCAGAAGAAAGCTCAGAAGAATCCAGTAATGAAGAATATTTTCCTGTGTTAAAAATCCAAGAAGTCAATACCACGGAACCAAAAATTCCTTCACTCCCCAATGCAGAAATATCCATTCTTCCCTCCAAGTATGATGTTCCAATCAAAGCCATAGGATTTATTGATACTGGCTCAACAAGGACAATGATGAATCCCATAATCCTTCCAGCTAAGCTATGGACAAATCATATCCATAAGTTCAGAGCAGCAAATGGAGAAATATTTCAGACAACTTTGATAACCAAATAGAAGGTAGGAATTCAGTTTTTCCCTGGTTGTACAGTCTGGATAAAAGTCATTGGAAGTGATAAACACGGAAAAGATGTGCTAATAGGAAGAGATGTTCTAATCCAAATTCGGAGGTTGCAGATATTATCCGATGGTCTCAAGTTTAAAAGGTTAACTAAGCCTTTTGTGCCAATTTCAAATTTATTCACATTGGCAGATGTTCCTCCTGGATATGAAGAAATCAGAAACAAATTACTTAAATTATGTGCAGAAAGTCATGATCTCTTCATTCATCCAAATCCTTTATGGAAGCGAGAAGAGTTCTTTGTCACACTTCCTTTCAAGAAAAGTGAAGACATCAATCCAACAAAAGCAAGCCATCCAGGAATGAGTCCATCAGATTATAAGGCAGCCCAAGAAGAATGTCAACAACTACTAAAACAAGGCCTCATTGAGCCTACGAAATCAGATTGGGCCTGTCCAGCCTTTTATGTCAATAAAAGGTCAGAACAAATCCGACAAAAGAAGAGACTTGTTATTGATTACAGATCATTAAACCTATTCATCAAAGATGACAAGTTTCCATTACCCAAGATCTATTCTCTTCATTCCTACATCAAAGATGCTTATTTTTTCTCAAGACTTGAAGTCAGGCTTTTGGCAATTGGGCCTTAATCCCAAAGACAGACCCAAAACAGCCTTCAGTATACCAAATGCCCATTACCAATGGACTGTCCTTCCTTTTGGACTAAAAGTAGCCCCATCACTTTTCCAAAAGGCCATGGTTCGAATCTTTGAACCCATCCTTCACAATGCTCTAGTTTATATTGATGATATTCTACAGTTCTCATCCACAGAAACTGATCATAAGCTTTTGCTTCAAGAATTCCATGATCTTTGTCACAAATATGGAGTGATGCTCTCATCAAAGAAATCTGAAGTTGGAGTCAAAGAGATAGATTTCCTTGGAATGCATTTTTTTCACGGAAGATATGTTCCTCAACCACACATTGTAGAAAATCTACCACAATTCCCAGATGAGAATATGACAACAAAAGAAATCCAACAATTCCTAGGAATTCTGAACTATGTAAGAAACTTCATTCCAAACATAGCACTCTACACCTCCAAGCTTTCAAAGATGCTGAAAAAGAATCCTCCTCCATGGGGAACAGAACAAACAGAAGCAGTAAGAATTCTGAAAAAGATTTCTCAAGACCCTCCACCGTTAAAGATTCCTGGAGAAGGAAAAAGAATATTGCAAATAGATGCTAGTGACCATTTTTGGAGTGCTGTATTAATTGAAGAACTTGCAGATGAAAATTTTTACTGTGGACATGCCAGCGGAGCATTCAAAGAAACAGAATTACACTATCACACGGTGTTCAAAGAAACTTTGGCGATCAAATATGGAATTCAAAAATTTGACTTCCATCTCGGAGGACATCAATTTGAAGTTCATTTGGACAACTCAGCATTCCCAAAGATGCTTGATTTCAAAAACAGAGTACCACCAAATCCTCAGATACTCCGCTTGAAAGAATGGTTTTCCCGATATGATTTCACAGTCAAACACATAAAAGGAAATACCAACATTATCCCTGATTATCTGAGTCGACCAAAACCTGCACCAATCCATATCATTTCATCAACCCATTCCTATCCACTTATCTTCATGCAAAACCCGTCTTCATCTTCTAATCCTTACCCTCAAAATCCATTTCCACCTGAAATAAGATTTGACTTTATAAAAACCCCTGCAACTTTGCAACAGTTTGCTAGACAAAATATGTTCTCATATCTAGCAAAGTCTCTACAAAACCACCAGATACCTCCAAAACAAAATTGGTTCAATCCAGATACTCCTTTTCTGAATATCTTTGCTATTCTTATGGGAGAAGAATTCACAGAAGATGATCAATGGTACTTATGGTGTGTCTCAATCCTGCATCATTATCCAATTATCTTCCCAACAAAAAAGATGTTAAGGATGCTGAAAGAAGATCGTTCCAGTTTATTAATTAAGTTTTTAAGCTGATATCAACCAATTTCTCTGTGGATCAACACCGTCAATGAAGAACTAAACAGAACACAAAGACAAATGATAGATTGGAACTCAGAATATTTCATCACCGTTGCTATAATTCACAGGCCATATTTTGCACATCCAGAATCATATGAACTGTGGACGCAAAATCAAGTCAGAATTTGGTCAACATTTCCAAGATTAAAGATCTTTACTCAACAGGACCAACCTCCTTTCTATCAAAGTGAATTAATCATAGAATTGCACAGGCTTAATGGAACATTCTCAGAGATGATCAACAAAAATTCCACGTGTTCACATTTAAAGCCGTTAGATATAATTTGCAAACCAGATGGAGACTCTGGACCTTTCCATGATCAAGAAGAAAGAGTGATGCCACTTGTCAATATCCAAGAAAGCAGACAAATACAACTGGAATAAGCAAACATTGACGGACAAATTATTATGATAAAAGAAGATAATGACAATGAAGACTTCGTGATAAATATGGAAGACTCTGACTCAGATGACCCAAATATGTCACCAAGTCATGAACCCATTTTCAAATGATGTGACATAAAGAAGACTCATGTGACAGACCCATGTGACAAAAGATGTTCGGTGTGAAATAAAGATATCGACAAGATATGCTAGGTGTGATATAAAGGTATCTAATAAGATATAAAGTAGAGATAATGTTGGAAGAAAAATCAATGTAAATTATTTAAGAGTGTTTGTCTCGTATATTCCTTCTTTTGGTTATAAAAGAGAAGGTGCTCAGTTATTGTAAGATATCGAAAAACCAGAAATAAAACTTGAGTGTTTTCCATTCCCATGAGTTTCTAAGTTCTTTTGTTTTCTTTCCTGAAAGTCTTTATTTTTATTATGCTAGTGTTCTTCTAACTCGATGGAGATATATTGGCTGGAAAAGCAGAGAACCTCTGTTGGTTTTATACCTAATTACAGAGCGAGGCCTTCATGCCTATCCTCTGCAGACTCCCTTCACCGGGATAAGTCACAACAACGCCACGTATCAATATCAGGTGAGATAAAGAATAAGGGAATAGTAATATTTAGCATAAATAAGTATGCTCTGTACTCGCCTCACATGAGGATCTTGTACATCAGAAAGTTTGTGTGATCCAGATCCATTTTCGGTCTCTGCTATTTTGATATGATTATTAAACTAATTAGTTGTGCTTGAGAAAGTAAGTTTGGAATACTGAAGTCTCGCATGTGAAAGGTTTAATGATTATATTAAAGTATGCAGAGCTCCCAGCACAGTGGTATCAGAGCCTAACTGTTGCCTACTATTCCTTTATTTTTCTTTCAGAATTCCGGTCATGCCTGCGCAGAATTCTTCTATGACTTTGTATCTTTCTGCTCCTGGGTTCACCATCTTTGTGTCTAACCATGCTTTGAAATCTAGAAATTTTTTCCTCCATTGGGATGGGGGAATATTGTCAATTGTGAACAGCATGTTATTGTTTGGATGTGGAGTGTTAACTTCCTGACTATGTAGTCTCGTTCTATCAACAAAAGGTTGATCTGTATCATTTGCCATAAAAGTATTGTTTACTTCTGCTTCTTCTGTTTCAGTGTTTTCTTCAAAAGATTCCACTGATTCTTCATCAGAAGAAGGAATTGAATCATCTGAACTGATATGGTGGATTGTGTATTGAGAATAAGGGTCTTCGGCATCTTGGAAAATCTTTTCATCAGAAGAGACTTCTGTTTTCTTAGGAGAAGGTTCAGGTGTAGGCTCAGGAGAAATTTCTTCTTCAGATTCTTTCTCTTTTCTTTTTTCTTTAAACCAATCTCTGTGTCTTTGTGGAGAGTCTTTTGGGGGAAAAAGTGGAGTTGGTTTAAGAGATTGTCTTGAAATTGTTGGAAATACTTTTGATGGCCTTACATAGTAAGGTTCATCTTCGAAGATGGGAATCTTCTTTTTCTCTTCTACATAATGGACAAGTTCTTCATACTGCTCTCTGGTTTTTTGTAACTCTCTTTCTTTTTCAATGAGCAGGTTGTTGAATCTCCTTGTTTCTTTAATTTTTCTTGTCTCCTCTTCAAGTCTTTCCATCTTCTCCTTCAATTCTGCATAGTGCTTTTGTAGCCTGGAATTCATGCCTCCGATCTCTTTCTCTATGGACAATTCAATTTTATCCATTTTTCTTTCAATCTTTTGTAGTAGGCTATTCTGGGCTAAAGCATTTTTTGTTTGCCAGTTTAGCACTTCTTCTGCCTGAGAGATAGGTTTCTTGGTTCCTTCTGCTGTCACTTCTTTGCTGTAGATGAAAGGTTTCATCATAATTTCCTCCTGTGGATTTGCTCAACGCAGACTAGGAAATTCTTCTTCAAAAGACAACATCATACAACATTGAGTTTGTATCAGCTGAGTTGCTTTTGTCACCTTCTCCTGACAATAGTGATCATAATTTTCCTTCAAGGCTTTTAAAATCTTTTCATAGATTGGTAATGGTTGGCGAGAAGTCACCATTCTTGGATTGTCAGGATTGGGAGGAGGTTTGTGGATATCCTCATCATCATCATTATCTTCTTCTTCTTCTTCTGAATCATCTGAATCACTAGAGTCATCCGATGCTTCTGCGCAAGGGCATCCTGGGTCACACATTTCTGGATTTTCATCCCATATGAAATGTCCATTTATTTTGTCAGAATAAATGGGTTTTCCATCTGGTTGGAAGGAATGTACAAGAATCTTCCTTTCCTTTTCTCCCAAGGTAATCATCATAGATGTAAAGACAGTTGAAGAAGATGATGATTCTTCATCATTATTCTTTTTGAAGATGGTCTTTACCATTCCCTCTGGGAGTCTTTTGAATGCATGATCTGTCTTGATGATTGGTGATTGATTCTTTTTGAAATTTTCATAATTACTAATCCATTCTCTCGGGATTAGTTGTTCAAGCTCTTCTCTAGGAATCTGTCTGGGAATTTGGATTATGGAAGGAGTGTGTTCTTCTGTTTTTGAAATCACCATTAGAGCATTTTTTGCAAATGGCGATTCTGTTGGAAGATCATAACAATGGTCTTGGATTCTGAAGATTAGCTGGTGATGGAGAGTAGCTGACAAAGCACTTTCATCTTGTGGTGCTCCGACAATCTGGACTTGTACTCGGAATCTCTTTGGAAGAGTTGGGTCTTTTAGTTGTACACAGAAATTAGGAAACATAGTCAAAACTACACTTCCGGAATTTAGCGTAGTCAAGACTGTTCCAATAACAACATGCTCATATTTTTGGAACGTTGAATCTATTAGAGAGACTCTAGCGGTTACCGGCAAGCCTTTTCTTCCATGAAGGGTAAGAACCAGCCTGACTGCTCCAAAATGAAGAGCCACATATCCTTCTCTTTGCCAGAGTTTGATGAGAGAAGGTTCTATCTCTAGATCTACATATTGTTCCGCCGAAGTAGCACTGAGGGCACAATTATCCATCTTTGTGGTTTGGATGATCTCTTTTACTCCTGGTCTGGGGGTGGATATCAGATTTTTTACACTCCAGGAAAATCTCCCTTTGTTTCTTCTAAAGACATTATATGGACTTAATAGTGGTGGTAAAGAACTTTCTATCTGGGCATCTTCTGGGATTCGAGAATATTCGATAAGGTTTTCTAACTTATGACTTAGGGTTTCTTTACAGGACTTGGGAATGGTAAGATTTATTTTAGAAGTATGGCTTATAGAAGGTCTTGGGGTATCAAGTTGATGATCGGTCATGGTGGTTTGGGTTTCTCTCCTTACTCATCTTTTTTTAATATAAATATAATATTTAATAATATATTTTGAAAATATTATTTTACTACGTTTAACCATAAATCTAAATATATTATTAATTTTTAAAATAAATAAATATTTTTTAAAATTTTAAATAAAATATTATAATATTATATATATATATATATATATATATATACTAGTTTTTTTTCTTATAAAAAAAAGAAAAAAAAATATATATATATATATATATATATATATATATATATAGGATTCGATTGCGAACAAATCGAATTATAACTCAATTACTTTTTTAATTACTCCGTTATGATCGATTATATTTTCAAATAATTGGTTATAATCGATATTTTAGATAGCAGTTCTAGAAGTAACCACTATCAAAAATATATTTTAGATAGCGGTTAAAGTGGAACCGATATCATATATGTGTCACTTTTAAGAGCGGTTAACATTTTAACCGCTCTTAAAAGTGAACATATAATCGATTACTTTTTGAAATAATTGATTAGAATTTTAAATATATTTTAGATAGCGGTTAAATTGGAACCGCTATTATATGTTGACTTTTAAGAGCGGTTAAAATATTAACCGCTCTTAAAAGTGACACATATATGATAGCGGTTCCAGTTTAACCGCTCTTAAAAGTGAACATATAATAGCGGTTGCACGTTAACCGCTATCTAAAATATATTTAATATATAAAATATCTTGTAACCTAAACGAGATCGAGTCAGTTATTCACTTTATTCCCCTGATTTTCTCCCAACGAGCCTCCAAATTCGGGTGCCACACCACCTTATGACTGGTCACAACCACTCACCATCAGTCGTAGCCCTTCCGCGATGCCTATCACCTTCACCAACCTCACTTACTCTCGCCCCACCTTCACCGAAAATCACTCTAACACCCCCATCTCCGTCGGGCGATACGTAGCTTGGGTCGCCTCCACCATTAACCGTGAATCGCCTCCCTACCCATCCACTCACGACGGATCGAAGCGACAGCACGGTCCCTTGTCGAAGGTGAGGGCATGAACTTGATCCCCGAGGAGGTTGAAGTCGAGGTCGGGATCCGTATTCGGGTTTGTTTTTGCTTTATGTTTGTACATTATTCTGATTTATCATAATCCCGAGGAAAATAGGAAGTGTAAGGATGTGATTTCAAGTGTGTGATCTCGTTATATACTTGGTCACAGACCATATTTACTGGGCCTCAATTTGGGTTTTCTGTAATCTTGATTCATTGATTATTAGAGATAGCTTACATAGTTAAATAGTTAGAATAACATATTACAGCATGTAAAGAATAACATGTCTCATCTATTCAAAATAATCAACTCAACTCTGGAAATGTAGAGGAACATAGTTTTATAGTTAACTATGTAAGCTATGTCTAATATTGATGGTTGGGAAAAGCTAACTCATAAGTTTGGTAACTCTGTATTGATTCGTTGGTATTCCACATAAATTGATACATTATTGGGACATGCCTGGATGCATTAGTAATTGAATCTGGCCAAAAAATTTAATGAAATATAATTGTTCAAAATGTTGAGAAGCGGGGACAAGTTGATGAAGTGTGATTTATTAGTCATGATTATTTTCTTATGATTACTTTTTTATTGTGTTTCGATGTATCAGAGTCTCTGAGATGACTTAATTTTTCTTCATGCATGTGTTCATGTGTTTTAATTGAGATATAAATTTTATCATAGTTTGGCTCCATCTTAATTTTGCATGACATTGATGAATCATATTTCTTGATGGCAGCTTGAAGAGGTCAAGAAAGTTTCAACCTGAAGATAGACTCTTTTCATTATCTTTAGTGACCTCACCAGCGGTATGTTTTTGATATTCAGTGATATATGCTTTGAACAACAATAGAAAAAATAAGATGCACTAGTTAATGCTATATACGTTTTCTATGTAAGATAAGAAAAATATATCTTCGTACAGTTCATCTCTTGTTCGAGTTTGACATGCTTGTTTAGAAAAAAATGGGCATAACATAAATACTTTTGTTTGATAATGAAAGCATTAGAATGTCAACTTCTGGGAAGAGAAGAGGTGATTAGGACATGTTGGAAGAATGAGTTTTTTGCATTTTTGGTTACATCCATGATTCTGTGCTATTTTGATTTAATCCCCAGCCAAGAGTAATGGCAGAGTAGAGCTCAGTTAGGAAGTAAGGCAATTTGATCTGATGATACAATCAATTTGGAGCAGAAAACATTTCAGAGGTTTACTTTTGTAGAAATATGAAACAATTATTGAATTAGAAATTCATGCTAGACTCTCAGATATGACTATCCATACTGATTTTGAAAGGGGATTTATTTGTGGTGAGGTGAGTTGAGTTCATGAATATTGACATTTCTGGATTTAACCTGGTTGATTCTTCCTTTTATATATTTGCAAATATGTTTTAGTACACTGATTCCTTTTTTGTTCAAGCCTAATTGCTTGAAAGTCCAATGTTAAATTGGATTTGACAACATAAAAGTAGCTTAATATTATTATGTTGAATTCAATATTTAATCAATGTTCGATTTACTTGGAGCATAGTTTAATCAAAATCCAATGGTCAATTTCTTTTGCACAATTCATTCAATTGATCTTATTCTTTTCTATATTACAGAACATGGATGGTATTTCTTTCCATCGCAGTTGGATGTATGATAGATGTTATAGTGGTAGAAGAGGTTTGAAAGAGTCTTTTGTTATAGGGGTTGAAGAGTTTGTCGGATTTGCTCGACAATATGAGTATTACGAACGTTGATGGGGAATTCGATGTCCATGCACCAAATGCGATTGTACAAGAATTTTGAAGGATGAAATGGTCAAAGTTCACCTTTACAAGCAAGGGTTCAAACCAAATTATTGGATTTGGACGAGATCATGGAGAACGTGTGCTCGAAGTTGAAAATAATGTTGATGATACTTGTGTTAGCGGTGCATGTATTGATGTACACATGACTGAACAAGACCAATTTATGTCAATGCAAGAGATGATGTACAATTCTCTCTGGCAACATCAATCATTTGAAGGACCCAATTGTCTTAACATAGAAGAGTCACCAAATGAATCAATTCAAAGGTTTTATAATTTGTTGGCAAAGACAAATAAACCATTATTTGAGGGGGCAACAGATTCAAAATTGTCAATATGTGTTAGACTTTTAGCGTGCAAGTCAAATTGGAATATTCCTGATCAATGCTTAGACTTTATGACACGCATGTTGTTGGATGTCACACCTATAAAAGACAATTTACCAAAAACTTATTACGATGCCAAGAGGTTAGTATCAAAGTTGGGATTAGAAGTGAAGAAGATTGATTGTTGTGTGAGTGGGTGTATGCTTTTTTATGACAATGACAATGGCAAAAAAGATGCTACATTACTTCAATGTAAATTTTGTCAAAAGCCAAGATATCATGAGAAAAGTTTTGGAACAACCCATAAAAAGCCAGTTCCAGTAAAGTTCATGTTTTACTTGCCTATAATTCCTAGATTACAAAGAATATTTGCATCAATGCAAACTGCTAGGCAAATGACTAGGCACCATGACAGTAAAACTTCCGATGTATTACGCCATCCATCAGATGGTGAAGCTTGGAAACACTTTGATCAAAAACATCCAACTTTTGCTGCTGATCCATCCAATGTCAGACTTGAGTTATGTTCTGATGGATTTAATCCATATATTCAGGCTTCATCTTCACCTTATTCTTGTTGGCCTATCATTGTTACTCCATACAATCTTCCTCCTGGAATGTGCATGACCAAGCCATACATGTTTCTAACTTGCCTAATTCCGGGTCCATCCAATCCGAAGGCCTCTATTGATGTTTACTTAGAGCCTTTAATTGATGATTTGAAAAAATTGTGGAATGGTGTTCTCACATACGATATTTCAAAGAAACAAAATTTTATGACGAGGGCAGCTTTAATGTGGACAATTAATGATTTTCCCGCTTATGGGATGTTATCTGGTTGGGGGACTCATGGTAGATTGGCTTGTCCACATTGCATGGAGCATAAAAAATCATTTACATTAAATTATGGTCAGAAAAGTTGTTGGTTTGATTCGCATCGAAGGTTCTTACCAAATGATCATCCCTTTATAAGAAATATTAAAGTCTTTCGAAAGGGAGAAGTTGAAGTAGAAGGGTCACCTCCTCAGCTAACACCTACACAAGTTTGGAGAAGAGTAAAAGATTTACCAAAAGTAACTGAGTGTGGTATCACAAGGATAGAAGGATATGGAGAGTGGCATAATTGGACAAAACGAAGCATATTTTGGGATCTCCCGTATTGGAAAGATAATTTGTTGAGACACAATCTTGATGTAATGCATATAGAGAAGAATTTTTTTTTATAACATATTTAACACTGTGATGAATGTAAAAGGAAAGACAAAAGATAATGAGAAGGCGAGGAAGGATATTGCTTTGTATTGTAAGCGTCCAGACTTGGAGTTAAAGGCACAAGCTAGCGACAAAATTTTAAAGCCTAAAGCAAATTACACGTATACTATTGAACAAGCAAAGATAGTTTGTCATTGGTTAAAAGAACTTAGGATGCCCGATGGTTATTCTTCCAACTTGGCAAGATGTGCTGATGCTGAAAAGGGCAGGATTCATGGCATGAAAAGTCATGATTGTCATGTATTCAAGGAATGTTTACTTCCTATTGCATTTAGTGCGTTACCAGTACATATTTTGAATCCTCTTATTGAAATTAGTCATTTCTTCAAAGATTTGTGTTCTACAACGTTAAAGAGGGAAATGCTTATTAGGATGGAAGAAAATATTCCAATCATTCTTTGCAAGTTGGACAGAATATTTCCTCTTGCATTCTTTGATTCAATGGAACATCTCCCTATTCATCTTCCATATGAAGCTTGGCTCGGTGGACCAGTGCAATATAGGTGGATGTATCCATTTGAAAGGTGATGAAATGATTGTCCTATATGTGTTTTATATGTTATTTTGATTAGTTTGATCAATCATAATCTTGCTTCTTAAATTGTATAGATTCATGGGGGAGTCTAAACGATCGGTAAAAAATAAGGCTAAAGTTGAAAGATCAATTTGTGCAGCTTACTTGCATCGTGAGACGACATATTTTTGTTCTCATTATTTCAATAACTTCATGTTGTCACCAGGACAACCTAGAAATGAAATATATTTCCAAAGTCAAACACAATTGTCAGTGTTATCAGTATTCTGACAAGTTGGTCGTCCATCTGGGCGGGAGTTGACTCATTGGTTAACTGATGCTGAATTCAAGTCAGCTCATGTTCATGTTTTAATCAATTGTCAAGAAGTTAAACCGTACCTTGAGTACATTCAAAACACATATCTTTTCAATTTAATTATTAAATTCTTTGTCACATTCTTAAAGTAACCTTTTAGCATTTTCTATTTGGACAGCTCATTCTTGCAATCAGAGCAAATAAGTGAATCAGAAGCATCTGCTAGGATTCATGCAGAATTTCCTACATGGTTTAGGCAACAAGTATGTATGTTACCATTCTCTTTTAAATATGGTATATAGGTATTAATGCAATATTTGGTTCATTTTATATTTGTAGATCCATAATGAGCCATTTAGTGTGAAGAATCAAGACCTAAGGGATTTATCCAATCACCCTATGCGATGTGTTAAAGAATGGTACACATATTTTGTGAATGGATACAAAATTCATACAAATGCATGGAGCAAGGGAAAAAAGACAATAAACAGCGGTGTTTATGTTAAGGGTTTGACAGAAAGTGGTGACAATGATTTTTATGGAGTAATTATGAAAATATATGAGTTGGAGTACAATACTTCAAATTCTCCCAAAAAAGTTGTGGTTTTTTATTGTGAATGGTTTGATCCATCAAGAAGAGGTACAAAAGTGGATCCTAAATATAATATTGTAGATATTCG
Organism: Sphenostylis stenocarpa; assembly: GCA_963425845.1. Lineage (NCBI taxonomy): Eukaryota > Viridiplantae > Streptophyta > Magnoliopsida > Fabales > Fabaceae > Sphenostylis > Sphenostylis stenocarpa. Next base: position 23,231,721 of record OY731400.1, on the reverse strand, counting down.
AATGGGTTTAAGATATGAACCATTTGATCCATTTATCTTGCACATAATGTAAGACAAGTGTATTATGTTTCATATCCATCATTTCGAATAGACAAGCGTGGTTGGTGTGTTGCAATCAAAACAAAACCAAGAGGTCGTATTGATTCGGATGGTGTGGAAGAGGATTCCCCTTACCAAGTAGATGAAATGTTACATGGCAATGAAGTCATTGAAGTGGAAAGCATATTTGGATTACATGACTATGAAGCTAATCCTGAAGAATTGGAAGAGGAAGAGGAAGAGGATGACGATGACGATGACGATGAGGATGACGATAATGAGGATGAAGCCTAATGTTTCAAGAAAATTAGAAACATAAATGTTTTGATTTTGTAAAAAAACATATTGTACCCTTATCTGTTATGAATTATGTTATTAACTGAGTGTCCCTTAATTTATATGAGTTTTTACATCATAAGTTATTCATAATCTTATTTTTTTATGTATAGATATGTCCACAGGAGGTCCTGACCCACCTCGACCCCCACCCTCTGGTAGTGATAAAGGGAAGGGGAAGGTGATATCAAAGAAAAAGAGACCACACTACGTTTTGAAAGTGGTTTCCACAGATATACCTTCCACATGCACTACACCTAGACCATCCACTACACCTACACCATCCATTACACCTATATCATCCACACCCGTTGCACCCATACCATCGCCATCCTCTCGTTGTAGGACCTACACCATCCCCTTCACCCCTTATACCTATTGTACCCACACCATTCACAACACCATTCACTTCTATTTTACCACCCATACCATCCTCTCTTGCAGTTGTGGCACCCGCCTCCTCTCCAGTTGTGGCAACCACTCCTTCTCCATCTTCATTCCACTGTTGTGGCGTCGGCACCTTCCTCCTCTCCGGTTGTGGCACCCACTCCTTCTCCATCTCCATCCCCTATTGTGGCCTCGGGACCTTCCTCCTCTCAAGGTCACTCACCTACTGTAGATGTTGATTCAGAGGTTGAAGAAGATGTTCCTGCTATACATGATCGACCGATGATTGAACCTTATTATGGTCGACGGTAATATTTAATTTAAATTCTCCAATTTATTTATTATAACTAAGTTTTAGTCATTTTCAGCACATATGTAACTTGTATTAATTTTTATTTGTAATTAGGTTTCTACCATCCAGAGTTGCATCACAAGCTATAACAAAGAGTATTAAACAACAATTTCCTCAACCTTGGGCCACATGGGGAGTGATACCTAATAGTGATAAGGAGTCATTTTTTCAACGTTTTAAGGTAACTTAATCTTCTGTACATACTTAATTATTAGAAGCATGTTTAATGTTACTATTGATTTCCATTAATGTATATATAGCTATAATTATTGAATATATGTTTTGTAGTCATTTTTCTATAATGTGTATAACAATTTATACTTTTATAGATTAAGGTTCAGTGGAGACCACAACATGAACATCAAATAAAGAAGAATTTTCATTCCAAAGCATCTCACAGACTTAGTGAGATGTTTAGGGTGTTGAACATTCAAGGACTTGATGTTGCACTTGATGGGCATGAAGATTGTTGATTTTGATGATGATTCAAGAACTCAAAGACTTAGAGTGTTGAAGACTTGTTTTGTATTATAATAACTCTGTTTCAATTAGATTGAGTCTGTAATATTAGTGTTTAAGATAGCCGGTACATAGTCTGCACCTTAGAAGCTTCAAAAAGCTCAAATTTATCATCCAGGCTCGACTTTAATCGATTAAATAGGGAAATAATCGATTAAAACAGTGAGAAAAACCATTTTCTGTATCTGCTCATTGGTTTAATCGATTAAACCACCTGTTAATCGATTAACAGGCGATTTAATCGATTAACAGCCCTTTTAATCGATTAAAACAGAGAGTTTCAGGGTTCTGTTGATTTTGGCTCTATAATAATCGATTAATACTTCATTTAATCGATTATTTCAGTCAGATTTCGAATTTTAACTTCAAATCAACCCTATTTTTGAAAACCCTATTTCCAAGAACCCTAATTCTGAAATTCCTAATTCCCAAACCCTAATTGCTCTACTTAAGCTTCTCTATGGCACTCAGAAAAGTAGAACAACCATTTTCATACAAAAGTTAAGTGTTGTAGTGCCAGAGAACTGTTTGTTGCAAGAAAAAGGGGCTTTTGGAACCTGGTGTGGGCTAGAAGCGATAAGAATCACTAAGTGGAGTTCTTAGTGGATTGTGTGTTGTGCCGTCTCTAGGGAATGTTGTTCATCATCTCTTGTGGATTTCAAGAGAGGTGTTTTCTTATCTTTATCTTTTCAATTGTAATCTGTTTGTAACAACTTGATTATAGTGACAGCGTTAATCCTCTGTTTGAGTGATTAGCAACTGGACGTAGGGTCTTTTGATCCGAACCAGTATAAATTTTCTGTGTAAGATTCTCTTCTCTTCTCTATTTACATTTACACAGTTTTTAATCGGTAAAATTTGGGGAAAATTTTGAAAACCTAATTTTTGTTGAGAAACCAATTCACCCCCCTCTTGGTTTTTGTCCGACCACGCGAACATTCCGCTGCGCAATTCTAACAAGTGGTATCAGAGCTTGCTTTAATAGTCATTCAAATTGTCGAAAATGGCCGGACAAAATCAAACTTTTGCCGAAGGTGTGTCTATCAACAAACCCCCACTTTTTGCGGGTCAAAATTATCCTTTTTGGAAGGTACGAATGCAAATCTTTTTAGAGTCTGTTGATAGAGGCGTTTGGGATGCTATTTTAAACGGTCCATTTGTTCCTAAAGTTACAGAGAACGGTGTTGACGTTCTTAAACCTTTTTCTAGATTGACTACAGAGGAAAACAGAAAAGCACAATTTGACGTTAGGGCTAGAAATATAATTTCATCTGCTTTAACCCTTGACGAGTTTTACAGGATCTCTGTTTATAAAAGTGTTCAAGAGATGTGGGAAAAACTAAGAGTAACGTATGAAGGAACCGATGATAGTGACTCGATTTCAGAATCAAGTGACTCAGAAATAGAAGCTAACATTTGCTTGTTGGCAAAAGACAATATATCTTCCGACTTTGAGGTTAGTGATTCCGACTCATCCTCAAGTGATGATGAAAATGATTTTGATGAATTACGAAATGCATATGAAGAATTTTTTAATGCTTTTAAGGACTTGAAAAATGAATATAAAGTTGTGAAGAAGAATTTAAGTAGATCCGAAAGGGAGGTGGAGTCCTTAAAAACGAAAATTGTATGTTTAGAGGAAAAGAAGACATTAAAAACGAAAATCACATGTTTAGAGGAAAAAGAATCCTTAGAAACGAAAATTGTATGTTTAGATGAGAATGATGATAAGAACTTAGCATGTGCATCTTGTAAAGAGTATGAATATGACATAGATATTCTTAACCATTTGCTAGATAAAGCCGAAAAGGAGATAAGTGATTTTAAGAAGGATAAAATTGTTTTAGCTCAAAATAGTGTAAATCACCAAGTTCCTTTGAAAAAGCCTAAAAGGAAAAATAAAAGAGTATGGGTACAAAAAGGAACTAGAACATCTATGGTTAAAGATGCATCATATTCAAAAGTTACATCAAATGCATGCTTTTATTGTATGAAACATGGTCATACCTCAAATACATGTAAAATTAAACATTTTTGTATTCCTAAAGGAAAATATATTTGGGTTCCTATAGTTAAATGAATTTTTTGTCTGTTGTATTTATTCAAAGAAAATTGATCATTTAGTATGTTTTAAATAGAATGCTCATTAGGTCAATTATAAAATCAACTCCCTATGAATTGTTAAATGGTAGAAAGCCTAATGTTGCTCATTTGAAAATTTTTGGATGTAAGTGTTTTGTGTTAAATAATGGAAAAGATAACTTAGGAAAATTTGATTCTAAAGCCGATGAGGGCATTTTCTTAGGTTATTCATTAACTAGTAAGGCTTACAGGGTGTTTAATAGAAGAACTTTAAATATAGAAGAATCTATTCATGTTACTTTTGATGAGATTGTAGACCTTGGGGGAAATCCTCTTGAGTCAAATAAAGAACTTGCAGGTGATGATGAGTATATAAGAGAAGCTCTTGATGAATTATATTTGGAAGAAAATGAGCCTTCTCAAATGCCAGAATTAGTAAAAGAATGGCAATCACCTAGAGGACTCTCAATGGACAATATCATTGGTGATATTTCAAAAGGGGTAAGAACTAGAAACATGACTAACTTTTGTATGTCTGTAGCTTTTGTGTCATAGATAGAACCCAAAAATGTGGAGGAAGCACTTAAAGATGAACAATGGTGCATAGCTATGCAAGAAGAACTTAACCAATTTGAAAGGAATCAAGTCTGGGAATTATGTCCGTCGGAAATTTTGATTTTTCTTGTAGTGTTGATTCACATGCATGTTTGGAGCTAATTAAGGAAATTTTTGTTGTGATTAACCTCTAGCCAAATAAGCCTACCCTGAATCAATTCCCTTGATAGCTCCTTTGAGCCTATGTTTCCCTTTACTAAAGCTCATTACAAGCCTCAAGTGAAAAACCCATGATTACCTTTGTTAGAATCGCGCAGCGGAATGTTTGCATTTACAGACAAAAACCAAGAGGGGGGGGGGGTGAATTGGTTTCTTAAACAAAAATTAGGGTTTTAAAATTTTTCCTCAAATTTCACCGATTAAAATGTTGTGTAAAGTAAATAGATAAGGGATAGAAGATTACACAGTGGATTTATACTGGTTCGGATCAAAAGACCCTATGTCCAGTTGCTAATAACTCAAATAGAGGATTAATGTTGTCACTATAATCACAGTTTACAAACAAATTACAAATTGAAAAGATAAGGTAAAGAAAACACCTCTCTTGAGTCACACAAGAGATGAACACCTCCTTTGAATCCACAAAGGATGAAGAACAACTTTCCCTAGAGACGGCACAACATACAATCCACCAAGAAACCCACTCAGTGATTCTTATCACTTCTAGCCCACACTAGGTTTCAAAAGCCCCTTTTTCTTCCCTACAGAAGTTCTCTAGCAGTCACAACTCTTAACTTTTGTATGAAAAAGGTTTGTTCAATTTGCAGAGAGCCTTAACTTTTGTATGAAAAAGGTTTGTTCAATTTGCAGAGAGCCTTAGAGAACCTTAAGTAGAGAGAATAGGGTCTGGGAATTGGGGATTTTCGAAAACAGATGAATTGGGAATAGTGTTTTCGAAACTTGGTCCAAATTTGAATTTCAAAACACATAACAGACGCAAATAATCGATTATCTTGAGTGATAATTGATTATTCCAGAGCCATATTTGCAGGGGAACAAAACTGGGCCAGGATAATCGATTATCTAGCCAAATAATCGATTATCAGCCTATGATAATCGATTATCCTGAGTCATAATCGATTATCACAGAGAGGATTTCGTGAAAATGGTTTTCTTGCTGTAATAATCGATTATCCAGCGTGATAATCGATTATCATAGTGTAATTTTGATAAAAATGAGTTTTCAGAGCTTTTAAAGGATGGTCTATGTGCTGACTATCTTGGACTCTAATATTACAAACTAAAAAACATAAAAACAGAGTTATTACATAAGATCACAAGTCTTCAAATCTCTAAGTCCTTTATTCTTAAATCATCATCAAAATCTACAAGTTTGATATCCTTGTATGTTCAACATTCATATCCTTGTATGTTCAACATTCATATCCTTGTATGTTCAAAAACCTTAACCCTAGGGATTTTTGGAGCTTTGGAATCGTTTTGGGAATAACTGAATAAGTGTATGAGTGTATTTTTATTGGATGATATACTGGCTAGTTGGTTCCTTAATGTATAGTTTATGCAATTTAATTTTTCAAAACTAAATGTGAAAATTAAAAAGAAGTTCAAAAGAAAGAAAAGTGTTGTTGAGGAAAAGGAAATTGAAAGGATTGGTATTAGAGGTGTTTGAGCATGCTCCGATGTTTATTTTTGACTTATTCCCCATTTCTCCTCTAATTCCTAAGGTTCTTATGTCCCATATGATATCCTCCACCTTGTCCTTGGCTCCATTACAACCTTGGAAAGACCTTTTGTGCATGTGTTTTTTGTTGTTGATTTTAGAGGCTTGCCAAGTCTATGTGGTGCTTGTTTTTCATGGGTGCTTTAAGAGTAAATAGTAGCCTAAACACTTGAGTGATATAGTGCATATCTTATGAGGTTCTATTGATTTTTATTCCCCTCTTGAGCAGATTAATTTTCTTGATATGTTTTGAATTATTTGGACGATGTCCAAAGATGTCTGATTTCTTTGACTCTTTGAATGTTGGAGGTTGTCGATTCCTTTCGTTTCTCAGGTTTTATTAAGGAGTATGTAAATCTATTTTTTTTTTCTGTCCTTTGCATGATTTTCTTTAAATATTTTTGGATTTGTTTCCCTGCTCTGCTGCATTTCATGATTTTGCCCAGGAGTGGAAAAGGCTAAGTATGAGGGTATTTGATGGAACATATTTTATTGCGTAAATACATATCATTATGACCCTAATTACTCTCACAATTAAACTTAATTTCGTGGTAATATGATGTTTGTTATCTGTCATTTGAATTATATACTTAATTGCAAAACTAATTAATTTTCGTATTTATTGGCAGTTTGACCTTTTCTCAGTAATAAAGCCCTATCTGGAGCTACAGAACTCCAAATTGAGAAATTAAAAGTGTGTTGTAAAGCTAAGAGGAAAAGCTGCAAATATCTCCCTCACGTAGATTGTCCAAATCTAACGGGAAGATGGCCAAATTGAGTACGAAAAACTACCACGGAAGCTGCTCTGCAGTGAGTGAATAAGAATTGTTATGAGCCCACTTGGAGAAACGTAGGTTAAATAGCCATGCAGAGAAAGAATAAAGGGAGATTAGGGGTTTTACACAGAGAATATACGTACAGAGGTAACATCGATACTAGGGTTTTATGTAGAGTTTTATTTTGGTTTGTTCTGCATTTTGTTCAGTTTCAATTCTACAATTCATTTTCAATTCTGCAGTTCAGGTTCAATTTCAAATTCCAATTGCAATTTCAATTTTGCACGTATTTAGTTTTCTGAATTTTCAATTTCAATTTACTACTGCAATTTAAATTTCAGTAATTTAGTATTCAAATTCAATTTCTTAATTTAATTTCATTCCGATTTTATAATTAAATTCCAATTTCTTATTATTGTGATAATTAAGTATTGATGGATAGCTAAATATTTGTATTGATTTTCTGAGGAGAATACAAGTAGATTTTTGAAGTTTTGTTCTTCAATTTCATTTCGTTTGTTCTTTTAACTCTTCATCTTCTAATCTCAGTGTTGAATTATAATCTGCTTATGCTTAATAAACCGAAACTAATATCACAGTTTGCTTAATTCTGTGTTAGAGATGAGATTATGTGATATATGCAATGCTTAATTGTATAAGGATAATTTGGGGTTAATCTTCGCTTAGTTGATTAATTTCATATTGGAATAAGGGTTAAAGCTAATTTGAGATTAATCTTCGCTTAGTTAATTAATTTTGGATTATAATATAATTTGGGATTTATCTTCGCTCGCATTTTTATAATCTACTTTTGTTCTGTTTCATCTAATATTTTAAATCTGAAAAATCCCCCCGTTTGTTTCTGTTCTAATTCAAAAAATTGACAAGCTTTGATAAGAATTCGTGGTCTTTGGGAGACGACCTAGGAAAACTTCATAGTACTACATTGATCTGTTTTAATTATTTGACCGAGTATGACATCGATCAGTACTCGTACCTCAATGTTTATTTAAAAGGAGAGGATATGATGACGTGAGTGGTCGTACCCGTACCTCAAAGTTTATTTAAAAGGAGAGGATATGATGACGCGAGTGGTCGTACCCGTACCTCAAAGTTTATTTAAAAGGAGAGAACATGACGACGCAAATGACTATACTCGTACCTCAAAGTTTATTTAAAATAGAGGACATGATGACGCGAGTGGTTGTACCCATACCTCAAGGTTTATTATAGAAAAAGGAAAGAAATTTATGAAGGATCGGACATCCAAATAACCTAAATCAAGGCACAAGGCTAGCGACCCTGATCGGACTGTCGGGCCAATAGCCCTGATCGGACCATGGGGACGACAACCCTAATCAGATGTGGGGCCGACAACCCTAAATCAAATAATGAAAAGACCAATAGCTACAATCGTCACTGCTCAAATGTACATCACACCTAATAATAGCCTAATATACCTCAAAACACAATCCAAACAATGTATAATAACAAAAACCATGTAAAGTAATGAAAGTCGTAGAATAAATACTATGAGACCAAGAAAAAATCATATGTTCATCAAAGTTAGGCTTTGAATGAAAATTTGACAGTATAACGACGTAACTATAAGACCCACGATCTTGACAGCCAAGTACAAGTAAGATTTTCGCAACACAATTCACAGAATTGATAGGAAGAATGAACACCACAACTAAGATATACTACAAACTAAGCTTTGGATGAAACTCAATATCCCTATTTGAAATTACACGACACATCAAGGTGGAGACGATTATATTGAAATTACTAGGAAACTCAATCCACAATCAGGCACGAAAGACGTGATTTGGATTAGTGATTTGGGGCACGAAAGAGGTGCTTTGATGTGAATGAGGGGAAGTAGTGGGTGCAGTTACTCGATGTTGGTGCGGTGGTAAGAATGGGGGGAAGGATCAAGGTGGAGAAAGGAAGGAGGAGTGAGACTATGGCTAGTTTTTGGACTAGAAGGCACGGTGAGGGTGAGTCCTAGAGTGGTAGACAATGAGTATTGGTGGCAAGGGAGTGATTGAATGAGACTTGGGGGTGGGGGGGGGGGGGGAAGTGCGAAAGGCACGAGCCACGCTGGTGAGGCCCGCGAATTAGGATGCTGAGAGGTGCACGAGGGATGGGATCTAGTGACAAAAAAAGAAATAAATAAAAAAGAACCTTCCCAATGCAAAACAAATGAGACAAGAAAAATATGAGGGAATACCTTAAAATGTGGCCTAATTCCAGCCTCCCAATTTCTAACTTCAACCTCTCTTGTGCGGCTCCCCAAAAACAATCTCCCCTCTTCCTCAATACTGTTCTCTTATTAAAGCTAAAAATTAGGTCAAAAGTTGGAGACCTAGGGTAAAAGCGAGTTGGCCCTTTTCTCCTTTTTTATTTTCTTTTATTTTTTTTTCATTTTGTTTATGAAGAAAAATGTACTTTAAAATTTTATTTTATTTTTCTCCCCTTTCTCTCTTTTTTTATTATTATTATTATTAGGATTTTTTTAAAATAAACTTTGTTATTTATTTTTTTCTACCCGAACGAAATTGGGTGCTGACAACAGTAAAATTATTTATGTATAATATGCAATCATTAGGATATGCATGTATCTTGTACTCTAAACCCATTGGACATAGTATCTTCTTTGCCTCATAGTTAGGATTAGGTAATATGTTATCTCGGGAAGCATCTCCTTCAACAACTCCAATAATTCAGTGAAACTATTATTAGTCCATCCATTTCTTGCTTTTAAACTGAACAATCTTAAAGGTGTTGATAATCTTGTAAAATTGCATCCTGTGTACAATTGTTGATCAAAATCAGATTTCAAAGAATCATACATATGTGCTATCTGAATATTTTCTTCACCAATGTCACGTATCATATCTTCTAAATTATCATCCATCCCCTTTTAAAAAAAATTATTATTGACATAGTTGGGGTGTTTAATATTTCTCCATGCCATGACTATATTATACAATACCATAGACAAATAAGTGATCATGTATATCCCCAAGTTCATGATGAATTTGATTTAAACAACAAATGCAAGGACAATAATATGTCTCTTTGATAAATTTTCCATTTTCATGAACAAATTTCAAAAATTCCTCAACTCCCTTTTCATACTCTTCGATAATACGACATATATTGATCCAACTCCGATCTATACCTACCTATGTTATAAATTTTCCTCACTCCTAGAGATTCAAACACAAATTCATATTACTAAAAAATAATATACAAACAACAAAAAACATGGGATTCAAACATCTAAATTGTGAAAACATAAAAATGCAGTGTATACCATAAATACACTCAAACGAATAAACAGATAATCACAAACTACAACAGTTCAATTTCAATAACAATTTAGTGGAGACCTTCATGCAATAATGTGATTGAGAGTTCTAGAAACAATCACGGATTCAATTTGAAGATAAAAGAGGAGACATAGAACACTAACCTCAAATATACAAAAAACGCTCTAAAACTCGAATTCAATCGGAGAGAAACATCAACCACCATAATGGGACACAATATAGATGTTTTCATCACTCACTGATCGAAATGTAAGTTGGGAGGAGCTGGAATGATCGTTGTCACTGTCATCACTCAAAAATTGATGGAGGACCATCTGGCTGCAACACATTGGGCCTAACCACATTGGGCCTCAAATAAGGCCCAAACAACCATTTAGGTCACAACACATTGGGACTCAACCAAGGCCCAAGAGTTAAGGGATAGAAGAGGAAGTTTCCCCAAGAGCACTCCTCCTTTGGAGTCTCTCTTATTAGAATCCTCTTTTACCTCTTTACTATGTATAAAATTATAAAACATATTTTTGCCTTTTTTGTAGGAGATGCTTGACCCAACACACAAGACCATGACCCAACACAAAATGCATGACCCAAGAGCTTGATATGGTTGCATGAAGAGAACCACGACCACCCTTCACTCATTCCACTTGGTTGCACATCAAGGAGTCTTAGGGGTATATAAACATTTGAAAACTTCTTCCCCATTTCGATATGGGACCTTGAACGAATGGTACAAGAAAGAAAGGCACAAGGGAGAGCTTGGGTTGAACCAAAAGGAGAGTTGCATCTTGTCCCAAAGCATAGTCTTGGTCAAACCTTTTGTCCTAGCTTAATTTCGACCACATAAAAGCTAGAAGTCCAAGTTCTATTCTTGATTGCAACTTTGGAGAGCTATCACCTATATAAATACTTGAAGGGGTTTCACTTAAAAAAAGAGGACAAGGTTCAAGTCTTGGCTGCAACAAAAAGGGAATACATCATTTTAGCTTCTCAAATTTGGCCAAAGCACTCCAAACACTCAAGGAGGTTCAAGGTTCAACTCTTGGTTGCAAAATTTAATATTTTTTTGATATATAAACTCATAAATGTAATTAAAAGTGGTATAGGTGGGACTTGAAGCTAGGAACTTCGGTCATCACTTGTATAAGGCAAAATTAGTACCACATTCCTCAAGTGAGTGAGTGATTGAGAGGGGAACAACTGTATATATGACCCCTTGTGTAGCTTTTTGAATCACATTTGAATGAAGTCAAAACTTGTGTGTGGAAATTGCATACTTTGCTTGTACTATGAATTGAATTATCTTCAAGTGTCTTTGAAGATTTTTTTTCTCCTATTCTCCTAACAAGGAACCTTCCTTGGAGGAGCTAGTGCCAAGTTTCTTTATAAACTTGGGAAAGAATTTTGGTTCACCTTGGGTGCTCAAGGTGTGAGGTTTTCGGCATCATCCATGGTGGAAGGAGGGAGAATATTTCCATCAATTTGGTATCAGAGCTGGTCATGGAGGTCTTCAAGAGATAAGTACATTCATCTTTCCTTCTTTCTTGTGTTTGAATTTTCGTCTTGTATGCCATTTTTTTAAGTCCTTTTAATTGAGTCATATGCCACTGGTCATAGAGTCTTTTTAATTGATTCATTACTTTGTTCCTTTCTTGAATCAATTGTTTAGGAATTCTTAAATATGTTGTATATGTAACCATAGAATTTTATTACTTAGCTTTCAATTTTATAATCTTCTATATTGTCTTAAATAGTCATTAAATGTTCATAATTCCATAGTTGTTGTCTAACATATGTTAGAAAATAGAAATTGTTGTTGAGAAAAATAATAAAACCAAGTTTGTATACTAGGAACCAAACCATGTATATTAGCTTGTACCATAGATTATATTCTTTTGTTATTAGATCATTGGCAAAATACAAAACATAAAATTCTTGTACAAGCTGAGATTGGTCTAGACTTTATTTAATTTTTGAAAGTTGAATCAATTGTGGATTAATATGCTATGATAATGTTTGGACTTATGTGGAAATAATGTCATAAAAATTGAGTTGAAATTTATTTGGTGAGAAAAGGCTTAAGTCTTGTAAAGAACAAAAGCAATTGAATTGTGAAGTTGATAAGAAAAGAAATTAAAAGAGAAATTTTGAAACTTAATAAAAATAAAGTTTGAAAGTAAGATTGCAACTCTTAAATAAGACCCACACTCCTTGAAATAATAGTTGAATTGAAAAAATTGCATCTATAAAAAGATGGATAGGGGTGTATGAATCGGTCAAAATTAAATTGGGCTTGTAAAGTGATTCAACTTTAGTCTTTTTCTTTTGTAATCCATTCTAGATCCATTCTTAGGCTTCTTTCGAGTGCCTTCCTTTAAAATTTACCAAATTTTCTTACTTGTCTTTTTTGAATTTCTTAAGTTTGTCAAATAATAAATTCTAATAACTTGATTGTTTCCAATTCTTGCTTGACCTTTTCTTGTATTTTTTATTCTTGTATTTTTTATTCTTGCATCTTGAGCACTCAAAGAAACAATATAACCATTTTACTTTTCCTTGTTTCTTGGAAACTCACTTCTTCTTCAAGGTATCATCTTAGGTGTTGTTGAGAAGAAAGGAGAAAGTGTTCTTCAAGAAAGCTTGGGAAACAAGAATTAGGGTGCAAGAGAGTGAAACACTTGACCAAGTGAGGAACCCTTAAGTAGTGGCAGAAAAATTCACCATTTTCCATCACAAAACAAGCCTTGCAGGAAAAATTTTGTCACAAAAAGCATTACTAAAAAAATTTTGTGCTAAAATCTTTGTTGTAATTTTGTCATGGATTTTGTTGTTTTTTATAATTCTTGTTATAAATTTTGGTTTTGTAGGTGTCTTGGGAAAATGTCGTTGGTACAATCTCATCTCCTACTTTAAACATTGTAATAGTTTCACGAATTAGTCTTGTGGAATTGTCCCAAGAGGCTCATTAAGTGTCACTTGGGCTTTCACTCTAGGTTTCTATCTAGTTTACTTTGTGTAAATTTTTACAAGTAGAATTTAATTTTTCTGTGACAAAATCTAGGTGAGTCTTTAAACGACTAGTTGACCTTCCTTTGGTCTTAGGGGTCCATCGCACACACACTTGAAAAACTTCTTTTGTGAAAACCTTTGTCACTTCATTTTTGTGAAAAACAAATTTTCAAATTATTGTGAAAATCTTTCTTAAACAAAAATGAGTAACCATTATCATGCACCTTCAAGTCATTCTAGCGTGGGTGGGAGCTACTCTAGATCTAGGGAACACTTTTTCGTTAAGGACAAACTTAGAACTTTAGAAGAGAAAATTTAAAAAAAGAGATAAGAAAATAAGAGCTATGTTTGCCCAACTTTTAAATGATAAAAACAAAAATAGAAATATAAGAGAGGGTTCTAGGAGAAGACAAGAACACCATGAGGAACCTCACTCACATGATGTAGAAAGTACTTTCTACATCGGTTCCCGAATGAACCGATGTGGAAAGTATTTTTATTGACATATTCAATGTCGGTTCTGTTTGTAACCAATGTAGAAAGTGTTTTTATTTTTCTTTTCAGCCAAAAATTTGCTTAAGTAAGAGAATTGTCACTAGCGTAATTCGAACCCAATACCTTAAAGTTGGAGGCTGATACTCCAATCACTAAACTACTAGAATTTTCTAATAATAACTTACAAATAAATTATATTTATATACAAATAAATATATATCCGTATAAATACATAAATATAAAATATATAAACACAAATATATTTATATATTTTGATATATTTATATAGTTATATAGTTATATATTTATATATTTATATGTTGCATGTGAGGGCGTGCTCGAGGGTGAAAGTGGGATTGACTCTCGCTTGTGCGAAAATACATTAAAGCTCACGGAAATTCACTCGTTCAAGCAAAATTATCTCGCTTGAGCGAAAATTGGTATTTTTCGCTTTAGTGAATGACGCGTTTCCCAAATTTATTTTATATCATTATATAAATAAATTATAAAGATTATATTGTGTCATTAAATTACAAACCCATATAAAGAGGCCTGCTCACAAATTTGACATCAAATTTTGAAAACCCACTTGACACACACTTTCACCTTCGAGTGTGGCCTCACATCCAACATATAAATATATAAATATATAACTATATAAATATATCAAAATATGTAAATATATTTGTATTTATTTATTTTATACTTATAAATTTACACGGATATATATTTATTTGTATATAAATATAATTTATTTGTAAGTTATTATCAGAAAATTCTAGTAGTTTAGTGGTTGGAGTATCAGCCTCCAACTCTAAGGTACTAGGTTAGAATCCTGTCGGTGACAACTCTCTTAAAAATTTAATGTGGTAATGATTCAAACTTTTAAAAAACACCTAGGCGGCATAAACCTAGAGTGGAACATCATAAGGAACCTAAGGTAGACCTTCCTCCCTTCCATGGTAAGGATAATATTGAAGAATATTTAGATTAGGCGGCATAGACCTAGAGTGGAACATCATAAGGAACCTAAGGTAGACCTTCCTCCCTTCCATGGTAAGGATAATATTGAAGAATATTTAGATTGGGAGATGAAGGTAGAACAACTGTTTGAGTTCCATAAAATTAATGAAGAAAGAAGGGTGCCCATGGAAATCCTTAGTTTTCAAGGCCATGCATTACATTGCTGGACTTCCTTAGTGAGAGAGAGAAGAATACATCATGAACCCCAAGTCCGATATTGGAACGAATTAAGGAGTGCCCTTAGGAAAAGGCATGTACCCTCATACTATGATAGGGAGTTAATGGACAAGCTTCAAATACTCCAACAAAAAAAATGTTAGTAGAGGAGTATAGAAAGAAAATGGAACTCCTATTGATGAGGGTTAGAGTTGCTAGGTTCCAGAGTGGCCTTAACCTAGAGATTAGGGATAGAGTTGATCTATTGCCTTATACTAACTTAAACGAACTAGTTCAACTTTGTGTAAGGGTAGAACAACAACTTAAAAGAAAATATTCTCATAGGAGAGACTACCTTAACACATCTATTCCTAAGGAAGATTTTAAGAGGGAGGGTTACCCCTCCACATCTAGGGATGAAGGGTCACGAAAGAATAAAGAAAAAGAAATATATAAAAGAAAAGAACCTTCTAAAGGGGTTAGAACTAGAGACATTCAATGCTTTCAATGTCTTGGAAGAGGGCACTATGCTTCTGCCTGTCCCAATAAAAAAGGTTATGCTTTTAAAAGACCAAGAGATCATAAGTGAGGATGAAGCCCACTCTTCACCAAGTGAAGAGGAAGTTTTAAACTCTGAGGGAGAAATTCTCCCTTGTGAAGGAGAATTACTTGTAGTGAGAAGGCTTCTCAGAAGCCAACCTCATGACTTGAAACAATCCCAACGGGAAAACCTATTCCACACAAGATGTGAAGTTTTGAAAAACACTTGTTCTTTAATTGTGGATAGTTGTTCTTGTTGCAATTGTTGTAGTTCTAGATTGGTGGAAAAACTAGCCTTAACTACTACACCCCACCCAAAACCTTACAAACTTCAATGTCTCAATGAAGATGGTGGTATAGTAGTTAATAAACAAGTAGATATACCAATATCTATAGGAACTTACAAAGAAAATATTTTGTGCAATGTAGTTCCTATGGATGCTGGGCATATCCTACTTGGTAGGCCATGACAACATGATATACAAAATATCCATGATGGCCACACCAACAAGATAAGTTTCCTTCACAATAACAGAAAAATAATTTTGTGTCCCCTCACACCTCAACAAGTGAGGGAGGATCAAATAAAAATTAAAATTAAAATTGTAAAAGAGAAAAAAAAAAGTCAAAACAAAAACATTATCTTTTAAAAAAAATTGAATTGAGAAGGAATAGGGTTTGGGGGTTTTGTGCTCCCTCCAAAAGAGTTGTTCAACAAAAACTTTTCAAAATAAATTTCTCCCCTAAAGTTTGAACAACCTCTTTTCCTTCTCTCATAAAAAGGACATTTGCTGCCACAAGTCACAAACTTAATTTTCTATCACATGGGGTATAACATAATTTTGAGAATAATTATCTATTTCCCAAAGAATTACATTATGAACTTCCACTTTTAGGGAATAGAACATTGAATGAACCCCTTGAGATAGAAAATCAAGTAAGTGACTTGCTAAAGAAGGGTTAGGATCATGGAGAGTCTCAGTCCTTGTATTATACCTAGATTAGATCTCTCACTTTTAATAAATACCTAGATTAGATCTCCAACTTTTAAATAAATTATTTTCTTTTATAGGGAAGATTTGGATCTAGGGTCAGATCTTTTTGAAGAGGGAGGGTCTGATGGAGGATCATCTGGGCTATAACACATTAGGTCTCACCACATTGGGCTTTAACACACTAGGCTTCAAATAAGGCCCAAACTTGAAGGGGTTGGACTTAAGGCTCAAGTCTTGGCTTTAACAAAAAGGGAATACATCATTTTAGCTTCTCAAATTCTGCCGAAGCACTCCAAACACGCAAGGAGGTCCAAGGTTCAACTCTTGGTTGCAACATTTGAGAGTTTTTTGAAAGCACTATGGGGAGATTGATAGCAATGTGAAACATTTCCCTACATTCTGAAGAAGATGATTTTGATGAAGATTCAAGTCAACACCATTCAATACTCAAGCAAGCCTAAGATGAAGCCTGAAGACCATATATACATTCTGAAGAAGATGATTTTTGATAAAGATTCAAGTCGATATTATTCAAGACTCAAGCAAGCCAAAGATGAAACATGAAGACTAGATAGAGTCTTAAAACACTAGATATGGAGGTACAAGTTGATGAAGTAATATTGTGCATAAGCCTCCAAAACACAAGTGTGATAAAATTTTGTATTATGACATTTTTCACTATCATAATCGATTATGTTAGCAACATAATCGATTATGATGCTTCAAGTGATGAAAATTGATTTTGCCTCTATCATAATCAATTACATAAGTGTCATAATTGATTATGTAAGTAACATAATCAATTATATAAGTGTAATAATCGATTATGATGCATCTGAAATGAAAAATTGACTTTGGCACTATCATAATCGATTATACAAGTGACATAATCGATTATGGCAGTTCGAATTTGAAAAATAAATCTATTTTTGAATAATTATAGTTGTTGAATACTTTCTGATTTTTCTCCACAAATTTATTACTGAGCAACAACTACTTTTGATTTTGAAACTGAAGTTTTCATTGCTATTTTTCTATTTAAATGAATTTTGATGAAAAATCAAAACACACAATCACAGAATTCGAAAATATAGTTTACAGATATTCAGTTTTAAGAAATTCATACTGAGCAAGGCAACAAAGCATCTTTAGGTTTTCTGAGAAAACTTTTTCATATTCCCCTCTACACTTTCATTCTTAATCACACTTGTTCTTGGAGGTTGGCATTCTACAGGCTTCTACAATTTGTTGTCTCCATTACCAGGCGTGACTGTTCTTATTTAATTGATTGTGTTATTTAGGGTTTCCTGTGTGGGAACTATTCATCCTTAGTGGGATTCTAAGGAGGTTGTTGAAAATGCAAGGATATGATGTTTAAAAATTTTGATGATGATACAAGAACAAAGTACTTCAAGATTAGAAGACTCATACACATTTGTAATAGTTTGTAATAACTCTGTTTAGTCATCTTGAGTGTGTAAAAATAGAGTCCAAAATAGTCAGCAGTTAGTTTGTCCACAAAAGTTTCATTATTGTCAAAACTGCACTATGATAATCGATTATCACTAAGGATAATCGATTATCCAATTAAAAATTTGATTTGTGAAAATAACTCTGGAATAATCGATTATTGCTCTAGGATAATTGATTATCCTGGTAACTCTTGGATTTCTAAAATCGATTCTAGAATAATCGATTATCACTCATGATAATCGATTATCCAGGACAACTTTGGTTTTCTGATAAAAGCTCCTGTGATAATCGATTATCACTAAGGATAATCGATTATCCATGGCAGTTATGAATTTGAAATTTGATTTTTAACCTAATTTTTGGGAAAACTCTATTTAAAGTGTAACATCCTAATTCTTAGTACCTTTAAAAATTTTGTCAAAATTTTAATAATTAAATTATTAGGAATTAAGGAAAGTGACTATAGAGTTTTATGTTTGTTAGATTATTTGTGATTTTTCGGAATTTTTTTTTTAAATAAAAAAAATAATAATAATAAAATAATAATAAAATAATAATATATCTTAAAATTTAGATTTTAACTTTGAAACAGACACTCACTCTGCAACTTCCTGTAACTTCTACCTTTCTCTCATTTCTCGCTTTCTCTCAAACCTTCCTCACTTTGAAGTTTGATTTTGAGGGGGAAATATTGATTTTCTTGAGAAACTCCAAGAGGTAAGTTGGTTTATCTCAATCTCCTCTACATTTCTACCGTTTTATTTTTCAAAACGGTGCATTTTCAAAAATTTTCCTCACTTGGCTAAGCTTAAATGGGAGTAGAAAGAGTGTTATTGTAGGTTTTACACCTAGGACACTAGAATAATACTTACAATTGAGGATTAGAAGTGATTAAGCTAAAAACCTTAAGCACCCTAATTCGTAAGTCACTGTTCATTGAATTTTGGGACGTTTGTGAACAGAATTAGGAATTGATATCTTCATAAAAGTTGTAGCCCTTTAAGTTATAGAAATTTAGAAACTTGTTTCACATCAAACGGATATTTTCAGCTCAAGTAATGTTCATTTTACTGTCAAGTGCTATAGCTGTGAAGTTAAGAGGTTGCCCTGTTTCAACAGCCTCGGTTTTTGAATTACTGGGATTGATACGTGTGAAATTAGGACTTGATTTCTTCATAAAAGTTGTAGGAAATTATATTTCCGAAATTTAGAAATTTGTTTCATGTCAATAACTTATGTGTAGCATGAGTTATAGTCAAATTACCAAGGCATGTTCAGAGTGTTATTGTAGTTGAGCCATGTTGGAAACAACCACTGTAAACTGAAAAACTGCATTTATTCTACAAGGTATTTGAATTTATTTCCTTCATCAATATTGTAGGTAATTAAGTTATTGAAATTTTGGCTCTTACCTCATGCCAAAACAGTTTATATAACTCTAGGAAATTCTGAAATACTGAACCTTGTCCATATTTGTTATTAGGATTCTTCCTACTCTAAGTGTATTACTTCCATTACTCTCTTCTACTTGTATTAATTCCATTAGCATCAATTTAGGCCCTAAAAATGATTTTATAACTCAAAGAACCATAGTCTTGAATTTTAGAATTTTAGGCTATGAAGGAGGTGAGATTTTAGAGGTCTAATATGGTTGGAATTAAGGATTTAATTGGGGTATTTAATTGGCATGTAGGAGACTACTTAGAGATGCAAAGAGGAGACCCAAAGACTTGATAGATTATTTGATCAAGAGTTACTCTTCACCAAGTTACAACATAAGGTAAGGGGTAGGATAACTTTTATAATTCATTTTTGCTTGAAATAGCATTGAGAAGAAGTCCCTTACTTCTAAGTTAATTAGAAATTTATTTGGAATTATTTGAATGTCATTTCTATTTTTGATGAATTTTTAAAGTTTTAAGATTATGTGAAATTTATGGCTTCTAAATGGAGCAACTTGAGTGTATGGAACCTTGTATGATTATAAGGCATCCATGAATGTTGTTTGAATCGATTGCTTAATCATTAGTAATTTTATATGATTTATTGATGAATTTAGATTGAGAATTAGCATATTTCTATGTTTAGTATTCGATAATTGCTTTAAATTGATTATTGAGATATATTGTATATATGTTATGAAGCATGATAAGTAGAAAATTATTGTGCAATGTTTTTGTTAAGATGGATTAACATATAGAATTGCATTGTATAATTTGGTGGAATGGAGGAAAGGTGTGAGAAATGAACTATGTGAGAAAGAAAACTATTTTTTATATATATTAAATTGAATTTTATAATTTAATTATGAAGTGAAATTTTATATTTTTATTTAATTAATAAATATTTTTCAAAAGTATTGGAATAATTTTGATCTAGGAGAAAACAAGTAATTGTAAGTGAAAATGAATTTTTAATAATTTTGAGGAAATTATTTGCAATTATTATTATTATTTAAGAAAAATAAATTAAAATTGAGAAAATTATGATTTTGAGTGATGATGAATATGATGAGGTGGAAGGATGATTTGGTGAAAAGTAGAAGTGTTCTGGGCTGTTTTTGGTTATTTTACAGGTGTTAAAAATTTTGGGAATGTCCGATTTACGGGGAAACTCTGTCATATTTTTTTAGAAATAACCTAGTATTATTTTGAAGAAGTTAAGATGTGATTTAAGTATAATGAGGTGAAACAAATTTGAAAGAGTGTGAAGAAGTTATGATAAGTCATGCATCATGTTCATGAGTCGGAGATTGAGTGTATGAGGAGGATATGGAAAATCGTGGTCGGTTCCATGCTAACCTCGGGGATGATTTAGTGTGATCGAGCTCATATGTGGCTCGAGCTCGCTACCTAAGCCGTGAGACTCTCACTACCAAGCTTGATTATCCTGACTAAAGCCCCGTGGTTTCTCATGATCAGTTGAGCTGGACAAGTAATTATGAGTATACTACCGCAAGGCGGTGAGAGGTTCCAGTGAAACTCCTGATCCTTCTCGAAAAGAAAAAAGAAAATAAAAGAGAAAGTGGTTTTGGGATCCCCATGGTCTTGCATACTAGGATGTGTCCTAGAAAAGATTAGTGAATACATTGCATTCATAATATCATATCATTTGTGTGCTGATTACTAGTATGTTTGTATATGTAATTTCTAATTAACCCAATGTTATTTGCATGCTCTAAGTGAATATAAAGTTGTCTTACCCTTTCTGTGCATGTATTGTTATTATGAAATGTTTGCATAGGTGACGTTGAACACAACTCATCCCTGGTATCATCTCCAAGTAAAGTTTAAATACGATCACTGCAAGTACTAAGTAGAAGACTTGATCGGACACCACTACAGTGCTACAAGAGATACTTCATTTTAGTGGAAGTACAGAATATATCTCCTCTTTAGTTGGGTTGTATAATTAGTTTGTCTAGTTAGTTTGTTTGCTCTGGTATTGTGAACCCTTGTTAGGTGTATTTTGGGATGACTTTATGTATATTTACTATCTAATTATACTTGACACTTATGAATGATATGTATATTAATCACTAAGTGTATGCTCTAATTATTGTGTACTTTACTTCTACAAGACTGTATTGGTAATCAAATACTAAGAGGAACCAATAATAATTGATAAATCATAATAAAGTGAATGTTGGTATTAAAGGTGTCACATAAAGGGTCTCTCATGTTCTCTGAAAATAACCTTTTTGATACTTAGAAGTTAAGAGTTGTATTTGCTGAGAGAACTTTGAGTAGTGAGCAAACATGGGCTTTGAAAACCTAGTGTGGGCAAAAGGCGATATGAATCACTGAGTGGGTTTCTCAGTGCATTGAGTGTTGTGTTGTCTCTAGGAAAGTTGTCTTCATCCTTTGTGGCTTCAAAGGAGGTGTTCATCTTTTATATGACTCAAGAGAGGTGTTTTCTAATCCTTTTTATTTGTAATCTGTTTATCTGTTTGAACCATTATTTTAGTGACTAAGTTAATCTTCTTTTAGAGTGATTAACAACTAGACATAAGGTTTTTTTATCTGAACCAGTATAAAATATTTGTGTGATCTTCTTCCCTTGTCTCTTTACTTTTCAAGTGCTCTATTATATTAAAAGAAAGAATCAATACCTGTTAATCGGTAAAATCTTGCGAAATTTTTTACAGAGCTAATTTTTATAACAAACCAATTCCTGCCCCCCCCCCCCCCCGTCTTGATTTGTTCAGAGGAGGTGTTCATCCTTTGATTTGTTCAAGGAGGTGTTCATCCTTTGTGGGTTGCAAAGGAGGCGATTGTTCATCCCTTGATTGGTTCAGGGGAGGTGTTCATCCTTTGATTTGTTCAGAGGAGGTGTTCATCTCTAGTGGGATTCTAGAGAGGTGGTTATCTTTTTAATTAGTTTACTGTTAATAGGTTCTTCTGCAAAGTTGATTGTAATTTGTAAACTAAAGTTTAAAGGTAGTGAATTGGGTTGTCTCTCCCGTATTAAAGGAGACAGGGCATTGGATGTAGGGTTGGCTTGACCCAAACCAGTATAAATTTCTGTGTGTTTTTCTCTTCCCTATACCTCTGTGCTTACATCCTTCCCTTTATCTCTCTGATTATATCACTTCCGCTTTATCTGTATTTTATCTGATAATTAAAATTGAATTAACAAATTATTGAACATCTAAAATAAAGTTTTAATTTGGCATCTAATTAATTTGTGCATCTATTCACCCCCGCTCTAGATGTCATTTCTCTAACAAGTGGTATTAGAGCTTGGTTAGATAAGTTTTTTCTAAACGATCTGTCAATATGTCTTTGCAGAATCAGGTTTCCAGGGAAGGAGCCTCAATAAACAAGCCTCCACTATTTGAAGGTGAAGAATATAAATTTTGGAAGGTGAGGATGGAAATATTTTTACAAACATTAGATTATGGAGTCTGGGATGTTGTACTCAATGGTCCCTACATTCTGATAACGGATGGAGTTGTTCCAAAGTCCTTTGATCAATGGTCGTCGGATGAAAACAAGTGTGTCCAATATGATGTAAGAGCCTGAAATGCTATTGTTTCTTCTTTAACTCAATGAATTTTTCAGGGTCTCACGGTGCAAGACAGCAAAAGAAATGTGGGACACTCTTGAAGTGACACATGAAGAAACAAATGAAGTAAAGCGAGCACGAAATAACACACTCATCCAGGAGTATGAATTATTTAAAATACAGCAGGATGAAAGCATCACAGATTTTCAAACACGCTTCACGCATATAGTAAATCACTTAGAAGCTTTAGGAAATTTTTTTGACAATGAAGAACTGAATACAAAAATCTTGAAGTCCTTAGACAGGAATTGGCAATCAAAAGTCTCTGCTATTACACAATCAAAGAATTTCATAGAAATGGATCTTGCCACTCTATTTAGGAAGTTACGAGAGCATGAGATGGAGCTACAAAAATTAAAGAATGGTGAATAGAACCAAGCCAAGACGATAACTCTAAATGCACGAAAAGCTTCACAAGATGAAAGTGAAAATGAAGGTGACTTTTCAGATTTTGATATATCTCATTTTGTTAAAATGTTTTCTCGGTTTGTTGAGAATAGGAAAAAGGGACAACAAAGAAAGGAGAAATAAAGTAAGTATAAGTGTTATGGATGTGGAAAACCTGGCCACATCAGACCAGACTGTCCAGAACATAAGAAAGATGTGAAATAAAAGAAGAAAGAGAAAAAGATCTCTAAGAGCAAATGCAAAGCTTATATCGCTTGGGAGGACAATGACTCTTTCACTACACCAGAAAGCACTTCCGAAAGTAGTGAGGGAGAAGACGAAAAAAATCTATCCTTCATGACAAAAGTGAGGATGAAGCTTCATCACAAGTGTCACCGCCGTCTGTTCTGACGTCTAGGGACATCTCGACCGTTTATGCGAGTTACGAAAAGATGGTTTAGACTCGCGTTTATTTAAAAATGTGATCATTGCTCCCGAGTACTCAACAATTGAACTATCCTTTAATAAAAGCAAGGTTTTCGCAAAAAGGTTCTTATGGAGTCGCTACCAATGTTTTGACCATAAACATTGGAAAAGGATAAAAAGGCGTTGATTTTAAGAAAAACCAAACTTGGCCATTATAACCAGAGTTAGGTAAGGGAGTTAGTTACACGTGGGGAAGGTGTTAGCACCCCCACGACGCCCTTTTCGGGTTCCCTATGACGGATTAATTCATAAAGTAAAGATTAAGAGAAATTATGCTATTACCCTATTTTATTATACAATATTAAAAAATTGCTATCTACATGATTCTATTTTCTATTGCATACATAAAGCAGTAAATAAAGCAATAAAATAGAAGAGAAGTGAAAAGAATCTCCGTAGCAAGCTTTTTATTACAAATCTTCAACTGTGAGGATGCGTTTTGGCAATCCCCCCGCACGACAAAGACTCTCATCCCCGAATACAGGACCGACACTACAAAAACTTTAAAAAGAATAGAATGCCGGAAGAAACTTCCTTAACCAATTGTTACCTTATAGGCAATCGGAGAGATCATTCGAAAGAGAGAGAGAAGAGAGGAGTGAGGTGTGTGAAAAAACGTCATCTAAGGTCCCTATTTATAGTTTTTTCAGCCAACAAGCTCGAGACGGCCCTCTGGGGTCAAGAAAACAGGGACCGCGGTTTGAAAAGCTTGGGAAGGTCGTCTGGAAGTTGGGACGATCGTCTCAGATGATTTTTTTGGGTGAGATGCACGTCTCACATCTGGGACGTGCACGTCTCAATTTGCTTTTGCTAAACTCTTGACAAGCCCCGTTCTGCTAGGTTCTTGTGGGTACCTACCCCCATCAGGTACGAATCCGCATTTGCTAGATTCTTGTGGGTACTTTCCCTCACTAGGTTCGAGTCCGCGTTTGCTAAACTCTTTGTGATTACTTACCCTCACACAGTACGAGCCTGCGTTTTCTAAGCTCTTGTGGGTACTTACCCCCACCAGGTATGAATCTGCATTTGCTAGATTCTTGTGGGTACTTTCCCCCACTAGGTTCGAGTCTGCGTTTGTTAAACTCTTTGTGAGTACTTACCCTCACACGGTACGAGCCTGCGTTTGTTAAGCTCTTGTGGATACTTACCCCCACCAGGTATGAATCCGCATTTGCTAGACTCTTGTGGGTACTTTCCCCTACTAGGTTGGAGTCCGCATTTGCTAAACTCTTTGTGAGTACTTACCCTCACACGGTACGAGCCTGCATTTGCTAAGCTCTTGTGGGTACTTACCCCCACCAGGTATGAATTCACATTTGCTAGATTCTTGTGGGTACTTTCGCCCACTAGGTTTGAGTCTGCAAGGCTCTCGGGATGCTCTTTTTGGTAGTTAATCTTGTGTTTGATGAGCACAAACCCTCATCCGGTTTTGGAGATGTGTTGGCAGCTTACTATTTCTGATCATGCACCCATTCCATGGGGAGTGATTGATTTTGCTTTTGACTTTTTTGTTTTAGTCATCCGGTCTTGCCGGGGATTTTTGTTTTTGGCTTTTCTGTTTAGCCATCCGGTCTTGCCAGGGATTCTTTGTTTTTGGCTTTTCTGTTTAGCCATCCAGTCTTGCCGGGGATTCTTTGTTTTTGGCTTTTTTGTTTAGCCATCCAGTCTTGCCGGGGATTCTGTTAGAAAAGTAGGCTGAGATCAAGAGGGGGGTGAATTGATCTTTGAAAGATTTTCGCAATTAACAGATTATCTATTTGTAAAAATAAGATTTCAGATCTGTTCTTGAATCACAAAGCAATCAATCAACAATAAACGCAACAACAGAATTAAAAGAGGAGAAAGGTTTAGAAAGATATCACCGGTGTTTATACTGGTTCACCCAATACCAGGGCTACGTCCAGTCTCCAGCCAAATTCCAGCTGGGTTCCACTAGATCAAATGTTTTACAGATTACAATCTTACACTTAATCTACCACAAGAACCACAATTCCGAGTCATCGCACCTAACCTTTCACCAAGAACCAAATTCCAGTTCTTGACAACCTGTACAACCAAATTCCAGCTGCAGAGAAACCAGGTGCCCACAATTCCAGGCACCAAACAATACAAGTAAAAGAATGAAAAGAAATGAAAAGAAGAAACTAGAATGCTCAAACCGAGTTTTATGTAATTCTGCAGTAAGTGTTTCTTCTCCAAAAGAAAGCAATTTGCCTCAAGAAAGAATTTCAAAGAACTTCACAAAAACTAGCGCGAATCTTTCTTGAAAGAGTATTAAAGTTGCTTGCTTGATTGCTAAAGGATGTGTAAAAGATTGATATTCGATGATGTTTAAAAAGTTCAAGCCAATCTATTTTTATAGAAGATTTTCAAAACTGTTGGTTTAATCAATCTGTTAAAATAATCTTTTAATCTGTTAAAAGTGTAGTTTTAATCTATTAAAACTTCTTTGAATCCATTAAAGCGTTCTTGATTCTTTAACATGATTTGTTTTAACTGATACAACAACGTTTATATCAATTAAAACTCTTTACAAAAAATCTTCTAATTTGTTTTAATCGATTGTTTCAGTGATTCAATCGATTAAAATATCTGCAAAACTTTCTTGTAAAATTTTCCAAGTGATTTCAACTGATAAAAATAAGTTTTAATCGATTAAAATGTCTGTGTAGAAATTTTCTAAGTTGTTTTAATCGATTGAAACGTGTTTTAATCGATTAAAAAAGCTTCGATCGGTCATAACTCAATTCTGATCGATCATATTCGATCTCGATCGGTCATAATTGCATTCTGATCGATCATCCTGTACACTAAGGTGATTTAATCTATTAAAACCAAGTTGTATCGATTAAAATACTGCAAAAACGCTTCTCTTAACATTTTAAGTGATTTTAATCGGTTATTTCAAAGCTTTATCAGTTAAAACACTGACAGAAGGTTTTCAAAACTTTCTTTAATGAAAACAATCGGTTATTTCGAAATTATATCAGTTAAAAACTTGTTTAAGAAATCTTTTTGTTAAAATACTTTGTTTTTAACTGCTTAAACGTTATTAGAGGCATTTTGCAAAATCTTTTAAGGGAAGAAACCTCATGCAGTAGAAAAGATAAAAATGATTATACCTAAGCATAGCTGCGGACACACTAATCCCTCTATTCTTTTATCCAAGTGACTGTTGACCGCTACAAAGTTGATTTTGACTTTATCTTTTACTTCATCAAATCAATAAGATCTTTGCCAGAGTATTTCAATAAGATCTTCATCACTTTCAGATTCTTTGTTTTTGGCTTTTTTGTTTAGCCATCCGGTCTTGCCGGGGATTCTTTGTTTTTGGCTTTTTAGCCATCCGACATGTTGACTGTCGGGGATGATTTGTTGGTTGCCTCTTATTTAGGCAGGAATCCACTGGGGATTTTTTATTTTTGCTTATTATGCCTCTTATGTAGGCGGATGCTTCACTAATGATGAAGGCTTTATGCTTGGGCTTGTATTGCCTCTTGCATAGGTTGATTTCCCTTTTTAGGGATATTGGCTCTTTTGCTTGCCAGATCTTGCCTATATATTTATAGGCAATTAACTTCTTGAGGATATGAATTTGTAATTTTGCCTTTGTTGATAGGCTCATTGGGGATAGTTTTTTTCTTTTTGATGATCCACCGGGAAATTGATTTCCTTCCGAGAGATCTATTTTGATTTGCCCTGTGGGGGGGAATGGAGTTTTTGACTCCTTGTTGGATGTTGTTAGTTTGAGCTGGCTTTGCCGATACTCTTATTTCGCTGGGGAATGGGTTTTCTATTTAATTTTTGCCTTTTTCTTGTGATTTTATCTTTTTATTTTCACGATTTTTGAAATTTAGCTTATTTCTTTTGGATAATGCATGCATTCATGTGGTGATGAAGCTGAGTCATGAGGTAATATTTTTGTTTTACCTCTGGAGTGATCAAGCTTGGGGTGATCAAGCTTTTCCGTTAGCTTTTCTATGTTGATGGTTTCCTTCTTATTGAGTGGAAGGATGGTGGTTGGAGCTTCAAATGACTATGTTTGACGACTCATGTGGTGGTGATGCTGAGTCGTGGAGTAATTTTTGTCCTGCCTTTGGAGTAGGGAAGGATCCGCTTGGGGATCATCGAGCCTTTCCATTGGCCTCTTTTTTTGATGTACCTTCTTTTATTGGGGTAGAAGGAGAATGGTTGGAGCTATGGTTTTCTTGAGGCTCTTTATTCTGCTGGACTAATTTTGATTTCGCCTTCTCTTTCTTGAGGGAAATTTTTATTTGCAGACTGGGTTCTGGCGCCTCCTGTTTTCAATCACAAGTATGGAGACTAGCCTCCTTATATGCATGTTTATTATTCTTATTTAAAGAAAATTATTTTTTCTTGATTTTGACAAATTCGTTTTGTGCAACTACTTTGTGTGTGGATGTTCTAGATGCAATCTATTTATTTATTTATTCTTGATCCATATAGAAAGTAACTGGCCTTCTCCGTTGGCTTCTTATGAATATGCCGATGAGCTCCTCCTTTATGACCATGACGATGGACTCCTCTTTTATTCATCTTTTGGTTTTAGCCCTATCTTTTGCCTAGACCGTCCTTTATAGGTTTTCGATCTAGCGGGCTGCCTTAGTTTTTGCCTAGAATATCTTAGGGGGTTTTTGCCTTATCTTTTGCCTAGACCATTCTTTTGGGGTTTCCGATCTAGCAGGCTACCCTAATTTTTACCTAAGAATATCCTAGCAGGCATTTATTCTTTTCTTATTATTATATATTTTTATGCCTCCTCTTTTTTAGATGCATGCTTGATCTTTGATTAAGGTCTTTGCGCATATTTATGATTTACCAATAAAGAGGCATTTCCATAATATTTGGTCAAGAGAAAGGAAATGAAAGGGAATTTTATTGATAAATGAGCAAAAGTTTATTTCTTTACAGAAGGATTTCAAAGGTATTTAAAAGAATGGGTGGTCAGGATTGGCTGCATTGTTTAGGCTTATTCAGTCATGTCTATAATATCTGCCCCCTAGTTCTCCTAATTGCTTCAGTTGAGATGCCTGAGCTCAGAGTGAAGACTATGCAGACTGCTTGCTTCTAGAAGAACGTTACTTTAGCCATCTTTTCGGTTTTCGACTGAAGTAACCAGTGCTCTTAGTTTTTTTTTACCTCTACTTTTTGCCTAGGACGTATCCTAGCGAGGAATATGGACCCTATCTTTTGCCCAGGAATGTCCTTTGTGGATTTTCATTCTTGACAGGTCTTGAGCAATGTCTTCAAGCATAATACTTCTTCACCGCATCAGAATTGATTGGGTGTCGAAGTTCCTCTCCGTCCATATTAGTGAGGATAAGTGCCCCACCTGAGAAAGCTCGTTTGACCATAAAAGGTCCTTCGTAGTTTGCTGCCCATTTTCCAATTTTATCCTTTTGGGCTGGAAGTAGTTTCTTTATCACTAGATCCCCTTCGTGATAAGTATGAGGGTGGACCTTTTTATCATAAGCCCTTTTGATCTTCTTTTGATAGGCTTGTCCATGACATATAGCATTCAGTCGCTTTTCATCGATAAGGTTTAATTGATTGTATCAACTTTGAACCCATTCGGCTTCTATTAATTTTGTTTCCATTATAATTCGCAAGGAAGGTATTTCGACCTCCATACCA